>JAVRXN010000014.1:21759095-22169095 GCA_033556935.1 Timema podura
AACTGCTACTGGTGTGCCTTTGCCTCCCTCCCCACACCCCACCACTGCTCCCCCAAGCTTCCGGAGCCTATTCCAACTTTTTAAATTTCAAACTTTTTGTACACGTATGCTTAAAATGAATTATTTATTTACAGAATTAGCTTTGACATCGCAATAACTAACCAAGTGAGTTACAGTGCCAAACAAGAGAGTGTTTTTTTTAATGACGTCACTTGTTTTGAAACAAGGGTAATGAACTTTGTGGTTCAAATTGATTACTTTGAGTGTTTTAAGAGGTCGTTTCGTTCCTTTGGTTTGCCTTTTTTTTAAATATTTCTTGAGATTATTTACTATTTAAAATAAAATAATCAAATACGACTGCATAGCAGTGTATAGAACTATACCCACCACAACAAACTAAAAAAAGAATAAAATAAAAGGATTTCATTTAAAAGAAATATGAAGTATCTTTTTGTTAAAGAAAATATTGTATCATATTATAAACTGGGATGATACAAGTTTAAATCAACTTTACAAATATTTTAATATTATGTCGTTGAAAATTGCCAGTTTTTAAAATATGCCTCAAATTAATTTTGAATCCGATTAATTTAAATGTCAAAAGGATGTTAATCTGCATACAAGTTTCTTTAAAAAGCTTTTTAGAGCTTTCAGACACATCATATTGAGTTTCAATTTATACAATAGGGAGCTTGAGATATACGTGATTTAATAGTTATTTAATTTGATGGAAATACAGAACTATATACCTAGAAGAGAAGAGGGAAACCTAATTTAAAATCAAATTTTGAAAACGTTCCTAGTGCCTCCGTTGGGGTTTCGAATCTAATCCTGACCTCCTGAGCCAGTTAGACATGATTGAATTTATTATTTGATTAAATCTTTTTTTGGATACTATTTATTATCTTGACTTTGTTCTAAAATAAATATTTTGGATAACCTTCTCTAACATTTTCATTGCTATATAAAAACACAATAATTTTTATTGAAGTCTAAACATTTATTAATAAAATCTCTATGACTTCATTTTTTAACGTTCAAAACAATGAAAATGTTAAGAAAGGTCCTCAAGAAATATTTTTAGAACTAAAGCCTATTAGTCATTATAATTCAAATGGTTCCCCAACGAAAAAAATAAAACGTTAAAAACAACTCATTAACCAACGATTTCCACAACACTAATTATAAACCTATTAATTACATTGATTGCTCTTAGTCAGAGTTGAATATTAAATATAAATACCGGGTAAATAATTAACCACATGATTGATACAACTCATAAATAATATACTTAATACTTCTAGACTGCGCCGGATTGATCACCATATTTATGTGGCTGTTTCATTCGAGAAGATGCACCTGCGCAGACTTATTATTACTAGACAGCTCATACGAAGCCCCTTTCCTTGCACCGAACGTGACCAATATCTTCTTTCTGTGGTCATGACGTCATTTAAGATAGTGTCGCAGGTTTTTTTACAGCATACGTTTTTTCATGTTGCTATGTGCTCTCTAATAATAATAACAACCTCTTATCACATAAACGTTGTCTTTAATTCAATCCCTTGTGAATTAAAACCGTTTTATTCCTCCCCGATATATTTGACGTTTCTTTGTTCGTGTTTGTTTTGGCGGTTTTTCTTTTGTCTCAATCCTCGCAGGTATTATCAGCGATTGCATTGTCGTCTTCCACCTGGTCTTTATGACTCGCTCTGAGATAGCGTGGGGCAAGTCGGAAATGATGGTTGATAAGGAGGAAAGAGCAAGGGGGTTGGATGGGAACTGGGTCTTTAAACAGAGCTGAACTAGACACGATCACAATCGACGAGTTGTCCTACTTCGGACAACCGCGAGTGTGCGACTAATGCTAGCATTTTTTTTTCCAGCACCGCGTCTTACTAACCGTTCGGAGTTATACGCTTCTAGCATCTTAACGTTAGCCTAGTTTGTGCTCGAAAAAATTACGTATACTTAAGAATAAATCAATGCTCTCTGTATGTACCGGTTCATATTCGATCGTTACGAACCGTGGCAGCGGTTCCCAAACCCGGGGTCGCGACCCAAACGGAAAGTCGCAAGGATGTTCCTGAGGGTCGTGGTAAGGTCTCTAAAAAAATGGCCAAAAACTATTAAATGTTACAATCACAAACACTATTCATCAAACTGATATAGTATGAATAATTACTGCGATACTGACAATAAAAACAGTGTTGAAATAAAGTTTTGAAACTCTCTTGAGCTCGGAATTTTGGACCGGCTAAAGAATAAGACCATTCTGATTCGGAAAGTTGAAAATTACTCTTTTCCCTCTTTTGACAATACGTCTGTAAACAAGGATTTTTAGGTCTTGTAACGATAAAGACTAAATAAAAAAATTGTCTTACTCTTTCAAATCACTTTCGTTGTACTCTGCCCTTCAACATAGGACTCAAACTCGAAAAAAAAAAAACACAAAATGAAGCCCCATCAGGTTTTCATTGAAAAACTGTTTCTGTCCCATAACAAATTTTTCAAAGAATCACGCTTTCATGGGAAAATATTGTTTAATTATTTATTTGTTGATAGAAAAATTACTGAAATTGATTCAATTTATTTATAACATTTATCGATACAAAATAAAAACTCATTAAAACTCTCTCCAATTAATGAAACGCATTATAGTAGCCATTGAAATAGTATTTTTGGTTACGTACATAATATTGTGACATAATTCATATTTTCATTAAAAATTTGTACTTTACAATTTGTCTGGTTAAAAATTTATTGAAATTAGTGCTGTTTTTGTTATAATTAAGTTCAATTAAGTTAATTTAATAGACACATATGAAAATAATAGGCATTTGAAACTACATGTAATGGAACTTTTAGTGGCCTGGCCAGGAAAATATTAGATCTAGGTCACCATCAAAAAGGTTAGAGTAATACTGGCGTACAGTGAAGCAGTTACCGTTTAACTTTACGAGGTATTCCTACAAGGAAAGATATTATTTCAACCATGGGAATGTAGCTCCTTTTAATGGGAATGCTATTTGCTTTGTATTTGAGCTTACAGTAGTACTAATATTGTATATTTTCTTTAAAGTAATAGTTAAATAATAGATATTAACGTTATTAATTTTAATTTTAATGTTATATTTTAATATTCGCATGAACATGAGTCGATGCTTTTATAATTTAACTCTTACTCACTAGAAGAGTGTTTAATTTTTTAATTTTTAGCACCGCATTTTACTACCTGTTTAGGTTATATGCAAATAAACTAATTTACGGTAATGAATTAGGGACGAGGAAGGCTGAATTTAGAATAAGTGTACCCGAATTTGTGACCCCCTGCTTCCTCCTCCCCCCCCCCCGATCTCCCCGTCATCGGCAAGCTAGTCTATTGCGAGAGTGACGCCTTAGACCATATGGCCACTGAGAATGGTTTAAGAACTAATTAACTATTGTGTAAATTAATACTGTGTCTACCTTGAAAGGAACAGTATATGGCCTTATCTAATAGCCTACAGTCCTACACCATTGTTTCATCATCATCTTTCAAAGTTATTGTACCCTTTTCAAGGTCATTGCCTAAAATCAACTGTCGTACCGCTTACAACTCTTCATAAAATATAAACCTGTTAATTTGTAAAATATTAACGGTTGTTCCCAATCTTAATAAAGCTTAGTAAAGCAATGAGCTGGAAATAAAGTCTTGATGTCACGTCAAACTCTGCTTTTTTTTTTTTTTTTTGTGACCTGGTGGTCTAGGGGTAAGGTGTCATATTTCTGTGCTGAGGGTCCGGGGTTCAATCCTCGGTCCCAGCTCAGATTTATCAAATTGCCATACCCTTCCTTCACCTCTGACAAGATGTGTATTAATCACAACTTCTGAATTTGTGGAATGCCAGGCCTCCACCGTGGTTCGGATCCCACGTTAAACTGTAGGTCCTCCATTTCATCTCACAATCACCCTACCATTACACATTAGCGTAAGTGCGTACAACCCGAATGGGTAGTAAGACGCGGTGCTAATAATAAGATTTCTTTTTCAGACTTACAAAGTATATTTTATGATTAATAAAAGTCCATTTTTACGTCGCGTACTCCGTGCAATCCTAATAGCGTACCTACCACAGTTTGTAAAACACTAACCTACAACCCGCCTCGGTGGCGTAGTTGGCTAACGCGCCAGTCGTGTTGAGTCAGACCACCGAGGACGGGGAGATCGAGGTTCGAATCTTGGTCGGTGAACTGGGGGTGGTTTTTCCTAAATGGTTTTCCACTCTCCCTCCACGCAAATGCGGGTTCACTTCCTCTAAATTCAACCTTCCTAATTCCTAATCCATTAGTGTAATTAGTACTTAAGCGTATAACCCGAACGGGGTAGTAAGACTTGGTGCTAAAAAAAAAAAACTAACCTACACCAGAGTCGAACCAATCAATGTACGCTCTCTTCTACCTCTCAGGGTGAATGGAGTTCTTAAAATAATATGTTTCCGTTCAAGTTGCGCCACTAGTTATCAGACAAATCAGATGGCTCACTTGTTATATCAATCGGAGCTTACCTTACCTTAACGCCCATGTTTCCGAACCTTTGTCCAACACTAGGATTAAAATTATTATTATTATTATTATTTTAGCACCGCGTCTTACTACCCGTTCGGGTTATACGCTTAAGTACTAATTACACTAATGGATTAGGAATTGGGAAGGTTGAATTTAGATGAAGTGAACCCGCATTTGCGTGGAGGGAGAGTGGAAAACAATTTAGGAGAAACCACCCCCAGTTCACCCGACCGAGATTCGAACCTCGATCTCCCCGTCCTCGGTGGTCGAGCTCAACACGACTGGCGCGTTAGCTAACTACGCCACCGAGGCGGGTGAAGAAAGATTTAAAAAAACAACTTATCAGAAGCTTTTTTTTATTAATAAACTAATGTATCACTTTTATTATTAACTTGGCGTATCTCTCATCTCATTTTAAAAGACGATCGATCGAGTGTGCACTTGACATGTGCTTTTTGTTTCAGTCAAGTGTAAACATTTTTGTGTGTGTGTGTGTGTGCATGTATGCGTGTGTCCTTTGTTCGGGACTACTTGTCTTTCTTCTCCTGCGGCAAGTGCTTTTCTGTCTCAAGATGTCGTTTACATTGGAGAGGTGAAGAGAGAGGTGGTTGGATGCGCTTGAGAGCGAGGTGACGTAGAAGGGATCTGGGGGGGGGAAAAAAAATTTAAACCTTATTCCCCTATTTGTTAAAAGTCAAAGTTGAATTTCTATCTCCCCATCACCACGTCTCACTACCCTTCCGGGCTATACGCATTTAACGACACTAACAGGTTAGGTGTGAAGAAACTAAAATAAAAATGTAATGTACCCGAATTTGCGTGGAGAGAAAGGGGGTAATCCATTTTGATTAAAACCACCCTAAATACACTCAGTTGGAATTCGAACTCCCAACCTCCCCGTCATTGGCAAACCTGACGCTATGAGCCTGATGTCCAAAGATAAATTATAGGAAATATTTTATCTTGAAATCCAAAGAGAAATGTTAAGACTGTAATAACGATAATAACATGGAGGGAGGTCTACTGTTCACAGAACTACTAGTAAGACTGTAGTAACGATAAGAACATGGAGGGAGCGAGGTCTACTGTTCACAGAACTACTAGTAGGACTGTAGTAACGATAATAACATGGAGGGAGCGAGGTCTACTGTTCACAGAACTACTAGTAAGACTGTAGTAACGATAAGAACATGGAGGGAGCGAGGTTTACTGTTCACAGAACTACTAGTAAGACTGTAGTAACGATAATAACATGGAGGGAGCGAGGTCTACTGTTCACAGAACTACTAGTAAGACTGTAGTAACGATAATAACACGGAGGGAGCGAGGTCTACTGTTCACAGAACTACTAGTAAGACTGTATTAACGATAATAACATGGAGGGATGAGGTCTACTGTTCACAGGAGTGAGGTCTACTAGTTCAAGAACTACTAGTAAGACTGTAGTAACGATAATAACATGGAGAGAGCGAGGTCTACTGTTCACAGAACTACTAGTAAGACTGTAGTAACGATAATAACATGAAGGGAGGTCTACTGTTCACAGAACTACTAGTAAGACTGTAATAATGATAATAACATGGAGAGAGCGAGGTCTACTGTTCACAGAACTACTAGTAAGACTGTAGTAACGATAGTAACATGAAGAAAGTTAGGTATACTCTTCACAGAACTACTGGTAAAATAAAAATATGTTTAATAACTCTTTGGGTTGCCAGTTAAGGTTTTTCCGACATGGGACGGACGATACCATTGCTCCCACAAGAGTCCCAAGTTCCAGCACAGACTGTACCCTGTGCCATGTGACACCGCGCGGAATGACGATGGTTTGCGTCCCGGGTCTGACTATATGGTGGTTATTGAACAATGGCTGACGACGAGGGGTATGAGGAGGATAAAATGAAGGTCGTATGAAGGCTGAGCGACACCCACACACATACTGGGCTCCCATTTCTCCCTGGAGAGCATCCAAGTCATCCATCTCTCCCTTGTTTGACGTACATGGGCGTTTGGGGGTAATCTCCCCCCTCCCCCGCATCCCACAATACTCTGCTCCAACCAACCTTTAAAACGATCCAGACTTGGATCACTCTTTGTTTTAGCCTCATTTTTAAAACTACTAGCTGTAAACAAATAAATTTTTCTTTTTTAATCATTGACCCTATCTCGTCCTTTGTTGTCTAATCCTACAGGGTGATTCTAAACTCTCTTCACAAACTTTAAGGGGAGATAAGTTACACTAAAACAAACTTTTTTTTTAATAAATGTATGTTTGTAGACGTCACGCTATGGTGCTAGAGGGCGTTGTTGGGCGGTGCGTCAAATGGCTATTTTTCGCAGTCGTCATTTGTAACATGGACTTAAGGCCGATTCACACAGAATGCTAAGCTAAGCTAAGCAATGGTCCCTCTTTTCCCTCCAGAATTCAGTGTTGTTTCTTTCTGGTCTGCTCCAGTGAAGTTTAGTTATGATGGTGCTCTCCAAAATGTCTTGTTTGAGTTCAGATGATAGTACTGAGGAAGAAAATATGCTGCTGTTAGCAGCTGTTTTGGAAGATGAAGAAACTTTAGGAGGTGGAGGTTTGACTTATTCAATTAACGCTTCCATTTTAAATATAATAACCTTTATTAAATATAAAACCTAAATAGAATATTACTTAAATACACGTGAAACAAACTGAAAACAAAACTTCAACCCTTATTTGGTTATTTTCACCAAACCAGCACTGCGTCTGTTCAACATGGAGCCCAAGTTGCGTTATGCGCATGCGCGTGTTTAATAAGCAATCAAACGGAGTGCTTTAATACCCTTCACCACTTAATGGTAGAAAATCAGCTTTCTTTGGACGAAAATGTTAAGAACATGGTTATAGAACACTTAAAGAGACTTGAAAAAACCTTCAGAGAATATTTCTCAGCCATGCCAGTAAGAACAACTGGATTCACAATCCCCTGGAAAAGACAGCTGTTTTGAAATCCTCCACATTAAGCGTGAGTGAAAAAGAGCAGCGCCTTGAAATTTCCACTGATTTTGAACCAAAGAAAAGCTATAAATCTTTGCCATTAATTGGTTCCTGGTTAAGTTTAAAAGAGTAGTTCCAAGTGTTAGCAAATAAAGCTATTGTAGCTTTGTTACCATTTTCTTCTATGTATTTGATCGATAAATTTTTTTTTCATATGCCTATTCAAAAAAATAATGACAGAAACAGGCTTATTGCTGAAAGTGACTTGAGACTTTATTTATCGTCTGTGGTCCCTGACTTTAAAGATTGTGCCATCCAAAGCAAGAGCATCCTTCTCACTAAGTCACGTGAAGAAGTGAGTATCTGTTAAAACTTGTAAACAATTTTGAAACTTAAATCGGCATGAAATTTTATGATTAGACGAGGGTATTTCAGTTATGTAAAAGCAGCAATTCCGAGTACCACTTTAAAAAAACATGTGAATTGTGATAATAATGTGACAGTAAAGATTTAAAAAAATGTTACTACAGTACTTTGCTTATTTAATTTTAGTTTTAATTTTTTAAATAAATGTATAGTAATTTAAACTCTTACTTAAGTGTTTTCAATATTATTTCATTATATTTGGTAAGGTATCCCAAAATACCTAACGGAGCTATAGTAGGTTTATTTAAAGGTAGTAAACATTTTGATTACAATTAATAACTGGATATCATAAAAATTAGGTATAAAATTAAGTGCGTGGGGGTTCGTGCAACTCAGAAGTTTGGGAAAGGGGTTTACGAGTCTTTGGGAACCGCTGCTCTAGTGGGTGAGGAATTGTTAAGGTTGAATATAAAGGAAGTGAACCCGCATTTGCGTGGAATGAGAGAGAACCATTTAGGAAAAACCACCCCTAGCTCACCCGACCGAGATTCGAACCTTGATCTCCCTGTCCTCGGCAGTCTAGCTCAACACGAAACTTGCGCGTTAGTTAACTACGCCACTGAGGCGGGTAACAGATAGTAAGACGCGGTGTTAAAAAAAAGTATTATTAGTTGAGGTTTGCTATTTTTAATATTGACCCAGATTTGATTGAATAATTACTAAATTCAGAATAAGCAAAACAAAAACAAGTTATGTAATGAATCGCTTGCAGTTTTCTTAAGCATTGTCCAATACATTACTTGTATTTAAATCAGCACATTTTTCATGGTTAGAAACTTATTGCATATATTTATTGCAAATGTGCTAAATTTAAAATTTAGTGGGTTTATTTTAAATAGCTACCGATCAAGCTCTTTAACAGTTTTTAATCAGTGCATTTAACGACTTAATCTAAAGGGCATAAGGGATTAGGATAACTTAGAGGAAACAAGCTTGTATTCACTTGGTAAGAATATGAGAAAAACAAAGTGATAAATCACATGACTGATACAGTCGGTTTTGTTTGTATTTTTTAAAAGGTTCTTTCAACAGAATTCTACTATAGTTTCATTTTTCCGCGGCCGCGGTTGAACTCTTAGATTGTTCCAGACGACGCTAGGGCAGCACAGTTCACCGTCTTTAAGCTTTGATTTCATCGGCTCCGCCGCATTTTTTTTTGGCGTACTAAAATAAACTTATTTTTTCTTATTTGTTTTTTCTATATCCTTTAGAGTTCGATTACCGATTTTTTTTACATGCAAAATCTTATCTCAACTTTTCAAAATAATTTGGATCCCAAGCCGCTATAATAATTATGGTAGATTAGAGCAGGGTGTAATCGTATCATCTTGAGATATGAAAAATAAATGTAGGATAGCCAACTTTGACAAAATATGATCATACATACAATTTTGGCATAATACCACTAATATTATATAAGAGCACTAAATGAAGAGTAGCCAACGTTGATAAAATATGACCAAGTATTATTTTTAGAATATTTTAAAAAATTTGATACCATCTGCCAAACGTGACAGGTGAAGTAAACACTTTGACTTATGTAAAGATTAAAATTTTACGGTTTACGGTTAAAATGTAAGCTCATTAAACTATGGGAGGAGGGTGTATTCTTAAAGGCTTTGGTTTTAATATTGAGGTATTAATGTAGCTAGGCTTCAGCAAACCAAATAACTCCAAAGCAACCCGCTTTGGTGATCGTATGGTCTAAGGCGCTACTCCCGCAGTAGACTAGACTGCCGATGATAGGTAAATAGAGGTTCGAATCTCGGTCGGGTGTACTAAGGGAGGTTTTCCCAAAAATTGTTTTCCACTAGTCCTCCACGCAAATGCGGGTACATTTCCTATGATTATAACCTTCTCAGTCCCTAAAACCATTAGCGTAATTAGTATATAAGTGTATAACCCAAAAGGGTAGTAAGATGCGGTGCTAAAAAAAAGAGTGAAAGGTTGGAAAAGGAAAGCATTGTGATTGTGTGTGTGTGTGTGTCTGGGCTGGTAAGCAGGAGGGGGGAAGGTGGTTCAGAGGGGGGGGGGCAGAATGACGTATACAGTCAGGATACAGTTTATCGAACCCTATTACAACCCTACAAGTTGGTCATTTATTTTGACTTTAACGTTATATGTTTCGAGATGGGAAATAAAAACTGTATGTTTGGGAAAATTGCCCTCATATTCTATCCTACTATTCCAGTTACCCTAAGGACGCTAAAACCAGAAATATTATCAAAAGAGTTACAATGCGATTTTCTTCTCACACTCAAGTAGCGACTGCAGCGCTTGGTGGTTGAATGCAAAAAGGTGCATTAACTTTGGAGATTTTTTTTAATTTTTAGCACCACGTCTTACCCGTAAAGGTTATACGAACATATTAATTACGCTATTAGAATGGGGATTAGTAAAGTAGAACTTTAAAGGAAGCATACCCGCATTTGCGTAGAGGGAGAAGTGGAAACCATTAAAAATAATAAAAATACCTGACCGGTATTCAAACCCCGATCTCTCCATTACTCAGGCCTAGCATGGGAGTCACGCGTTGCACCATACGACCTCTTATTCGGACGAGGTCTTAAGTTCATATCTGGCGGAGAAATTATATCAATTTGATCACTTCTGGCGGGATCTCGGATGAGTTGGCAACACTGCTCAAGGCTCGCACTTGGGGCCTGGGAACAGTAGAGCAGTAGGCGGGCCGTTTCCTGTCATTATCATATCTCCCTGTCATTCGAACACAGGTATGGGGAGTGTACCTTCTCTAGCGAGCCACTGTCATCTGTTTGGAGTAAAGTAAACATATTTTATCTTGATATTTTCGGGGAGAGCCATTCTAAAATCACTTATGAGAGCCGTAGAAGATAGTCCAATTTTCAAAAGAAAGAGCCTGATATGATGGCTAGAAAAATTACTATATCTAAAGTAGCCCCATGGCTTCTTTGGTGCTGACTGTCAGAAGTGACAGCTGCTAAACACATGTTTTTTTGCAGATCATATGATTCGGCGTAGGGATACATAATTTTGTTTGGTAGCTTTTCAAAGCCGTCAGCTGTCAGCTGTGAGCTGTCAGTCAGCACCAAAGAAGCCATGGGGCTACTATACTTTCAAGTATTCATACATCAGGTAATGTGACCTGCAGATTCCACTTCAGATGTATATTATAAGTACTTATACAATAAAACTCATACCAGTAAGGGGACGGCCAGACTGGGCGAGTGAGCGCGCGACTGAGCGAGCGCGCTTGAAAGATACAACCGGTTATGTTAAAATACCTCAATATTATCACAGTAGGCCATTACAAATAAGAATCGCCATTAGCGTGGAGTGAGGATGAGAAAACCACAACAATAAATCACTTGTCAAAAACCACCCTCTGTTCACTGAGCCAAGATTCGGATCCTCCTCGTCAACGACTATCGAGAGCTATCTGCAAATCACGCGCTCGCTCGCACGCTCGCCAGTTTGGCCAGCCAGTCGCTGGTAGCACGCTTGTCTGTCTGGACGAACCCTAAGATGTTATCAATTTTGACCCACCAAGATAGTCGAAGGGTGTAAGGTATCACTCTTAAGTATCTTCTTAAGTCAACAACTTGAATGTTGTTTTGATATAATTTCTATTCATCCAAAACTGGGCATGCACTCAACCCATCGGTTGATTAGTACTGCTTGCACCATTTGGTAGAAATATCATGTCATCAGGGGACTTTAGGAAGTGTGGTGGCTCCCCACGGAATTTCTATTAGCGAGCACGAAAGGGTTTACCAATTTCGCCAGAAAGGTATTTCAATATACCTTACAGAGTTATTTTATATACCACAATCGACATGGGACCAACGATTTTACTTCTCTTCAGAAGAAAGTTGTGTTGCGGATTTTTATAGCTCAAGAAAAATCACTTGACCTCGGTTGGGTTTGATTTAACTCATGGACATCGGTTCCTGAGGCAAGCACTTTGCCTCAAGTTCACCAACACTCCAAGTATATGAGAAAGTACAAGTAGAACACACTTGATAGAATTTTTTTTGTTGCGAATTTTAATAATACGTACGCTATTACTAAATTATTTTGCGTACCCTTAATAAATATGCCACATACCCCTGGGGGTACGCTTACCCCAGGTTTAAAACCACTACTCTTTATTATACAGTTGGTAAACGTGTACAGAAAGTATAATAGCCACTGCCAGGGCCAGGCGAGACTTGAAATTTGCGCCCCAGTTGTGTTTTGTATAATATGCAATAACCCCTCCTCCTCATTCTGCGTGACGCTAAATAATAATAATAATATTAACAGGGTACCGGACCAAAAATAAATAAATATAAACAAATAAATAAAAAATAAATTTGAACCATCCTTATATCTCGCTTAATCAATGTGTGCAAAAGTAATTATGTTTATAATCAAGCTTTTTTAAAAAATATTCTTGATATAAGATAAAAATTTAGTGGTTATGTCTTTACTTAAAATAATTATTATCATATTTAATTTAAATAATTGATGACAAGGAGTTTGGAGTTCAAATACTGGTCGGGTATACTAAGGGTGGTTTTTCTAAAATGGGTTTTCACACTACCTCTGCGTAAATGCGGGCACACTTCCTCTATTACTGTGCCTTCTTCATTCATTGACCATTATCTTTATTAGTACATACATCCTGAACAGGTAGGGCTAGAAAAAAAAATAGTTTCTTTAAACACTTAAAAATTATATTGCATTGGAAATTATATAATAATATTTTATCCCCGCGTTACACGTCTCATCCCTCATCCGAGCTACCCCCTTATTAGCATTAACATAATAGGGGTTAAAAAGGTACACACATTTGTCTGGAAGGAGAGTGGGAAACCATTAGGATACCTCATCACACCCGGTCGGAAATCAAATTCTCAACCTTTCCGTTTCGCTGTAAATACTTAAGACAAGACGAAATTGACACCTTTGCCCACATATCCACCGATGCGGGTGGAAAAAAAACAACCTGCAATGAGCCGGACTTGGCCAATGTCGTTGAGGTGTCAGTCCTAAACGGTGAGAGTCCTTGTGGGTGCCCTCGTGTTAATATCCCGACTGAGGACACTTATACTCCATTCACGGTAGGAATTACTCTCTGAAAGGTCTTTTTTCCTACAAAAATCCAAATATACAATAGCTTTCTGGTAGGGAAAAAGGCCTTTCAGAAAACAATTCCTACGCTGAACAGACTTTAAGTAGAGGTTTTTGTATAGTTATTTAAAAAAATTATTACCTCCGATCGACAGAAAGATGATTAAAATATTACTCTAAATAGAGATCTCATAGGAGATGTATCCACATTAGTGCAACGTAGAAAACAATTCAGGTGTGGAGGAATACAGTCCAATTTTCATATGAAGGGCCTTTTCGAGCATACAAACCTGTTTTTTTTGCAGCCAACCTTGATAACTATTATTGTTAATATTATTTTATTATTATTTTTATTTGAGATACTTAAGATGTACTTTCCAAACTGACCGATTGTATAAACACAACCGACACAAGACTTATAAACTAACTTAAATATAGAATAGCCACAACATCCAATCCCCAGCCCAGCGTTAATTCATCACTGTGAAAGGGGAAACCTACATTTAAATAGTGATACTTTTTTTTTGGCCTTGCAAAGAATGGAACCTGGGACCCTTAGCTCAGTAGACAGACACGCTCCCGACTGTGCTAGGGTGTTGTAGAACATTGATAAACATTTTACAACACTAAAAAAGTGTTATTTTATAGGTGTTGATAATCTCTATCTAAAGTTACAGCTACAGATCACATAACTTGACGTATGAATACGTGAAAGTTGGTCTGATAGCTTTTCTAACTGTCGGATAAAGTAATTCCTTTGAAAATTTGGCTGTAGCTGTAATCAGGAAATTCAAGAAACAAGCAGTCTGGGTAACTTTTTTATTTAATTTTTTTAAGGTATTCCACGTGCACTTTCTGTATTAACTAGCTTACATCTAGAACATACACATCATCCAGCCCCCCGACCGTTAATAGATCACTGTAAAAGGGTGAACACACATTTCACCAATGATACATTTTTCGGCCATGCCGGGGAATCGAACCCGGGACCCTTAGCTCAGTAGACAGACACCCTCCCGACTGAGGTAAGGTGTCGGACCTTAGGCAGGTTGATAAGGGTGAGGGGGGAGATAGCAAGGAAATACAAGCGAATTAGACAGATTTGCGAATTATTGACACATCTGTCCCCTCCTGATACCGCTTTCACCTGTCAAGCAGGTGGTGGTGATTAGCTTCAAGCTCAAGTTAGTAATTCAACAGCAGACTGTCCTCAGCCCTGGCCAAGAACATTATGTCTGTGTTTTTCATTTTGTTTTTCATCGCACCTTACTACTTGCCCAGGCTATTTGTATTTAATAACACAAATTAGGGTAGGAATAAGGAAGGTATAATTTAAAGGAAGTATACTCGTATCTGTGGGGAGAGAGAGAGAGAGAAAGAAAGAGAGAGAGGGAGAAAACCAACTAGGAAAAAATCGTCGCTTTTGAGCCTGGTGGGATTCGAATCATGACCTCCTCGCCATCGGCAAACCAAATCATACGAGACTGACGCCATGGTTCGTGTGATCACAGCTATGAATAATTTGGGTTTTAAACTATGGTAAAACCCCGTTAGATCGAACCCTGGTATTCATCAATTCCAGATAATCCGAACACATTTTTCAGAAAATGGGGGGAGGGGGGATTAATTAAAATTAAATATATTTTATTGGCTAACA
Source organism: Timema podura (assembly GCA_033556935.1). Lineage (NCBI taxonomy): Eukaryota > Metazoa > Arthropoda > Insecta > Phasmatodea > Timematidae > Timema > Timema podura. The sequence goes on from JAVRXN010000014.1 coordinate 21,773,783, forward strand.
AGCTCAAAGTTAAAAGAAAATAACATTTGTAAGAAACAGTGATATTTCATAATAAATTATTAATATTTACATTTTGTAGTCAACACAATGTGTTTTCCTTTAATTAAAAATAATTACAGTACATATTATTTCGTGTTGCACTGTACATCAGTTAAATGAATTAAAATTTGATTAAACTCATTAAACTGTAATAATTAGAATAAACAGAATTTTCACGAATTTTAAATAATTAAAAATTCGTGAAAATTCTGTATACCTGTATTCTCCCGCTTAATTCGAATGTTAGTTAATCCGAACAAGCTTCGGTCCCAATTAGTTCCGATTGACAAGGTTCTAGTGTACATCTAATCAATTAGTTCCGATTGACAAGGTTCTAGTGTACATCTAATCATTAGTTCCGATTGACAAGGTTCTAGTGACATCCAACCATTTTTAAATCAATCAGAAGATTCACGGGATTCGAATCCCTGAAAGAGGATAATAACTTTCTCCACGTGTGATTTTTATCGGGAGTTTCCTCAATTATTATTATTCCTTCGCGTTAATACCCTTAATATTAAGTTGTTTTTAATCCTTTAATCATTTAGTGTGTTATTCAAATCATTGGTCACGCGGTTAAAGGAGGTCGGAGTTTGAATTCCAATCGTGTGTACTGGAGCCCATTTTCAACCACCAAGGTCAATTACAATTTGTAATTATTGTAGAAATATGTTTTATTTTATTCCAATAATACTTCCTTATAGATTACCATATAGTTGCTGTTTACAATAACTAAACAGACTAAGAATAGGCCTATAAATACATTTGTAATATTTTTACCGCCGCCATTATGGCGACAGGAGATTCCAACCTTCAAATAACGAGTTTCTTATGAAAATAAGACTTTGCCTTACTTATTATTACTAACCAATTACTATAAATATGCGAATCGGGGGAGCGGACATGTCGGCTCTTAGAAAAATACAATATTTTATGAACGTTAAGTTTGAAAAAAAAAAAAAGACGTTATTGTTTATGTTTGTTTGTTTAAAAAAATAGTATATCGAACAAGACAAGTTTTTCATGACTTGACCAACACGTGAAACATGTTTCGTGGTATTTATGCAAATAATGGTTTGTTTATGCGGCCATTGTTTTGAAGAGCCACAAATACTATCACAGGAAATGACTTAGCCACGTTCCGTGGGAAACTAATTTAATAGCCGTTGAACTTCTATTGCACCGGGGTAAAGATAATCGCGTGGTTTAAGGTGTTAGTCTCTCAATGGACTGGATTGTAAGCACAGTGGGAAAGGAAGTGGTTTTTAAGATCTCTAGGACTCAGTTGTAGGTTTCGTCCGCCTTTTTGGATCCGTCATCATGTATTTTTCAAGTTTCAGGTTTTACTCAAAAATATGGCATGCTCCATCCATAACGTGCATACCAAATTTCAACTCTTTAGGGCAGGAGTGGTCAGACTTATTTTATCTAGGGATCTACTCCAGAGAAGGAAAATTCTTTGCGATTTACTACGAAATCAAAAGGTTATATTGTTCGTTTTATTGGTAAAAAATTAATAACCCAGTTTGTGTTTTAATAGTAAAATTATATTGCATATCAGAACTTATAGTCCTTTCACAATCTAGACCCGAGTTTTTTCATCAAAACACATAATATATATAAATTTCCCTGAAAAAAAAAAGTATTTTCTCACTACACTGACACCGTATAATCTTAGGATAATTTGATGAATGAGAGTTCATAATTACTCTGTCATATGCGAAGGCAGGATTGTAAATGGTCGTCAGTCGAACGGCTTCAATAGTTAGATTTCCATAATCTTAATTTGAGAAAAATCTGTAAAACCTCTCTTTCATTTTCTTTTTCTCAATCTTTTCCAATCGATCGACCAAACTAGCTGCAGCGGTCGAACGATAGATCGCGATCGGCTGTTTAGCCACCTCTGCTCTAGGGTTTCTGAAGGCGGATAAAGAGACTAGCTGCATGGGTTTGATATAATATGTAGATTCCGCTTTCACGTTTTAGTGTTAGTATGAAAATAATTTATATTTTCTCATTTTAAGTGAAAATGAATTCGTCGCAACCCTCCCCCCCCTTTCCCATCAATTATTAAGAGCTAGCGTGCCAAACCCTTCCTTCACCTCTGACAAGACGTGTATTAATCACAACTTGTGAATGTGTGGAATGCCCAGGCCTCCACCGTGGTTCGGATCCCACGTTAAACTGTATGTCCTCCATTTCATCTCACAATCACCCTACCATTACACATTAGTGTAAGTGCGTACACCCGAACGGGTAGTAAGACGCGGTGCTAAAATAAATAATAATAATAATATAATAATAATAATAATAAAGAGCTAGCGATGTGTATGTTAATCTCCTTTAAGATACCGCAACCCTTGTGTTTTGTTTTTTTTGTTAATGAAAGCAAATACACGAACCTGAGAGATAAAAAAAAGTAGGCGGACATTGTCCAGACTTGTCAATTATCAGGTACGACACATGTGTTCGTTTACACCGGCCTTATCAGGAAACAGGTGACGTCAGAGTGCAGTCATTGTTAACAGTTGAACTAGTTGAGTCATTGCAACGGTCGGATGTCGATCGTAACCGCTTCGGTGGCCGCATGGCCTAACGCGCTACTCTCGCATTAGACCAGCCTGCCGATGATAGGGAGATTAAAGCTTGAATCTCGGTCAGGTGTACTGAAAGTTTTTTTCTCCCAAAATTGATTCCCCCTTTCCCTCCACAAAAATGCGGGTTACACTTCCTCTAAACATAACCTTCCTAATCCCTAAAATCATTGGAATAATTACGAGTGGGGAAAAAAAAAATAAAAAATAAAAGAAAAAAGTCGATCGTCACCATCATGTTACTTTTTTGAACATTTTACCTTTATAATTATATTTTTTAAGTTTAACAGCACTAGAGTGACACGTTAAGTCACGTGATCACGGATGCGGGTCGTAATAATAAAAATAAACAAAAAAGTTATTTTACCGTCCCAAATATCTATTTCAAATTGAATAATAAAAATAAACACAAACAATAAAAAGTTATTTTACCGTTTCTAAATATCTATTTCAGATCGATTCCATATGCCCTATTTGATCCACTTATCAGTTACTTTTCTGTCCATCGTTAAGTGATCGGATCAATTGCTAGTGAAAGAACAATATTATATCAATTAGTAATAAACTATTGTTCATTAGAGATCCATTTTATGACGTTAGAGGCTATAAATATCTGCGTGATCCAGGCTTGCATGTTTACAGTTCCAATTAAAAAAAAACCACACATTTGTGAACATTAACGGATTATAAAGTAAAAAAAATAATAAAGTAATTAGAGTCACGCTAAATTTGGCTATCATTGACGTGAGGTCGGGGTTCGATTCTCGGCCGGGTACACCGAAATGATTCTCAACATTGAATATAAGCTGTCGTTTACCCCACTCTCTTTCCACACTAATACGCGGTAGTTTCTCCTAAGTCTCCTTAATTAAAAGCCGTTAATATTACGCATGCGCCAATATACCCGCATTTGCTTGAAGGGAGAGTGTAAAACAATTTTGGAAAAAACTCCCCTCAGTCCCACCCGACCGAGATTCGAACCTCGAGCTCCCCCTCATCGGCAGTCTAGTCTACTGTTAGAGTAGTGCGTTAGACCACTAAAACACTTAATAGGGTAGCAATAAGGAAGGTATAATTTAAAGGGAATGTACCTGCATTTGCGTGAAAGGTGAACGCTAAACCATTTAGAGAGAAAAAAAACCTTCAATACATCTTCAAAGGATTCGATCCTCGACCTCCTCGTCACACCGACAAACCAGACTAGGCGATTGTGACGTTTAGTCTGTGTACCCACCGATCTGTTGGAAAGGTTGTTCAGACATCAAGATACTATAATTATATTATTATTATTATTATTTATTATTATTATTATTACACCGCGTCTTACTACCGTTCGGGTTATACGCACTTACGCTAATGTGTAATTGTAGGTGATATTGAGATGAAATGGAGGACCTACAGTTTAACGTGGGATCCGAACCACGGTGGAGGCCTGGCATTCCACACATTCACAAGTTGTGATTAATACACGTCTTGTCAGAGGTGAAGGAAAGATTTTGGCAATCAGATAAATCTGTGCCGGGACCGAGGATTGAACTCCGGACCCCCCAGCACAGAAATCCGACACCTTACCCCTAGACCCCAGGTTACCCATCAAGATACTAAAGAAGAAGGCGATGTTGCCATTTGATTACTCTAGACTTGGAGGTCACTAAACAAGCAGTGACTCACGTCCCGACATGCCCTCCCGCATCTGTTCTATCATACCGGCATTCTTCCGCGAGGCACAATCTTTGAAGGACACGAAGCAGTTTTTTTTTCCCCCTTGCTGTGATTATTTGTGGTCACATAGCATGACGGGCCGTACCTGATCAACGGTGGAAATTTATTAACCATTGTTTTAGAGCTTGGTTTCTGATCTTATTGTATCTGGTTTGATTCCGGCTATTCGTTTGGGGTATTGTTATGAAAAATGACAGTTCCGAAGTTTGAAAATTCACCAAAAACAGCCCTCATTTATCTGAAAATGTTATCCTGACAAAAAAAAATTAAATTTATTTGTTTCCCTATGGAAAGATAGCTAGATCTATGTTTCCAAACATTTACTCTGATCTCAGAACTGCGACATTTAACGTAAAACGCCGCTTAAAAGAAGATAATTTCACGATTTCCTATTTTTTTTAATTTCTATAAAACAGCGAATGTATCAGTTTTAATCTCATAGGTAAGTATTTATAAAGTAAGCATAGTGGGACACATAGAATACCTTAAGTGCACCCGCATTTTCCCATAAGAGCCAATGTATAAGGAGCTCTCCGACTAAGGGTTCGGTCAGACTGACAAGCGTGCGTGCGACTGAGCGGCCAAATTGGCAAGCGAGCGCGTGATTAGCAAATAGCTCTCGATAGCTGTTGACGAGGAGGCAAAGGTTCGAATCTTGGCTCAGTGAACTGAGGGTGATTTTTGACAAGTGATTTATTGTTGTGGTTTTCCCATCCTCTCTCCACGCCAATGGTGATTCTTATTTGTAAAGGCCTACTTTGATTATAATATTGAAGTATTTTAACATATCAGTTTTACATATATATGTATGGTTTATGATCTTACCAATTAAATTAGGCCGTTTGTAGCAAGTGTGATAAAACTATCGATAGTAATAAAAATGTAAAAATGAGAAGTTTTCCTACCACTCAATGAATCAACATATAATAATATTGCCTAGCGCCTGTAAACTAGACTGTTCCGGATCGAGAGCACGCGTCTAAAAAATAGAACCAGTTCTATCTTTCAAGCGCGCTCGCTCCAGTCTGGACACCTCTCATTACAACCAATATGTTTTATTTTATTTTTTAGTCGCTCGCGCGCTCGCCCAGTCTGGCCGTACCTTAAGCGACATAGTAATACTAGTATATATAGAAGACCTTTATTTTCCTTGCATGACGGGTTGCATCTTGCCCCTCCCAGTTGTGTCCTCCCCCCCCCCCCAACACACCCTCGTTGCGCCCAAACATCAAAACAGGGATGGAAACAAACATTGATCGTGTGAATTTTTTTTATCACCGCGTCTTACTACCCGTTAGGGCTATACGCCTATGTATTAATTACGTTAATATGTAATGGATTAGGGAGGTGGAATTTAGTGGAAGAGTACCCGTATTTGCTTGGAGGGAGAGTGGAAAACCCTCAAGACACCCGAGCGGGATTTTAACCCAGATGTCATTGTCAGCCCAGTCTGTTACTATAGTGACGTCATGCGGCCACCAAAGTATGTCTGTATTAGCTAATTCATTGATTATTCCGTGATAGTTTCCATGATAGTTACAATATAAGTTTCTTTATTGAATTAATTACGAAAACATTACCGCGTGTGTCTTGGGAATTAGGGATGTCATACCGGATGTCAGGCACGTGAGTGGTACGAGGGACCACTAGGGAGTACAATGACGCTCTAATGCACTGTTGCAACATCCATCCGAAACAGGCCTTCGAACTACGTGACCGCCGTCTATGACGGAGGCATTGATCGGAAACAAGACTTCCGCGAGCTCTGAACGAGACGAGGGTGTCACGTTCGATTGAATATCTTTGCGGGAAGAAGAATATTCTTATCGATACGTGGGTAGTGTGTCTGACTCTAAACAGAGATGGTGAGGGTTTGATACCGCATGAGTTGACTATAAACTCACATGTTGCCCAAAAAAAACCCTCCAAGAGCCTATCAGAAACGTAATCATGTGACGAGCTTTAAGCCAATCAATCACAAGATTTCAGTCTCATCGGTGTTGTCCGCTCAGGACGACTTGAAATAACCGTTTTCCTTTTTCTGCGCAGCAACATCAGCTTGGGAGACCCATTTAACTTTTAAAACCAGCCTATGCAATCAATGCACATGCGTGTAAAACAACAGAATAAATCAGCGCCCATGCGTCTAAGCCAACTGAATAAATAAATGTTCATACGCATTAGCATCCCTATTAAATCAGTGCACATGCACCTAAACATGCCTAGTAAATCAGTGCGAATGTGCCTAAGCATCCCTATTAAATCAGTGCACATGCACCTAAACATGCTTATTAAATTAGTGCACATGCACCTAAACATACCTATTAATTATTAAATCAGTGCGAATGTGCCTAAACATACGTATTAAATCAGTGCGCATGCGCCTACAAAGCTGGATACCAGCAGATAGCTGCTTCTACTGTTGTGAAATGATTTAAAATAACTCGTTAACTGGAAAGCGCGCGTGTTATTTTTGTTCTGTTTTGATTAATTTCACGACACTACACAATAATAATTATTGTAAACATACATCGTAATATAAATTTAAAAGATCTGTTTATCCACTAAAAAATAAATTATACCAGTAATTAGCTGTTTCTAGTTTGTGTTGCAATGAATCATTGACCTAAATACATTTCTGCTAGCATGTGAATGTCTGCACCAATGGAGCAGATTCTGCTCTTAATTTTCGTCGAACGTACAAATTACACTTTATTCAGTGGTCACGCTAGAAGGGGTATACAAAGTTCGTTAAACGTGTTCATGCAAGTTTTGAATTATTAAAAAAAAACCTTTTTAGTGGGGAAATTATTTTTAATCTCTCTACTGACACAATTTTGCCCAAAAATAAACATCATGTGGGACCTTCTCTAGTATTTTTGATCGCCCATCGTTTCGAAACTTTCCGTAGACGGGTATCAATGAAACTGTACCCTCTGGGCATCTCTTTTTTGAACGTTTTCCTTCATTCTAGCACCATGCCCTTCCATTATTCAAGTCTTATCAACATTCCGAATTTACTTCTCTCTATCTTCCCATCAATATTTTCCTCTATAATAGCCTTGTGTGCGGAATCCTTTCTCAAAATGTGCTTATTCAACCATACTCTAGATTATTGAGAGGACAGGATGAACCCATTTTCCTTTTAAATAATAATAATAATAATAATATAAAATTCATCAAACTCAAATAATACGATAGTGGCCAGGTTCGGTGGCCGCTTAGTCTAACGCACTACTCTCGGAGTAGGCTGAACTGCCGATGGCGGTGAGGCGGAGGTTTGATTCTCGGTCGGGTGTACTGAGAGAGATTTTTTTTTCAAAATGGTTTTCCACTATCCCTTCACTCAAACACGGGTATACTTACTCTAAATATAACCTTTCTAATCCCTAAAAACCATTAAATGTAATTAGTACATAATTGTATAGCCCGAGTGGGTTGTAAGACGCGGCGCTAAAAAAAATATGATAATGGGATTAATTCTATAAGTAATATAAAAAAGTTATCTTATCAATAATGAATTAACGCATTGCTCTAAACGGGGAGTTTAAATTTTCTGAAGGAAAAAAAAACACTTGTTCTTTTACGGTATCGAGAGTGCCCCATTTGAGCAGATTATTGGGGGGAGGGGGGGCTAAGCAAGTGCATATCTCTATGGCCCCCTACTAAATATGCGCGTGTATACCAGCTTTCCTCTTTCTAATTGCCTTTAGCACATTATGTCGTTCCTCTTTAAACTTTCATTCCTGACCTTAACTGTCCATTTTATCTTCTACATTTTTATTTTCTTATGACCCCTTCGGAGAGAGAAATATCGTGATTAAAAAAATTTAACTTGAGCTTTTGAGGAATGTCGACGTTTCTTGATTCTCCGAAACAGAAAAAAAATGTTTTTGGGATTCCGTTTGTCTGTATATCTCTTTGCCTAGAGCCGATACCATTTTACAGATCGGGCTAAAACTTGTTATCTAGGGCTTTTATAAGTTTTACCCGAGGTTTAAAAAAAATAGATATCTTACTCTAAAATTAAGGGTAGTTTACTTAAGGGCAAAAAGAGAAAGAAAAATCTCAAAATCAGCTCAAACGATTTTGACTACATTTTGTATTAGAGAAACATTCAACATAACTAAGAAAATAGCAACTTTCATTTCCCCATGAAAATGATTTTAGGGGTACTTTAAATACGTGGAAATATCAAATTTTGACCATATCTCCGCAACTATTGGAGATACGAAATAACTTATCATTGTAACATTGTAGTACTCTTAAACATAAACAACTTTTATTTGGAATATATTTTATAAGACCAATAGTTTTTGAGCTATAATCAAATATTTTTTGGGGCTAAGGGGGTCTTATAAATACGATAGACCTATTGATTTTTATGCTCTTTTCTGAATAAAGATATCACTATTTTCTTCATGTTCCTGTAACAGTGTATATTATTTCATCCATGCTCTTTGGTGAATTATTTCTGCAACAATGTATTGTATTTCTTTTCACAAATCCCACTAGTTTTTTAATAAATGTCTCTCTTTTAAGATAGAAGACAGGAAAAGTATATATGATGCACCGTATAATTTATTTTCTAACGTGTTTATAAATTCCCCCCTCCCCCCTTGAATATATGCTTTCAAAAACTGTATGATCAATTAGATTTAGCTAAGCAAGAATCTTCCAACTTTTTTTTTTTTTTGCATTCCTGTTGAAGTTTCGCATTCCATGCTTCGCCAACTTTAGAAAATTATAACCAACTCAAACGTTCAACATTACGTTTAAACTTCCTCTGTGTGTGTGTGTGAGAAGAGTATCGTAGTCTTCGAATAAGACCTCGGCAATTAATCCTTCATCACGAGACGCGGAAAGCTCCCCCGACTTGTAGAAAAGAGAAGGAAGTACTGTCAAGTTACTAATGAGATACTTGAAGCGAGACTCTTCTTTTGTTTGTATAGGAACTTCTGCAAAACTGTGGACTTTCATTTACTGGGTTTTGTTACCTAAAATGAACTCTCTGCAAAAATATATAAATAAATAAAAGATTTCACATTGCAAAATATTAAGTCCTACCAACTATTAACATAACCTTTAATTCTTCAAATTGTTAATACCATTTTGAAGTTAGTTCGTTACTTATTATTATTAGCACCGCGTCTTACTACCCGTTCGGGTTGTACGCACATACGCTCATGTGTAACGGAAGGGGGATTGTGAGATGAAATTGAGGACCTACAGTTTAACGTGGGATCCGAACCACGGTGGAGGCCTGGCATTCCTCACATTCACAAGCTGTGATTAATACACGTCTTGTCAGAGGTGAGGGAAGGGTTTGGCAATCAGATAAATCTGTGCCGGGACCGAGGATTGAACCCCGGTCCCCAAGCACAGAAGTCTGACACCTTACCCCTAGACCACCAGGTCACCTAGTAGTTACTTAATGTGTAAGAAGTTGCCAACCTGTGACGTCACGACCGGTCAAGATAGGATTTCCCACGTTGGTGACTTTACGTTTTATCAAGCGAGTTATATATATATATATATATATATATATATATATATATATATATTTAACATTGAAATAAAAACCATACATTCTTAAATAGTTCTAAAAATAGTCTTACAGTGTAGTAAAATTATTATTTTTATCTTTAACTAGTTTTTTTGTTGGTAAACGTACTGTTTTATAGATCCTATACAACTTAGGCTGTTTGGCTGAGTCATGAAAATGGCGCGCGGGAATCTTCCTGCCAGGATGTAGATTAAAAAAAAGTCCATGATTGCATATGTCTATTTATAATAGGAAACAAGAAAAAGGTCATTTTAAAAAGCAAGTACAGGTTTTCAAAGCGCAAATAGTAGTGTGTTTGTGTAGACTCGTCAGAAGAAGAGGGGAAGCGTTATCAGTAAATAAACAAGTGGCCTCGCGGGGTGAACTGCTCGTTTTCTTCCCTCCCTTTCTATTTCGTGCATTTGTGTCTACGTGTGATAGTGCAACGCCTCTTTAGGTGCGTCAAGTTAAGATGCAACCCGCTTCGCAAAATAGTTTTGAAATCTTCAAGTAGGCAAAGTCGTTAAGGGGGCTGCCTATATGGCTGAGATGTATTGACAAATCAGTTGTTGCGCTTAGGTTAAATATTGACAACACCTTTAACAATACACGAGTTTGGTGTTTATTGGAATGGACACAAAACTATTACAGTATGTACGACTATATATATATATATATATATATATATATATATATATATATATATATATATATATATATCTCAAGTCTTTTCAGTTTTAACAAGGGTGACTTTGTGTATACTTTATTTACTGCGCAAGCTGAAAATCGATTTTGATAGTCCTCGTTAGAAACAATACCATTAATGATTGCACTCTTAAGTAAAAATTATGAATAATAAACTAGCTGAGCCGTTGACATATCATGAGTCAATTTCGCAATGACAGGCTCTCAACTGTAACCTTGATTTATATTTTAGAAATGTAAAATATAAATTTGCTTGGAAAATATATTTGGTCCAAAAACAGATGATGGTACTGGGGAGTGCATTGTTAAAGGTACTTACTGGAAAATCAAATGGAAAGACCTAAACACAGATGGTAGGATAACATTATAATGAACCTGAAAGAGATGGGGTGCAATGAGGTGGACTGGATAGAACTATCTCAAGATAGGGATAGGGTGTAATGAGGTGGACTGGATAGAACTAGCTCAAGATAGGGATAGGGTGTAATGAGGTGGACTGGATAGAACTAGCTCAAGATAGGGATAGGGTGCGATGAGGTGAACTGGATAGAACTAGCTCAAGATAGGGATATGTGACATACTCTTGTAAGTGCGGCAATAAACTTTCGAGTTCCTATATGCCATAGAGTAAGTAAGTAAAATGGAGATTACTAAAATCTAGCTCATTATCGATCTTATCTTCTTCCATAATATATAAATTTTCATTAAGAAAAATAGTTTAGTTTCTGCTTCGCTATTTTGAAAAATGTGTTAACTTAGAAATGATAATCTTCAAAGTACATGCTTTTATTTTTTAAAAAACCCACACAAAACAAGTTTGGTAGAACTCAAGAAATCCGTAGGTAGATTAAGTTAGTGGGATCCTGGTATTTAGACTAGCATTCTACTAGGTTATAGTCATATTTTTGCTTTCTCGCGACACCTCAAAGAAAGAAAATATTGTAGTGGAAAAAAAAACATTTTTCTATTAGTTTAAAAAGTTTGACATCTAATGCCACTATGTCATATATATCAAGAACTATTGATATCACCATGTGAAGAAAATTAAACTCTATTTTTTTATTACTGGAGAAATATTTGATTTATTTTGCCGAAACAAATTTTTGTTTACTATGAAAACTGCAAAAAAACACCTTTTTCTCCTTTCACCTAGCATCCCACTTTTAAGATTTAATTAATCCGTTCGCGGTATTGTAACTGGTCTGTCATGTTTCTATAAGAAGGTCGTCAGGGAGAAACTATTTAGGAAATAGCCGCGAATTCCTCAGTGTGCCAAGGTCGAACCAAAGACGTTTCACTACTTTTCATTTCTAGCGCGCACAGACTAGCTTCACACTTGGACGGCGTCATGGAATGGACCATATGGCTAACGCGACATTTCCACAACGGTGAACGCGTGGACATAGGTGTCTAGCTAGTGTTGTCTTTTTTTGTTGGGGATAAAGGCAAGGCCGTAGCCAGCCAATAATTTCAGGGGGGGTTTGGTGAGCCCATCCACCAGTTAACGGAGGCTAGAAAAAATTCTGAATAAAAAACTGTTCTAGAAGCTATCTGAAGTGTTTTTTTATGGCAACACTACCCCCTAACTATCGGAGTCTAGGACAAATTCTAATTATTAAACTGCTTTAGAAGCTCTCTAAAGTATTTTTTATGACAACACAACACCATAGGCTAGAAAAAATTATAAATAATAAACACCTCTGGAAGCTCTCTGAAGTGCTTTTTATGGTAACACAGCCCCCTAATTTGTACTTGTACCTTAATTTTGATATTGTTTGAACCATAAATAAAGCCATATATATTTTGTTTATAAAATTTCGGGGGGGGGGGGGGTTTGAACCCCGAAAACACCCTCCTGACTACGGCCTTGGATAAAGGGGTCGGAGGTTGGATTCCCGACCTGCTGTACCGAGACTATTTTATATCAATGGATTTCCTAATCATCTTCCACACAAAATGCGGGGTCATTTTCTTTAATTTCACCGTACTTTTATCTAACCAAACGAAGGGTAGTAAGACTCAACGTAGAAAAAAACAACCCAAATAATTCTTAACCAGTAGCGTATTTCATATATCCGAACTCTGACCACCCGTACCCAGCAAACTAGACAATACGTACTGGACGCCTTGGCCCGCCTGCTCACTAGTACGGGCTTGTGACTTTTTTTTAATTTCCACCGCGTATTAACTACCCGTTAGGCATTATGAACGAACTATGCCAATATGTTACGGTGAGCTTAAAGGAAGTGTACCCGCATTTTCTTAGAGGGACAGTGGGAAACATTTTAAGGAAAAGCGACCATCAGTAAAACCAAACATGATTTGGACCCCATTCTTCCCATTATTGACAATCCTATCTCTAGGGAGGGTGACGCCTTAAAATTAAACCATCCGACCACTGAAGAGGGTAGCGTTAATTTTATCTTGTCTAGTTTGTTGGGAATTGGGGAAAAGGGAAGGGGGGGTTGGCGTTTTGCATTCCTGGACTGGTGTACCAATCCCCCCCCCCCAATGGATTTCCTACTCTCCTTAAACATAAATGTGGGTGCATTTCCTTTAAATTATACCTAATCAAGCCGTGTAAATTAATATAAGTGTTTTAAGAGTAGATTTTTTTTATCAGTGTCTTATTTCAGCCATCTGAGCCCTAACCCACCCATCGCCAGCAAATTAGACAATATGTTAAAGACATCTTTGTCCGCGTGCCCAACAGTACAGGTTTGTGACGTTTCCATCCCGTTTCATAATGTAGTGGTTCTGTTAATGTGACTTGTCTTGCGTGTGTGAGTAAATATGTGTCTCACGTTTTAAAACCATGTGCCACCTATTATCTCACGTCCTAGAAACACTATTTCCACGTCACTTTTCATTCAATTTACACCAAACAACTTAAATCGTGTTGTTGTATTTTTTAAAAACGTCCGTAACAAGTTCTCACTTGCTAAATGCACTGTGGCAACGTTAGCGACATTCACTTTGTTTTCTTTTCGGAAATGAGGATAGCTTGGAGAAAATGCGCCCGCATTTGCGTGGAAGAGTCTGGTAGCACCGCTGTAAAATATTTCCAGTGAACCTGATTTGGATTCGAACCCTCCCACCTCACCAATTCTGTGCATTGTGAATCTAACTAATCTAATTGTCTCAGTTGCTAAGTTGTCATTACATTCCAGGACACCTTTGACAGATATTCAAGAATTGTTGAGGTCACCCATGTGAAGAAAATTAAATATTTGTTTCTACTGGAGATATTTTTTATTTATTTTGACAAAATAAAAAGTTTTGATAAAAAAATATTCTGAAATACTGCTCTTAACCGGCGTTCTACACTCCCACCTTAAGAAAAACATCTTCACTACTGTATTTACTATGGAAATGACAGTTCTGCAAATTAAAAAAACACTAAAATAATCCTCATTTATCTTAGAATATAACGTTGTGACTATGGATTTAAAAAAATTATCGATACCCTACAATTCGATATTTTTCTTTCGTTACTAGTACTTTTTTTACGCGATATTTTTGTTTCTATACTTTACTGATATGAGTAACCCACTCGCACACCTGTGTCGGAATGATATCGAAAGAAACAGCTGTTCGGTTGCTGAGCGTTATTTTTCCGAAGCAGGAGTTACTCAACTAAAACTAGGAACAGGCTTTTGCGGAAAAGAATGGATATACTTTTATTTATCAGTGACTGCAATTAAGAGGATTGGGAGCTATAAGCTTTTTTTAAAAACTTTTTTTTGCACTTATGTACTGATTACGCTAATGTTTTTAGGAATTTGGAAGGTTATATTCAGATGACGTGTACCCGCATTTGCGTGGAGGGAGAGTGGGAAACTTTTTGAAAAACACCCAACCGAGATTCGAACCTCAATCTCCCCAGTCATCGGCAGTCCAGTCTACTGCGAGAGTAGCGCGTTAGACCACGCGTCCACCGAAGCGGGCCTAGTAAAAGCTGGAAAGTAAAATCTCTCCTAATATCTATCATACAAAACAATCATACCTTCCATTTTATATTATAATATAGCTGAGTCATTATAATTTTCAGTGTTTAAGTAAACATGAAAATACCATTATATGCAAAAGTTTTATTTTTTTATTATTAGATTTAAAAAAAACACATGTTTCCCCGAATAAGATTTCAACATAGATACCTACCGTTAACAAACCACTTACCCACGAGGCTGAGTTAACAAATCACTTACCCACGAGGCTGAGTTAACAAATCACTTACCCACGAGGCTGAGTTAACAAACCACTTACCCACGAGGCTGAGTTAACAAACCACTTACCCACGAGGCTGAGTTAACAAATCACTTACCCACGAGGCTGAGTTAACAAATCACTTACCCACGAGGCTGAGTTAACAAACCACTTACCCACGAGGCTGAGTTAACAAACCACTTACCCACGAGGCTGAGTTAACAAACCACTTACCCACGAGGCTGAGTTAACAAACCACTTACCCACGAGGCTGAGTTAACAAATCACTTACCCACGAGGCTGAGTTAACAAACCACTTACCCACGAGGCTGAGTTAACAAACCACTTACCCACGAGGCTGAGTTAACAAATCACTTACCCACGAGGCTGAGTTAACAAATCACTTACCCACGAGGCTGAGTTAACAAATCACTTACCCACGAGGCTGAGTTAACAAATCACTTACCCACGAGGCTGAGTTAACAAATCACTTACCCACGAGGCTGAGTTAACAAATCACTTACCCACGAGGCTGAGTTAACAAACCACTTACCCACGAGGCTGAGTTAACAAATCACTTACCCACGAGGCTGAGTTAACAAACCACTTACCCACGAGGCTGAGTTAACAAACCACTTACCCACGAGGCTGAGCTAACAAACCACTTATCCAAGAGGCTGAGTTAACCCTGTTTTAGACCCACTGCCTCACAGAAAAATCTGGAAGCGCGATCGAACCCGGGATCTCTGGATTCGTAGCCAGGAACTCTGACTACTTGGTCACAGAAGCGCCGCATGATCTGAAACGCGCTACTCTCTCAGTAGACTAGACTGCCGGGAGATCGAGGTTCAAATCTTGGTCTGGTGGTTTTTCCAAAATGGTTTTACACTCTCCCTTCAGGCAAATGTTGGTACACTCACTTTAATTATAACCTTAATAATCCCTACAAACCATTAGCCTATAGCCCGAACGGGCAGTAGGACTAGGTGAAAAAAAAAAACCTCTTCTTAAATAACATGGAGGGTTTTGGGTGCCTTGCTACGCGTCTCATTGCTTTGATTGGCGGCCTGTTTAGTTCGTCCGAACTCTAAAGGAACAGGCTTTTTTTATTCTGGCGAAGCCTAAAATAACTTAGTACCTAAATGGATTTTATTAGTAACCAATAACTATTTTTTTGGGCTAAGGTGTGTGTTCAATCTCTAAGTGTTTTGTTCAAAGTTATACCTTTGTTTAGAAAATGGACCTACAACATCCCGTAATATAATATATACTTTAGTCTAGAATAAATCTCTTCCCTTTATTAGTATGCTTTTAGTTAAGGGTGGTAAATATTTAAAGCTGTTCTTGCAAGCAATTTAAAATACACGGACCCTAAAGTAGTGTTTGTACGTTGATTACCTAAATTACGGAAAGGGCAGTAAATGCAATTTACCCCCCCAAAGTTTGTCGATCAAAAGAGGCAAACCTTGTTCTTTGGTCGGTCCCAAGGTAGGTCGACCTGAAACACCAACCAATTAATGGGTCGTGACGGAGAGTCCAAAGTGGTACACACAATTCACAAGCGTAAACTAAACACAAAATTGAAACCTTAAAAGGCTATATACAAGGTCAGTATACAGTCCAATTTTCATAGGAAGAGCCGTATTCTACAGCTAGAAAAGTTACTTCATAAGCATCTTCAGTGGTCTTTTTTTTACTAGCCTATATATTATCAATATCAATACCTATAAAACACTCTAAGGCAGATTGACGTTTTGGTCGCTGCGACACAAATGTCGCGACCAGGTCGCTCTAGTGTATTGCATTGTTTCATATGAGAGGCGGTCAGACTAGCGACATAAACGCCACGGCAGATGTGAAAACATTATTATTATTTATTAGCACCGCGTCTTACTACCCGTTCGGGTTATACGCATTTATGCTAATGTGCTATGGTGTGGGATCCGAACCACGGTGGAGGCCTGGCATTCCACACATTCACAAGTTGTGATTAATACATGTATTGTCAGAGGTGAAGGAAGGGTTTGGCAATCAGATAATTCTGTGCCGGGACCGAGGATTGAACCTCGGACCCCCAGCACAGAATTCCGAAACCTTAACCCCTTTGAAAACGTTGATGTGAGCGTTTCTTGGGCGTAGTTACAATGCAATACACTAAAGTGACCTGGGTTCGTGTCGCACCGACCAAAACGTCAGTCTGTCACTGGCCTAAGAATATAGTCAAAGTTTTTCAATGATGACTATGAACAAATCTTTGTATTTTCTACAAGGTCCTTCCTACCAAAATCGTACTATAGTTAGGGAAAGTGGAGGGGGGGGAGATAGGAATTAGGAAAATATAATTTAGAGAAAATATACTGGTATTTACGTAGATGAAAAGTGGAGACCTACATACGGATAACCACCCTCAGAGGACCTTGCTGGGATTTGATACCTGACCTCCCCATCACCGTAAAATGTAATAGATGAGCCTGACATTTAGTCTATGTGCCCATATATGCGGTAACAATCCAATTTTCATAGGAATAATCTTTTATATATAAGCCCTATATATTTCTTTGGTGGCAAACAATAATAACATTTTACTACGTTATTAGTGTTATTTTATAGGTATTTCTAATATATATCAAAAGTGACAGCTGCAGATCAAATGACTTGTATAGATACATGAAACATCGACTCTGTGGTCTAGTGGTCAGAGTTCCTGGCAACAAATCCAGAGGTCCCGGGTTCGATCCCCAGCCTATCCAGCCTATCCGTGAAGCAGTGGGTCTGTAACGGGGTCAACACAGCCTCGTGAGGACAAATGAAAAAGTGGCATTCCGGTCTAGAAAACTAATATTAATCGCTGGAGGGTTCGTTAGGCTGACTAAATGACACCCTCTATCCGCAGAAGTTGGCACTATCTTCGTTAAAAGATGGTAGCCGCTCAGTCGGTATGGCTCGACTGTGAGCTGACGCCATCTAGTGTTTTATACGTGAAAGCAATTTAATTTAATTTAGCACCGCGTCTTTCTACCTGTTCAGGTTAAACGCTTAAGTACTAATTACGCTAATGGGATAGGGCTTGGGAAGGTTGAATTAAGAGGAAGTGAACCCGCATTTGTGTGGAGAAAGAGAGTGGAAAACCATTTAGAAAAAAACCACCCCCAGTACCTCGAACCAAGATCTCCCTGTCATCGACAAAACAATCTATTGTGAGAGTGACGCCCTAGACCATGGGGCCATTGAAATGGTTATTTTTTAATGTTTGACTGAAGGAAAATGAGTTTGTGTTTTTTAAACCTTCCTTCCGATCAGAATCCTATATTTTGGCTATTTTCGTTTCTGTCTTGATTAGATCTTGTGTATCTCAAACCTATACACAGCAGCGGGTGAAGTGGAAAGGTGGGAGGAGGGGAGGTTGAAGGACACGAGCTTGGCAAGGACACACTAGAAGGATCCTATCCCAACCCTCCGTGCACTCAAGACGAGATTAAAGTTTTGAAGTGTCTCCATTGGGACAGCAAGCGAGCTGAAACCGCCGTCACACTTAGCTTCTCGCTTCCTTGATTGAAACTGTTTCCACAAGATGGCTACAATGTTCTACTCGCAAGTCTAATGGCCGCCTTAATGGACCTTCTAGAGGAACATTGTCGCGCCATTAGGGTGCTTATTGTTTGTCTATCGAGCCCACCATTCCGGTCGCCTTCTTCCTAGATTTGTACAAGTTCGTTGTCTTCTATCGATATAATATATATTTCTACCCGCTTCGGTGATTTCATGGTAAGACAGGGCTGAAGAAAACCTTTTGACCTTTTGAGGTGTTAGTTGCGGCTTTTTCAGATATTTTGTCAACTCTGTTTCTTAAGGGTGTTACAAAGTAGACGTTTATAAATACAGCTTTATTTAAAAAGCTGTTTGATATTTTTAAAATATCGTTTCCAACTAAATGTAGGCAAAAAGTATAAGCAGGTTTTTGACCTGTTTAAATTTTGAGTGTAAAGGTTTTAAAAAAATTGTAAAGATACTTTACGCGAAAATGTGCACTTATGAGATAAAATAAAAAGTTTAGAAACTTATATCTAGCCTTCCTCTATCAAATAATACCATGTTTTTGTTAGGGTCACAACAGACTTTTAAAATGTAGGATAGTTTTATGTGGTTTTATGTATTATTATTATTATTATTATTAGCACCGCGTCTTACTACCCGTTCGGGTTATACGCACTTACGCTAATGTGCAATGGTAGGGTGATTGTGAGATGAAAATGGAGGACCTACAGTTTAACGTGGAATCCGAACCACGGTGGAGGCCTGGCATTCCTCACATTCACAAGTTGTGATTAATACACATCTTGTCAGAGGTGAAGGAAGGGTTTGGCAATCAGATAAATCTGCGCCGGGACCGAGGATTGAACGGTTTTATGTAAGTCATCACATTAAAAAAAACCAATCTAAACCTTTAGCTAGCTAGAATTTTGCCTACATTTTGATGAAAAAAATATTCGAAAATATCAAACCAGTTCATAAATAATCCAGGATTTATAAATGTTTGAAACACTTCTCAGTGGTCTTTTTATTTGTGGTATTTAACGTGCACTTTCTGAACCGACTGATTATAAAATCC
This sequence comes from Timema podura, assembly GCA_033556935.1. NCBI lineage: Eukaryota > Metazoa > Arthropoda > Insecta > Phasmatodea > Timematidae > Timema > Timema podura. Next base: position 21,793,203 of record JAVRXN010000014.1, read on the forward strand.
GCTCACAAGAATTTCTACGAGTGAGAGTGAAAGGATCTACCAATTTTTCCGGGAAAGGTATTTTCACACATCCTCCAGGATTTTTTAACATGTCACAATCAACATGGGACCAACGGCTTTATTTCTCCTCTGAAAGAAGTTGTGCTACGGATTTTTATCACTAAAGAAAAATACGTTGACCGCTGCTGGATTTGAACCCACGAAAACTGGGTCCTGAGGCGAGCACTTTACCCAAAGACCAACGAGGTTGACAATTAAAAGTTAAAAGTTTTCATATTTTTGGGAATATTAGAGGGTAAGTTTAAAATTGTATATACAGTAATAGTAATTTTCCTTTTATAATATTAACGATTTTATAATTTAGTCACTCGCTTCAATGGCCGAATGGTCTAAGGCGTCACTCTCGTGTTATACTTACCTGCTGGAGATGGGGAGATCGGTGTTTGAATCACGGTCGGGTCTACTGAGGGTAGTTTTTCCTACTATACTTCCATGCAAATGTTGGTAGATTACTTCTAAAATATGTCCTTCCTCATCCCCATCTTATTAGAGTAATTATCATGTATGCTTACAACCTGAACAGGTAGTAAGACTCAATGATTTAAAAAAATGAGTCTTTTTTTTTACACAAGAAAGTGACAATTTTAAATTTTTCGAAATTTTGCCCACTCACTATTTTCAGTTTTCAATGTGGCTCTTATGATCAAACTACGGCTACACGAATCCGCACCGTACCGCATAAATGCGGACGAATCGTCGAGAGAGCATTCCTCCTCACTTTTACGGTGCGCTGCGGTGAGGTGCTGTATCTGTTTAGCCACCAACACCTAAATACGCATATAAATTCGGGAGTTTCCGGAAATGTTCGGTAGCTTCCGAACTTTGTTTTCATGCCCTCCACCAAGCAATGAACGTGGGAACGTACATTTACATCAGGGTTGGGGGGGGGGGGGGAACACAGGTATATTCAAATAAAAGCCCAACCCAGTTGGTTTTTATTGTTACTTTAGAAGGGCTTTATTGGGGTTTTTTGGGGGTTAAATTTGATTTGTTATGTTTGTTAACTGATTTAATCACTCAATCAAATATAGTAATTATTCAAGGTCAAGTGAAGCTTGAGCTCTAACAATTTGAACATTGTTGTTCCACGACTTAGGGTTCGGCCAGACTGACAAGCGAGCGCGTAATTAGCAGATAGCTCTCGATAGCTGTTGACGAGGAGGCTCCGAATCTTGGCTCAGTCAACAGAGGGTAGTTTTTGACAAGTGATTTATTGTTGTGGTTTTCTCATCCTCTCTCCACGCTAATGGTGATTCTTATTTGTAAAGGCCTACTTTGATAATATTGAGGTATTTAACATATCAGTTTTACAATATAATATATATAATATATATATACATACATACATATAAGTATGGTTTATGATCTTACCAATTAAACCAGGCCGTTAGTAGAAAGTGTGCTAAACCTATCGATATTAATAAAAATGTCAAATATGAGAAGTTTTCCTGGCACTCAATGAACCAACATACAATAATATTGCCTAGCGCCTGTAAACTAGACTGTACCGGGTCGAGCGCGCACGCTTGAAAACTAGAACCAGTTCTATCTTTCAAGCGCGCTCGCTCCAGTCTGGCCACTTCTCATTACAACCAATGTGTTCTATTTTATATTTTAGTCGCTCGCGCGCTCGCCCAGTCTGGCCGCCCTCTTACACAATACGACTTTCAAGGGCAGGAGTGTGGTGGCGCGCGTATACATTCTAATTTTTTCGTTACATTTGGCTCGTATAACCAACCACTTGCTAGAAAACTCGGTGCGGCTCGGCTCCTTGTAGCCTCATAAGGCCTAACTAAGCTCCCGGCTCACGCGAGGTATGGGAGTAAAAGGGAAAAGACAAGACCTACGATATGTCAGAAATGTGTGCAGTGCATTCGTATTTGAATGATTACTCAAAATTTTCCGTGGTGACGATGGGGGACAAAGCGACAAAGTTTCTTGTTAATAACTCGGTATGTTCCTATTATGAAGAATGGAGATTTGTGCACAATGCTTATCTGTGAAGCCATTCTAAATTGGTCAAAAACGGCCCTTTTAACGCAGTTTTTTATCCAAATATCATTTAATATTTCAACAATGTTATGTATTAGGAACTTCTATTAACTCTTTGGGCCAGTTTCATATCGAATTTAGTACACCCAAGTGCGGCGCTATACTAAATACAAAACGTCACCTACCTGATATTGAATGGAATGGGCTAGTTTCATATGCGAAACTGGCCCATTTTCATTTTGGTCTAGGTAGGTGTCGTCCTGTATTTAGTGTCGACTCGCACTTTAGGGTACTAAATCTGACTATGAAACTGGCCCAAAGGGCCAGTTTCATAGTCAGATTTAGTACGCCTAAAGTGTGAGTCGATACTAAATACAAGAAGTCACCTACCTGAAATTGAATGAATGGGCCAGTTTCATATGCGAAACTGGCCCATTCCATTTTGGTCTAGGTAGGTGTCGTCCTGTATTTAGTATCGACTCGCACTTGAGGCGTACTAAATTTGACTATGAAACTGGCCCTTTATCTCCATTAAGGTTTAATCAGAAATGATCCACGTGCAATAGTGCTGGTATAAATTTACGATTTCGAGCCGACTGTGTCACAGAGTTGATGGGCATCATGCGACCAGCGACGAGGTTTATAATGAGGTTTTTGATTTAAACAAATCAAACATTTGACGCTGGCGACTGGCGTCCTCTTCAAAGTATGACTCACGTCGTGGACGCCAAAAAGGTTCGCTAGGTAAGGGGTAAAAACAGTTAGTCATCACAGTCGTGTCGTGCAATCGCGCAATTGTACTCTCATTACAGGGAGGAAATGGAACAATAAAGGGGTGGGGGGAGATAAGGGGCAATGTTCGACAAGGAAAGGTCTGAGTAAATAAAAGGGTTGCCTGACAGTGAGTGGCGCCAGTCTGTGGGGTTATTATGGGGGAGGGGGGCGGGGGGGGGAGTACGAATTTTTAAAATAGTTTTATTTGTTTTACCAACTTAAAAGGAAACTTTATAGCATGTGGAACCAGTAATTTTTATTTATTATTTTAAAAGCGTGTATGAATGTATATAGCCCGTATTTTATCTATTTTATATATATATTATATATATATATATATATATATATAATATATATATATATATTGCTAGAGCTATGCGAACTTTGTCACAAATATTTTCTTATTTTTTAACACCGCCTGGGATGGTTCTCACTCAAAATAGAGTCCAATTTTCACTGTAAGATCTTTTTAGAAAATATATTTTGCTGTCAAAATGGTTAAAATTGTAGTATTTTATTAGTATTAATAATATCTTCCAAAAGTGACATCTTCAGATCATGAGCTGACGTATTAATACATGAAAGTAAATCTGGTAGATTTATGGTTGTCAAATAAAGTTACTTCCTATGAAAATTGGGATATGTATATAAATATATGTGATTATATTGTATTAACATATAGCGTTGTTAGGTTTTTAGATACGTCTTATTAATTTTTTTACTAAATCATACTATACATGGTTTTTAAATGAATGGTTTTATGTATTTTTTAAAATAAATTTTATTCACTTTTCGTGCCTTATGTTTTGAGTTACATATTATTAATTTTTATTCAATTACTAACGTAAGCTTGAAAAGATTGGTACCCCTTCTCAGTTAGTAGTGGTCAGAAAGTAGATTAGACTAACAACCTAATTACTTCAACAGCCTAAGGCATCACCCGATTAGATAACCTTTAAAATGCTTCCTTCCTGATTAATTCCTCACTAGAGTAAATTAAATGCTTGTATATTTAATTTCATTTATTCAAGCTATTTAACGTGCACTTTCTGAACCGACTAATTAAATATAGAACGGACATATCATCCAGCCCTCAACCGTCAATTCATCACTGTGAAAGGGTAAACCCAAGGACCCCTAGCTCAGTAGACAGACACGTTACCGACTGGACTAAGATGTTGAATTATATAATTATGCGTATAAGCTAAGCAGGTATTAAGACGCGATCAGTTATACAGTAGCCCCATGGCTTCTTTGGTGCTGACTGACAGCTGATGGCTTTGAAAAGCTACCAGACCAAATTATGTATCCCTACGCCGAACCATATGATCTGAAAAAACATGTGTTTAGCAGCTGTCACTTCTGACAGTCAAAATTTAGGTATATACCTAAATTTTGACTGTCAGAAGTCAGCTGTGAGCTGTCAGTCAGCACCAAAGAAGCTACTGTATGTATATATATATATATATAGCACCACGTCTTACTACCCGTTCGGGTTATACGCACTTACGCTAATGTGTAATGGTAGGGTGATTGTGAGATGAAATGGAGGACCTACAGTTTAACGTGGGATCCGAACCACGGTGGAGGCCTGGCATTCCTCACATTCACAAGTTGTGATTAATACACGTCTTGTCAGAGGTGAAGGAAGGGTTTGGTAATCAGATAAATCCGTGGTGGGACCGAGGATTGAACCCCGGACCACCAGCACAGAAGTCCGACACCTTACCTCTAGACCGCCAGGTCACCGATATAAAGACTATTAATATTGAGGTCTCTTAACTTATCCCAGGCGAGGCCCAAAATTAAATTGAGTATTTTTGCCAAAGTTATCACAGTTATAGAGAGAAGGTCATACGATGGTAAACATATGAAAGTTACTAAATCCTCTTTTAAATATTCAAGAGCTACGGTTTGCAGCTGTCACATTTGACAGATAGTATCAATGCTGATGAAATAACAATAGCATTAAATAGTTCTGATGCGTATAAGCTGGATGGGTAGAGAGATGGGGAATATTTTTTTCCAATGTTGTCAGCAATAAATTTATGTTCTAAGCGCATCTTCTCACCGCTATGACGCTACTCAAATATTTAGTTATTTGCGTTTGTTTTTAGTATTTCAAAATAAGATGAATTTTCGTACTGAAATAAAGTAAAGGCTTTATTTAATCTCATATTGTATTGTTTTCCTCTCAGCGTGGAGTTTGGGGCTCGAATCCCAGATGGTATACCTAGGTGTATTTTTTTCCCCTAAATATACTTCTATAGTTAATTCTCGGCCGCCGAGGACGGGGAGATCGAGGTTCGAATCTCGGTCGGGTGAACTGGGGGTGGTTTTTCCTAAATGGTTTTCCACTCTCCCTCCACGCAAATGCGGGTTCACTTCCTCTATGTTCAACCTTCCTAATTCCTAATCCATTAGAGTAATTAGTACTTAAGCGTATAACCCGAACGGGTAGTAAGACGCGGTGCTAAATATTATTATTATTATTATTATAGTTAATTCCACACAAATGATTGTACAATTAATATAGACTATACCTTTATTAACTCTTATTCCATTACGTGCGATTATGCAAATAGGTAGCAAGACGTGAAATTAAAACAAATAATATCAAAAGTTCTTTATCATGTGAAAATATTAAACATTTTAAATGTCAATTTACCTCAGATAGATCTTATAAAACATACGACATTCTAAGTTCTTCAAATGTTTTATTTATAAATACAAAGTTATCTAGATATACACTTTGCATACATTAAAACCATTACATTCAAACAGCTCGACGAAAGGCAGACTTTATAGTTGGAAACGGAAACCGTTTTAAGAGCAAACTCTTAAAAGATAAGTTTTTAAATGACTGTACTTTAGTTGGTGTTGTGAATTCTCTCAACTATTGCCTTTAGGCGTCAGAACTCTTTTAAAATAACATTTGGGATGGATAAACACTATTAAGAACATAGTCCTTTATTTTATTTTTATTATTTTATGAAACTAAAGTTTATTTAGAAAATAATTGTGTTTCATTTTACCGTGAGTAACAGTTCAAGCCAAACACGTTCATTTTTTATTTTTTCTAGCACCGCGTCTTACTACCCGTTCGGTTTATACGCTTTTATACTAGTTACATTAATATGATAGGGAGTAGGAAAGTTATATTTATAGGAATAATAATAATATTTAGCACCGCGTCTTACTACCCGTTCGGGTTATACACTTAAGTACTAATTACGCTAATGGATTAGGAATTGGGAAGGTTGAATATAGAGGAAGTGAACCCGCATTTGCGTGGAGGGAGAGTGGAAAACCATTTAGGAAACCCCCCCCCAGTTCACCCGACCGAGATTCGAACCTCGATCTCCCCGTCCTCGGCGGTCGAGCTCAACACGACTAGCGCGTTAGCCAACTACGCCACCGAGGCGGGTATATTATATTTATAGGAAGTGTAGCCGAATTTACATGGAGGGAGAGTGGAAAACCATTTTTGGATAAACCACCTCGATCTCCTAGTCATTGGCAGTCTGGTTTACTGCGAGAGTATCGCCTTAGACCATGCGGCCACCGAAGCGGGTAATTGAGCCAGAGAACAATAAACCTGATAATTTCAAGCAACAACTCAGTGGCGAATCGTGTACACATACATTTTGATTCCAATCGATGATAAGGTCCACAAATTAATGTCCTGATGTTTGAACAGATACGACAATACTCAGAGAGGAGCGTGAGAGGGGGGGGGGGGTGTATATTTCGACCTAGTTTCAGAAAGCAGCCATCAGAGCGCTCTGACGCACGTTCGTTGTGATCGTGACGAACTCGAAATGTCGCACGGAGATGGTCGTGAATCACGATTATGCGAATAATAATAATAATAATTGTCGATCGTAGCTGAGTGGTTAAAGATACTAGCTTCGAGGCTAGGAGGCCACTGACTCAAACCTAAATTTTATCAGAAAGAATATAGTGTCTAGCCTTAGCCAGATATGCTAAGGCATTGGTATTCAACCTGGGGTAGGCGTACCCCTAGAGGTACGTGAAGGTCATCTTAGAGGTTACGTAAAATTTAAATATACGTATTTATAGCCTCCATTAATTTATCATTTAAATATTATTAGTTAATATATAATATTGGCTATAATTTATTTGAAATGTAGATTATAGAATAAGTATACATAAAGTGCATCATGCACCAACAACTTTAGAGGTACAAATTCGAAGAAAAATATCTGGGTGTACGCGAACAAAAGAGGTTGAATACCACTGGTCTAAGGGACCCTAGTTCCATTCCAAGGGAGTGCTGGTAAAAATGTTACTATTATAATTCACGGCCTCATCCAGCTATCAGACTTATCACTATCTAGGCGCTAGAGTTGGGTGTTGGGTAGCATTAAAAAAAACTTATTTAACATGCACTTTCAAAACAGACTTGTTATATCAGTACACGACTTACAAACTAATTTAATTCTACAACAGACAATATCCAGTCTCTCGCCCATCATTTCATTACTCAAAGAGGAAGCACCAATTTACCTAATAAATACAATTCTTTGGTCATGCCGGTAGAAGAACCCGGGACACAGCTCACAAGGCAGATGCGCTACCAACTGAGCTAAGTTGTTGAACGTGCGAACGTAAGGGTAGGACTAATACCCTGGGCTAATATATTTTGTAGGTCTTGTTCTGATACAATGTTTTATTTAAAATGTTCACTCTAAATACAACCACACCAAAAAAAACACGATTTTACTAAGAGTTGTAGGAAAACTGTTGTTTTATCCCGGTTCCTAAGATATTGATATTTATTAAATGAGCCATTTCCCACCATCTTACGATATGCACACGTCCCGCAATTTACATTTTGAAGCTAGTAGGCCTACTCAAGTTTTTATATCTTATAATCTTATTTTTATAATATGTATATATACATGTATACAATTTTTATAATTAAAAAAAAATTATATCCCTCTTTTTTTACAAACAAAAAAGCGGGTTATCTTTACTAATTGGTTTGATAAAATTATTTAACTCTTGATTATTAAAGATTAATGAAATTATTGATTATTTTAATTTTAATTTAATGATAATAATCATTGTGTTTAAAACTACTTGAATATTAGGCATAAAATAATCTGTTTGGAGGTTATAAAGTAGTGGTGTACTATTGTTAGAAACCCTCATATCATCATGGAATTATATATTCCCCTGTGTCTAGCTACCCGTCCAGGCTACACAAAGTTAACTACAACTAAGGGGTAGGGATAGTAGAAGTAGAACTTAGAATAAATTTACCCATACTAGCGTTAAGAGGAAGCAAAACAAAATTTAAGAAAATCCAGATTTGAAAGAAAACAAAATAGTATTATTAGTATTTGAAGGAAAATAGAATTCGATCCATATCTGATATTTAAAAAAAGTTTCTTATTCGAATACATTATTATATTAGTGGTTCAAAATCAAATTGAAAACCATTAAACCATTGGTTGAAATGGGAACACCCTTTTGATACTCGAGCGATGCGGGTGTGACGGGAAAATGGGCTTGAGAGCTTCTGGGGGCGGGGGGGGAGATCGTATCCCTTTGGTTGGTCTTCCTTTTTGGCCAATTTTTTTTTTTCCATACGTGGTGACGCATTAATGTAGAGAGTTTACAAAGCGACAACAGTGCTTTAGTTAACAAAGCTAATCAAATATCAAAATTTGCACTCACGTGTTTGATCTAAGGACAGAAAACCACAGAAACCCGCTCGCTGAACTCTTAGTTCGTCTCTTAAACTAATCATAGTTTGCTTTGTTCAGACACCATTTCCTTTCCTTCTCCTTCTCACCTTTACAACACACACACACACACACACGCTTTTTTCATATGACCTCATTTTCCAACATATTCAGAGATAATCATCATTATTTCGCTTTTAATAATGTTTTAATATTCATTCTTACACTTAATTATAATTTAGTTTTAATTTACACTATATAAAAAAGAGGTTTTTTTATATTAGTTAATTTTTTTTTTTAATTTGCAGATTTAGAGAGTAGAAGTTATTAATACATTGAAATAACCTAATAGTTTCAAAATACTTGGCTAAAACAAATTTGCAAATCCTTCTTTTTGACTTTATTAATATTAAATTAGGATTTATACTAAACTCTCTTACATATAAAACAGCTATATCTATAAAAAAAAAGTTATGTTTTTGCCAAACTATTTTTATAAAATCTTTCTAACTCGACGAGAAATTGTATATCTATTTTTAAATATGATGGTCAAATAAATAATTTAAAAACGGTTGACCTAAAAAGTATAAGTCAATCGATTCCATATTGTATGAAACGAACTTTTAGTTTGTGAATCAATAAAAAAAAAACTCAGCTTATTGTTTGTAAATAAAAAGTTAAAAGAATCTTGTTGACCTAAAAATCATATAAATTTTATAATACATATAAAAAATATAAAAGTTATTAAAACTTTTGTTTAAATTTTTTTGTTAACAACAGCTATAAAACGACTCGAAATATCATTGTAATGCGTTTCAAAAGAGCAATATAATATTTATAGTAGACAAAGCGAATACAAAACGATTGGGGTCAATTTGTTGACGGTTTGTTGGTTGGGGAGTGTTTACAAAAATACATACAGACAGACCAACGGACAATTTTTGCACAAGACAAACCGCTTTTACGTTTTTGACATAAAGATGAAGTTTAATCAAAATCAAACTTTATATACATGTAGATCTCACTCTGTTCTTTCATAAAATATAAATTTTTATTTAAGCTGCGAGATACATTTTACCAGTTGAGCTCATTTTATTGACGCATATAGTTATATATGCACTGAGTTAAGATTACAGCACGCTGTAGAGTAGTTTTAAAAGTATGCAATATTAACTTCTTTTTATAAATTATTAATCTAAGCAAATGTGAAAATAAACTTATACTCTAAACGTAAAACTGTGAAACGCACAGCTTCGTTTCGGGGTTCTTGAATAATTTATATATTTTAGCATCGCGTCTTACACGCTGTTCGGGTTATATAGCTATAGCCTCTGCTTATGTACTAATTTACGTTGATGGTTTTAGGAATGAGATAGATTATATTTATAGGGAGTGTAGCCGCATTTGTGTGGAGTTAGAGTTAAAAACAATTTTTAAAAAAACCACTCATAATACCACACCGGGATTCAAACCTTGAACTTTCCGTCACTGTAAAACAAAGCTAATTGAGCTTGACATTTGTTTGCCCATCGATGCTGTTCAAGTGTCTTTTTGGTACAGATATTCAGTAAACTATTTCTCTCTTTTAACCGCGTAGAATCAATAAAATTCCAGAAAATAAAAAAATTGCTAGCGTACTGAAATTGTGTTCGTTTAGCTTAATTCCATGTTCCTATGGGACTACAGTCAAATTTTTTTGAAGAAAGAGAAAGCCTTCTTATCTGACAGCTAGAAAAATGACCACACATTGCTTATTTTCTTGGTACTAGGAGGTCGAAAGTTCATTGCTGCACATACAAAAGTACTCCCCCTATCCTTATCTTGAGCTAGTTATATCCAGTCCACCTCACTACATCCTATCCCTATCTCTAACTAGTTATATCCAGTCCACCTCATTCCACCTTATTCCTATCTTGAGCTAGTTATATCTAGTTCACCTCATTACAGCCTATTCCTATCTTGAGCTAGTTCTAGCCAGTCCACCTCATTAGGCCCTATCTCGAGCTAGTTATATCCAGTCCACCTCATTACAGCCTATTCCTATCTTGAGCTAGTTCTAGCCAGTCCACCTCTTTACGCCCTATTTCGAGCTAGTTATATCCAGTCCACCTCATTACAGCCTATTCCTATCTTGAGCTAGTTCTAGCCAGTCCACCTTATTACGCCCTATCTCGAGCTAGCTATATCCAGTCCACCTCATTACAGCCTATTCCTATCTTGAGCTAGTTCTAGCCAGTCCACCTCATTACGCCCTATCTCGAGCTAGTTATATCCAGTCCACCTCATTACAGCATATTCTTATCTTGAGCTAGTTCTAGCCAGTCCACCTCATTACGCCCTATCTCGAGCTAGTTATATCCAGTCCACCTCATTACAGCCTATTCCTATCTTGAGCTAGTTCTAGCCAGTCCACCTCTTTACGCCCTATCTCGAGCTAGCTATATCCAGTCCACCTCATTACAGCCTATTCCTATCTTGAGCTAGTTCTAGCCAGTCCACCTCATTACGCCCTATCTCGAGCTAGTTATATCCAGTCCACCTCATTACAGCCTATTCCTATCTTGAGCTAGTTCTAGCCAGTCCACCTCATTACGCCCTATTTCGAGCTAGTTATATCCAGTCCACCTCATTACACCCTATCTCTATCTTGAGCTAGTTCTATCCAGTCCACCTCATTACATTCTATCCATTTTAAGTTATCAATAATGTATTCAAAATTCAATCCGAGTGAACTGCCTATAAGGTCCTTACTAGTCTACTGTCCACCCCTCTCATGGTTTTGCTTACTGACGAGATTTAAAGGGGATGGGCGTGTCATGCAGTTCGCATCTAGAGTCACAAGCTTTTATATTTCCCCTCTCATATTTTGGGGCCTGAGCGCTTCCTCCCCTACTACGAAGGCTCGGAAACTAGTACGACGGGTTGCTTGTATAACTTCTTCTGATAGTTTTGACTATCGCCAACTACGTATAGAGACCTGAAGATATTCCCGCCAATTAAAACATCTCTTGTAATTGTTTTTATCTCATTCAATTCAAGGACACCGGCTTCGGTGACTGTATGGTCTAAGGCGTCGCTCTAGTATTGGACTATACTGCCAATGACCGGGAGACCGGGGCTAGAATCCCTGTCGGGTGTGCTGAGGGTGTTTTTTAAAATGATATTCCACTACCGCTCCACGTAAATACGGGTACACTTCCTTAAAATTCAACATTATTCATCCTTAACTCATTAGCGTAAATAGTATATATACGTATAGCCTGATTAGGTAGTAGGACGCAGGGCAAAAAATAATAATTCAAGGACTGCCTAATTTTTTTCATCACCCCGTCTTACTACTTGTTCAGGTTATAAACATTTATGATAATTACTCTAATGGGATTAGAATGAAGAAGGAAGTCGTTTAGAGGTAATCTGCCCGCATTTGCGTGGAAGAATAGTGAGAAACTATTTAGGAAAAAAACCCCTCAAAAGACCCGACCGGGATACGAATCCTGATATCCCGTCATCAGCAGGCCAGTCCAACACGAGAGTGACCATTCGGCCACTGAAGTGGTTCCTAGTAAATACTCTTAGCTCGATGGTATAATTTTGAATAAAACGCCCTATGTCCTTTAAAATAAATAATGTTTGCTAAGATGTGTGAGGCAGCAGGGTAAAAAGGGGGCGGGTGCGGGGGGAGGGGGGCTGAAAGCTGTCCTTGTGATGTGTCCACGCTCCGTAATGACCAGGTATCGTGACACGCATATATGTTTCATGATGCACGCCACAAACATCCACATCGATCTAGTTCATTTTTTTTCTCTTCTTTTGTCAGTTGTGTTTTTTTTTAAATTCATACTTTTTAATGTAGGCCTAATTCATATATTTTTTTACCTCTTTTTACTACTCGTCTGTATCCTCAACAAATTTACACTAATGAAATAGGGAGGAGGAAGGTATAATTTAGAGGTAATTTACAAAAATTTCAGGGGAGGTGAAAACATTTGAGGAAAAAACAACATCAGTAAACCTCACAAGGACTCTAACATCAACCTCCTCATATTCAGCAGTCCAGTCCAGAGTGAGGGTGGTGCTTTAAACCATGTGACCCCCGAAGTGGGTGTGTATGAATTGAATTCACTATAATGGGGGTAGAAATGAGAAGGATGGTGTTTAGATTAAATGTAGCCTACCCTCATTTGTCTAAAGATAGACTACATACACATATTTGTCTAGAATTTAACTACATACACACAAACATACATACATACATACATACATACATACATACATACATACATACATACACACACACACACATACACACACACACACATACATACATACATACATACATACATACATACATACATACATACATACATACATACATACATACATACATACATACATACATACATACATACATACATACATACATACACATACATATACATACATACATATACATACATACATATACATACATACATATACATACATACATATACATACATACATATACATACATACATATACATACATACATACATACATACATACATACATACATATACATACATACATATAATACATACATAACATACATAACATACATACATTACATACATACATTACATACATACATACATACATACATACATACATACATACATACACACAAAAACATACATACATACATACTACTACATACATACATACATACATACACATACATACATACATACATATACATACATACATACATACATACATACATACATTACATACATACATACATATACATACATACATTACTACATACATTACATATACATACATAACATACATACATTACATACATACATTACATACATACATTACATACATACATTACATACATACATAACATACATTACATACATACATTACATACATACATACATACATTACATACATACATACATACATTACATATACATACATAAACATACATAACATACATACATTACATACATTACATACATCATTACATTCATATACATACATACATATCATAACTCATAACATATATATTCTGAAAATTGAAAAATGAACCTGGACACGGGAATCGAACCCGGGACGTGTCCAGGTCATTTTTCAATTTTCAGAATATAATATCTAGATGGAGTAATTCCGCTAATAAGCATAAATAATAGCTCTGGCTATTAATTCTTAATACTAACATACATAACATACATTACATACATTACATTACATACATACATACATACATACATACATACATACATACGTATTTTAACTGTGCATTATAGCTAAAAAAAACCTCCTACTCAATCCATCCTAACTTTTTCCCACTTCCTTATCCTTGCATCCTACTCCCTTCGCTTCAACAACATCCATACACCGAGTCTTACATGCTCTTTTATTCTTAAAACCCTTAAAGTTTCTCTTTTTCACACATTCGTCTTCAACATTTAACCACGTCTTACATGGCCTACCCCTTCCTTTTGATCCACACACTCTACCTTCATATATTTGCTTCGTCACTCAATCCACACTCATCCTCTCAACATGCCCGAACCAACGTAAGACGCTTCTTTCACATCGACCTATTGGATTCCCTTTCAAACCGCACTCCTTCAGCACCCATCCATTACCGATTCTTTCCATACGAGTTTTCCCACATACATTTTTTAGATATCTCATTCCAACCACATTAACCTTTCTCTTGTGTTTCTCCTGACAAACCCTTGCTTCACATCCATAAAACAATGTTGGCATCAACCTATTAAGTTAAAAAAAAATCTACCACAACACACCCCGCCGCGATTCGAACACCGACTTCCCCGTTACAGGCAAACCAGAAAAGACGAGTCTGACATTTAGCCCACGGGGCCATCGATGCGGGTAGTGAAATAGCCACAGGCTACGGTTAGTGCATATTAGTTTAATTAATTTAAAATCTTTTATTTTCTGATTGTCAAATATTTATGTGTGTGACTTTTAAAATTGTCTGAAACATATAGGACTATTAGTGATCGAGATAGCAATAATTATAGTTTTAATTTAGCACTACGTTTAACTAATTACGCTAATGAGATAGTGATGAGAAAGGTTGAATTTAAAGGATGCGTATCCGCATCTACGTTGGGGAAGAATGAAAAACCATTTAAGAAAAAACACCCGACCGAGATCTGAGCCCCTTTTTCCCCGACATCAGCAGTGCAGTTTTTTGCGAGACTGACGCCTTAGACAATTTGACCACTGAAGCGTGTCTCAAAGTGAACTTTAAATCATTTGTATACCAACGTACGAATATCTAATTATATCTGGAGTGGTTGATGGATTATTATCGGCGTAACAGTGACTTAAAAAAATTAACCACAGGAAGATCTGAAATGTTATTAAATATTTTAAAATATATATCTTATTGTTGACAATATCTATTTAAAGCGTCACTCTCAAAATATTCTGTATTGTCGGCGACTGGGATATCAGGGTTCGAATCTCGGTTAGGTGCACTGAGGGAGTTTTTCTCCTAAATTATTTATCACTCTCTACCCACACAAATGCGAGGACATTTCCAATCAATTCTACCGTCTGCATTTCTATGCTATTAGTCTAGTTAAAATAGGATATCTTGGGTGGCTAGGAAGACGCGAATTAAAGGAAATGCTTAATAATAACATAAACAGTCTTGTAAACGGAAAAAAAAAACTTGGTTACAGTCCAATTTTCATAGAAAGAACCTTATCTGACAGCTACAAAACAAAAGTAAATATACTTTCACGTATTCCTACGTCAGGTCATGTGATTTGCAGACGTAACTTTTGATAGATATTATCAATACCTATAAAATAACATTCATAACATATTAAAATGTTATCATTATTGACCGTAAGAAAGAGGTTTGTATTTTTTATCAAAGGCTCTTCATATGAAAATGACACTGTACAAGGAATTTAACCAAGACATCCCCAGCTGTTTGGTTAATCCGGAAGAAAGAGAAAGAGAGTGAAGATCTAATCTTTTATTCTAGTTTCATTCGTTCACATTTCCTTTTGAATTTTTCAGACGAGTCTCATCTACAGACT
The DNA here is from genome assembly GCA_033556935.1 of Timema podura. Lineage (NCBI taxonomy): Eukaryota > Metazoa > Arthropoda > Insecta > Phasmatodea > Timematidae > Timema > Timema podura. Next base: position 21,808,822 of record JAVRXN010000014.1, read on the forward strand.
ACAGCTGTGACGTCATAAAACTCGATTGCTCGAGTCTTCTCCTGGGAGGGAAGGGGGGAAAGGAAACTGCCTGGAAGTTGGGGGCTGAAACTGCTATGTCACATAAAATCTAAAGGTCGATTTGGAACATTTATTGTGACCTAGTTCAACATATAGTTGACAACCAGACTAATGTTACGATCTTCCCCTCTTTTTTTTTTATTATTATTACGTTTTACACCCCGATTATCAACGACTAAGAGGAAGGAACAAGGTTAATTTAACGAAAGTGCAATATCATTAAACCCACCTCGGTGGCGTAGTTAGCTAACGCGCTAGTCGTGTTGAGCTCGACTGCCGAGGACGGGGAGATCGAGATTCGAACCTCGGTCTGGTGAACTGAGTGTGGTTTTCCCTAAATGGCTTTCCACTCTCCCTCCACGCAAATGTGGGTTCACTTCCTCTAAATTCAACCTTCCCAATTCCTAACCCATTAGCGTAATTAGTACTTAAGCGTATAACCCGAACGTGTAGTAAGACGCGTTGCTAAATAAAAAAAATCATTAGTATGGAAATGAGATGGTAAAACTACAAGTGATAAATCATAATATGTGGAGAATCTAAATCTCCCCATCATAGGAATTTAGTTTATTACACACGAGGTAGTCACGTGGAAGAAGGCGTCTGTCTCGGCTTGTCCAATTTTCCGGTTACGGGGAGGTCGGAGTTCAAATGCTATAGCTTAAATTAATAGTAAGTACGTAGATAAGAAAAATACAATTAGATTATACAGATAATCGAGTTTTAGTCCCTTAACGCTTTATTCAAAAAAACTGATGTTATATAATATTGCAATATAATATCATGAACGTTATTATAATTTACTAAATTACGTTGTAACACCCAGTATCCATGTCGCTAATTTCTTAATTTTGAGGAGGGAGTATTGGGAATGCAAGAAAAGGTCAATGTTATTGCAGTTTTTATAGCAAAACTTTTTTTGGCCAAAGTAATAAAATTTTATTCAAGTAGAAATATAGAGTTTAATTTTATTCACACGCTGACATCAACAGTTGTTGAATATATGTCATAATCATAGCGACATTAGATGAGAAACTTTTAATGAAGAGAAAAAAATGTTATTAAATTCCAGAACACCTTTGACAGATATTCAATAAGTGTTTAGGTCACCATGTGAAGAAAATTAAACTTTATGTTTCTACAGAAGCAATGTTTTATTTATTTTTGCAAAAAAAAAAAGTTTTGCTATTAAAACTGCACCCCATCTTAAAGTGGAAGGAGCAATTTCACCACTTATACAATTTTCGACTGTTCCGGGAGTTGAACATGCAACCATTAACTTAGTAGATAGGCGTGGTACCTACATAGCCTGAATATCAAATAGGAAAACTGTAGTAAACGAATTAATCTAAAGAACGGTGTCGAAATAATTATTTTTATCACCACGTATTATTATTTATTCGGGATATACGCTTATGTTCTAATCACGCAAATGGGTTAAGGATGAGGAGTTGAATTTTGACGAAGCGTAGTCCCATTTTTGTGGAGTGACAGAGAGAGATTGGAAAAACATCTAAGGAAAACCACCCTCAGTACACCCGACGGGATCGAACCATGATCTCCCCATCATCGACAGTCTAGTCCATCACGAGAGAAGGGGATTTGACCACGAGGCCACTGGAGTGGGAGTGTGGTAAAAACAGTTATTTAGAGGAAATACAACTGCCTTAGTATGTTGGTGATAATAGCACGTCTGTTGATATAATTAGGATTCCTTATAAACCCGGATTGGTGGTCGCATTGTCCCATGCGTCACTCTGGAGGTTTTTAAAACTGTTTACCATTGGTATAATTAATACATGAGTACATGCGTTTCTTGACGCGCGGCCGGCCGTTTGTTTGTATACAAGCAACATATGTCGCGCGTCATGAAAAGGGCGGGAGGAAATTAAAAAAAAAAACAGAGACCAGGGTTGCCAGTCTCTTCTTTTCTACCTCTCGATGGATCCGTGAGTTATCCTCCTAATTTTGTTGCCATTCCAGGAACAAATAAAGCGGTGAACGGTAAATACTCAACCACAAATTTAAAAAAAAACCTTACTACCTGCTACAGACGTACACTGATACTTAACCTCTGACAAGACATGTACATATTAATCACGACTTGTGAATGTGTGGAATGCCAGGCCTCCACCGTGGTTCGGATCCCACGTTAAACTGTAGGTCTTCCATTTCATCTCACAATCACCCTACCATTATTACACATTAGCGTAAGTGCATATAACCCGAACGGGTAGTAAGACGTGGTGATTAATAATATAATAATAATAATAATAATAATAATAATAATAATAATAATAATATACACTGATACTGGTACAGATACACTGAGGTTCCAACACGAGGTTGGTTGCCCTGCAGTCGCGCCAACACGGCGACACAAAAGCTGACGCCTGTATAAAATGCTCCATTGAATGCCTAAGACGTAAGGGGAGAAAAATCTGCCCAGAAAGGGCATGTAAAAAAACCCCTCCTTAGTGACACAAAACAAAACAAATCTTGAATGATTTAATTTTTAACTAATCAAATGCGAAAGTGTACAAGCCTTCTGATGAAACAAACGTAACCATAAATTGCCCATGGACCGAATTGATTTCCAAATGAATAAATATGATAAAATGACCCCCTCCTAGAGGCTCTTCCTCTCCTAAAACACTGAATTATATCTGTATGGGTCACAAAACTTCACTAGAGTCCATAGAAAAGGAATAAGTATAGAAACGCCACTCTATAATGTTGGCAAGTAGAACCACATCGCTAGCGCTCGCGGCGCTAGTGCCGCGAACTCAAAAGATTCGAAGAGGGACGTTACACTTGGAACACAACGAATTTTATGTTGCGGAATGTTGATTAATCAATTCTTATATAAAATTTAATCAAATGTAACTTAATCCATAATTTTACAAATAAACAACGTATAAATAGAAAATCTAGAAAATCTAGCTAAACGCCTTCTTTAAAATAAACGACAAATTGCTAACAAAACAGTAATGGCAAATTTTACAGATTTAACAATTTTCTATGGACTTCACGTCCACGCATGTGCATTCCTCTGTGACGTCATTGCAAGCTGCTCCTAGCGATAGTGCCCCAAACTAGTTTACGGAAACAGCTAGTCCTATAAGAGTGCACACCCCATGGTAAAGTCGGAGCCTTTACAAAAAAAAAGGTAGGATCCATGTCACTCCTCATTTAAAATACACCTGTTTGTTAAGAAATATGTACTTGGATCCTTTTAACACTCTGTTAATAAGTATTCCTAGAAAATATTCTGTATCTTCTCTGAGGTGAGTGTGGCAATAAGGGCTGTGAGTAAGGAGGGTGGGGGGAAAGAGAGAGATAAACGAGTCGTTCACAGACAAGGATAGCACAGTTATTATTCACTCTACATACCGTCCACCAGTCTTGTTTGTAAAATTATCTGACAGATAGAAACTTTAAATATAAACATAATGGGTGGATTGGGTTTAAATCCCAGTGAGGGACACTTGATGTGTTTTTTTCACTGATCGTTTTAATAGCTATTAACATAAAGATTAATACTATAAGTTTATATGAATAAGTGGTACTTAACTCGATCCATCCAAATGAAATCATCAATTAAAATATGGCAATTAATTTTATTTGTAATATGTTTGTATTACAAGATTAACTGTGACATATAAATATACAAGAGCGAAACTTGATCATGCAAATAGAATAAAATACGTGCTACCCGCTAATCATGCGGAGTGAATGTCAACTAAGTTGATTCCCAACTGCCCTCTATGTAAGTTTGAATAAATGTCCACTCAATTCTAGCTTCCTCGCCCCTAATCCGTTAGTTCAAAAAAATGTGCAAAGCCTGAACGAGTAGGCTAGGAAAACGAAGTGTAAATAAATGAACTCGTTTGGTTGCCTCAAAATGAACCTAAGGCGTTCATTTTGTCAAGTTATGGAGTATAACAGATGGTATTTGGTTGATGTTATCCTACATGTATTCTAATCCAATGGATTATGCCCTATTTAATTTGATTTTTTAAATGGGATTTGTGTTTATTTTTACTGAGTCTATTATTTACATAACACTACTTAAACTTAAGCTTTAATTTTAATATCTAAAAAAACGACATCTTAAGTCAAAAATTAAACATCTAAAGTCTCATAAATAAATGAAATAAATTAAAGTTCTTGACAAAGTAAGATCAAAAGTAAATACATAAAATCAAACTGCTACTTAAGGATTAAATTTTTTTGTGTATTAGTACATTTGTTATAATTTACAAAGTATTCATGCGATTTATTGAAATACCTACACGTTCCTCTATAGAGAGTTATTAAGTCAAATATATGGAATCAAACACAGTTGATAGCTTCAGAAAATTATATAAATCTAATTTCATAAGTTAAAACAGCTTTTAAAGGAAATATATAAATAAAAAAATAGGGAAAATACTTTTTGAATATAGAACACAATTAGAATTATCTATGTTGGGAAAGACATTTTTTTTTCTCTTACAAATTCCGTTGCACCATTCCCCTTAAGAGCTGCTTAAACCCCAATAATCTAAGGGTCTCGAAGAAAGCTCTTGTTCGAATCCCGATTGGGCACACCACGTGAAGAATTATAAAGAAAAATACGAATGTCTTGCAGTCCACTTTAATCAGGACTACCTAAATGCCAATATAAAAAAAGTCTATCCATTACGTGAAAATAATAATAAAAATCACACAAAGCTGCCCAAAAACAACAAAAAAAAAAAAGGAAAGGAAAATCACAAAGCGATCTAATTAAATTGACTTCAATATATAAAGCCTTAAACTTGCTAAACAAAAAAGTTTCCTTGTTTAAAGTCTGTTGACGTCACGTTGCCATGGTAACGCCGGCGTTGGCATCGTCGTCACTTCTCCCCCCGCTCCTCCAACCCTATTTCCACCCCGCTCGCGATTAGTTGACGACGCACGGCATAGTAACACGTTTAGGAAATGGCGGAAGATTCAGGACGAGACGTAATTTTACATCTAACGGGAAATACACTATTTCAAGTTAGAGGAGCGCCACTGTCGTCTTACCTTTCCCCTTAATGAAGTTTCCAGGGAGTTAATTTTGTCAACAAGTAGTAAGTGTCGGTTTCTATTCGCTGGCTGCTTACTTTGGCTGTGCTGGGTTTAATTTCAAATTCAACAACGGCAGTTTCCTATTAACTTGGCAATGTTACGTTCTTCCCAAAGTTAAGAACCCATCTCACAACTACGAATAAGACGTAACTTAGGTAGAGTCTATCTACGGTGTGAGTGTAGAAGTGACAGCTAGCAGAATACCCGTTTCAGTGGCCGCCTGGTCTAACGCGCTACTATCGTGATGGACTAGACTGCCGAATACGGGGAGATCTGTGTTCGATCCCGGTCGGGTGCACTGAGGATGTTTTTTCCTAAATTGTTTTTCACTCTCTCTCTACGCAAATACTGGTGCATTTCTTTTAAATTAAGCCCTCCTAGCCCATTAGTGTAATTAGTACATAGGTGTATAACCCGAACGGGTAGTAAGACGTGGTGCTAAAAAAAAACTAGCAGAAGGTTTTTCATTGCAATCATTGGCTGGAAATATTATTAGAATCGTTTGGTAACACTTTTTATTAATAATATAGTCCTACTAAGCAAATAACCCGCCTCAGTGGCGTAGTTGGCTAACGCGCTAGTCGTGTTGAGTCAGACCACCGAGGACGGGGAGATCGAGGTTCGAATCTCGGTCGGGTGAACTGGGGGTGGTTTTTCCTAAATGGTTTTCCACTCTCCTTCCACGCAAATGCGGGTTCACTTCCTCTAATTTCAACCTTCCCAATTCCTAATCCATTAGAGTAATTAGTACTTAGGCGTATAACCCGAACGGGTAGTAAGACGCGATGCTAAATATTACTAAGCAAATAAAAATTATCTTGGAATAGGTTGGCATTAGGTACTTTCAGACAGTGTCTGCAAGCTTTCACTTAAGAGGAACCTTTCCCAAGATTTCGACAGTAGTGTACCCTTTTCGAAACCATAGCTTAACTAACGTAACCCTTTCCAGTCCCCCCAAAAAACAAAAAAAAACAAGGAGTTGCCAACTTGTAAAGTACAAACAGTCGTTTCAAATTTTAACAAAAGTATTCTACCCGCTTCGGTGGTGGAATGTTTTAAAAGCGTCACTCTAGCAATAAACTGGACTATCGGTGATGTAGAAATCGGGGTTCGAGTCTCGATCGGGTATACTAAAGGTGATTTTCTCAGAAATTGTTTTTCACTCTCTCACCACTAAAATGCGGGTACATTTCTTCTAAATTCAACCTTCCTCATCCCTAACATATTAGCGTAATTACAGGTTGATTCACTCGTGACACCTGCATTTTGGTAGGTGTTGCTTTTTTAACCTTATTAGACCGTAGGGTTTTAGGTTGAATTCAGATTCGTACAGGTCCTAATAAAGTATAAAGGTATTCTTCAACCTTTACTGATGTTACTAAAATTATTTTTTAGCACCGCGTCTTACTACCCATTCGGGCTATACGCTTATGTACTAGTTACGCTAATGGTTTTAGGGATTAGGGAGGTTATATTGAGAGAAATTGTACCCGCATTTGCGTGGAGGTAAAGTGGAAAACCATTTTGGAAAAATCACCCTCGGCACACCCGAACGAGATTCGAACCTAGATCTTCCAGTCATCACCAATCTCTAATCTACTGCGAGAGTAGCGCGTTAGACCACGCGGCAACCGAAGCGGGTGCTGTTAAGTTGTTTCGTTGTGTTCGCTCCCGAATGAATCACCCTGTAGTATATATGTGTACAGCCCGAACGGGTAGTAAGACGCGGTGCTAACAAAATAAAATTAATAAAGATTTAGGGGTAAGCTAAAATAATAACACTGTGAAGGAGCTAATTAAAAGAATTATAAAAATCCAATACTTCTCTTCAAAGTCTGTCCTAATTTGTTTATCAAACCTACTGTTATCAAAACATATTTTATGGTTTATTAAAACATAGTGGTATGTTGGATACCCCCTAAATGGTTCACGTATCTCTAGGGGTACGCGTCCCACAGTTCGGGAAACACTGCCGCAGAACATTAAGAAACCTAGTCTTCATATTGTGGTTTAAAAATGCTTTTAATGTCTCCTCACTATATCTTGATATTAGATCGATGGTGTGGCCACAGTTTTTAAGAGCACTATATTACAGGGTGACATAACGATCTAAAGGCAGTGCTATGACGGGGATAAAAATACTGATAAACTTACATAACCTCCATCGCTTCTTAATAGCCATCTACCCGCACTGGTGGGCACGCGGACTAAATGTCAAGCTCATTTAGACTGTTTGCCCGTGACGAGAAGGTCCAGGGTTAATCTTGTCCTGGTGTAGCGAGTTTTTATTACAAAATTGTGTAACACACTCTATGCAAATGCAGGTACATTTTCTATCTCCTTCCCCCATCCCTACTCAATGAGTGCTATTAAATGGGTGCAAACATGCTTCGGTGGCCACATGATCTAAGGCGTTGCGCCTACAATAGATTTGGCTGCCCTTGGAGGGGAGATCGGTGTTCTAATCCCGGTCGGATGGACTAAGGGTGAATTTTTCTAAATGTCTCTCCACTCTACCTCCACGCAAATTGGGGTACATTTTCTTTAAAATCAACCCCCTTGTCCTTAATACATTAGCGTAACTAGTGTATATTCGTACAACCCGAATGGTTATTAAAATGCGGTGCTGAAAAATATATGCGTATAGCCCCTTCGGTGGCCGTATGGTCTAAGGCGTCACACTCGTAATAAACTACACTGTCAATAGTGGGGAGATTGGGGTTTGAATCTTGGCCGAGTTAACTGGAGAGTGTTTTTCCTAAATGGTTTTCCACTCTACCTCCACGCAAATGCGGGTTCACTTCCTCTAAATTCAACCTTCCCAATCCCTAACCCACTAGAGTAATTAGTACTTAAGCGTATAACCCGAATGGGTAGTAAGGCGTGGTACTCAATTTAAATTTATCATTATTAGGTGTTCTGTCTTACGACAGGTCTATTTCCTTTTGTCAGTGAACTTAGACAGCCAATGCACCCTACCCTGTCCTCTGCCTCCTCCTTCGGCTCCGAAAAGTTTCTTCTTTCCTTCAAGTCACCTGATATTTGAATCCTTCTTCATTCTAAGCTCCTCTTTCCCTCAACCTTTCCTTCTATGGCGTCTTGCAGAAGACAGTTCGTCCTCATTAAAAGGACGTGTCCGATCCAGTTTGCTTTTATCCGAAGAACTGCATCCAAAATGGTTCTCTTCCCACCCACTCTTCTTAAGACTTCTTTAAAGTCGTATTTATTTTATAAAATATTTTATAAGAGTTGACACAATTTTTGCTAAAATATGTGTTAATAGTTTTTATTGATCTGTTTCAAAAGTTTATTAAATAAAATATGTGATTAGTGATTAAAATAAACGGATGTCAAAAATGTTTACGAATGGACGGTGAAAATTTAATAATTGATTCGCCAAAATTCCTCTTATAAATTTAAAGGAGAAACACACTCATGCTATATGGAGTTCATGTCACACAAGAAAATATTATCTTTGTATTGGACAATTAATTTTTTTTTTGCTGCTGCTGCTGCTTCGTATATCCAGATAAATTATATCTCGCCATTTTCTTTGATAAAATCCGAGCGTATTCTCTTTAAAAGAATTGTTAGATATTATAAAAGCTCTTTGATGGATCGTCATAGCTACATCACATTTATTTTATCAAAGCGCTTTTATAAAAGATATATGACAGTGTAATCCTACTAATTATATAGTCATCCTTAAATTTATTTAAGAATACCTTTTAATATTGATAAACCAATTTACTTAACATCATTTCCTTTATTATGGTATGTATAATGCAGGCATGAATGTGAATTAAATCCTCTCATACATAACACAATCCTTTTAAAAGTAGTATTTCAATCATGTCACCTTTTTACTTATTTAATTTTTTTTAAATTTACTCGACAATTGATTAGTGTTAAAATCAAAAACGAAATTAAGTGCTCCTACCCTACACACCCCACTCACCCTTTTAAAAAACTCATTGGACAATGTTATTTATTAATCGTTCACCATTTCCTATCATAGTCTATAAGTTGTCTTAGCAGGGTAGGCGCAAGAGTTTCATGTGCCCTATTCGGAACAAAAAGAAAAGAAAAATAATCAAAAGAGATAAATAAAGCTTGATAGTTGTGACCCCACCCCTTCCCTCCCTTTAATCAGTGCATGTGCAAAAATAGTATCCCTTATTTTATCTTGGTATTTTTGGAAAATTTTAATTAAATAACAAAGTGATTCGCCGGAAAAGCGACCCAGTATGTCATACAACCATAAACGTAATTAAGTTTTTTATCAATTTTTTTGGACACATTCTAAGTATTAGATAAATATTGATATATTATTTCTTTATTTTTAAATAATAAAAATTGGTTCATTTAATTTAAATACTTATTTCTATACACACGAAATCAAGTTAATTTTGTTGGAATGCGCCCTAAGCAACCGACCTTGTTCGCCCTGTATTTTAAAATAATTTTTAACAAGAGAATTTGTGTTGTCTCAAATAATTAATACATCTTTCTTGTCTTTTCTATCGGAAGATAACAATGTACAATGACAATGATTTTTAATTTTTTGAGATTACCATAATTTTTTGAAAGAAGAGTTGTTAGCTAGATTTAAAATAACTCGATGCTTTCTAAACAAGAAAAGCAATTGTCCAGTTCTTTATCATTTTCACTTTTTTTTTTTATTATTTGATAGAAAATTGAAAACATTTCGCGATATTGTCGCCCTCTTCCGCTCGACACATATATATTTGAACTTCAGGATTTTTCGGCTATACATTCCTGGTCTTCTACTGGCAGTGGAGGATATGTAAACAATCTTCTTAGGTCGGGTCAGCATGTAGGTGCTCTTACTTTGCCCCGATCGGTTGATATTATTATTATTATTAATAATAATAATAATAATAATAATAATAATAATAATACTCTCTGCTTCCAATAGAAGTTTTATACCCAACCTAAGCCTAACTAATCAGACCATGGTAACCAAAAAAACATTATTTTTTTGCACCACGTCTTACTACCCGTTCGGTGTATACGCTTATGTACTAATTACGCTAATGATCTTAGGGACTAGGGAGGTTATATTAATAGGAATAGTACCCACCATTTGCGTAAAAGGAAAGTGGGAAACCAGTTTGGAAAAACCTCCCTCAGTACACCCGACCTAGACTCAAACCTCGAACTCCCCGTCAATGGCAGTCTAATTTACTAAAAGAGTAGTGAGTTAGAACACGCGGCCACCGAAGCGGGTCATATCAACATTTCCCCTTCGAGAAAAATACCTATTGTACTGCAGGGAATTGAACCCGGGACTTCCAGATTAGTAGTCAGGAATGCTGACCTCTAGACCAGGCGGCCAGTTGGACAACCCTGTGACGACTAGTTTTATCGCCGAAAGTACCCCCTTGGAATTTGATGTCACTATTGTTTATCGAAATCGAATCTTGACTACTCCACATTTAATATGTTTTGTAGAAGCAAAGAGGAGTAAAATGGTTTCTTATCGATTTGGTAGACCAAGATTCTTTTACACGGGCCGATTAACCAGAGAATTAACCACGCGATTACGTTTAAACCAGAAATTGTATCGAAGTGTGGTTTTCTACATTTTCCAGTTGAGATTCTGCAAAATTTTGACTAGGTCAAAGTTTTTTTTTAGCACCTCGTCTTACTATCTGTTCAGGTTATAAGCATATGTACTTATTATGCTAGTGAGTTAGGGACGAGTAAGGTTGAATTTAGAGGAAGTGTACCCACATGTGCGTGGAGGGAGCGCGGATTTTTTTTAAAACCCTCGGTACACCCATACAGGATTCAAACATCGATCCCGTCATCGATAGTCTAGTCTAACACGAGAGTGACGCCCAAGACCACGCGGTCACCGAAGCCGGTTTAAAAATATTTTTTTTTTTCAATTTTGTTGTATTTTTTAAAGCATGGTAAAACTGTTTCTAAATTCCATTGTTTTATCAAATATAATACATATTCTGAAAATTGAAAAATGACACCTGGACACGGGAATCGAACCTGGGACCAGGACCCGTGTCCAGGTGTCATTTTTCAATTTTCAGAATATTATATCTAGATGGAGTAATTCCCACTAATAAGCATAAATAATAGCTCTGGCTATTAATTCTAAATATAATACAGAAAACCGCACCACGATGCAAAGTCTGGCTCGGGTTGTATTACCTACCTAAGCTGGGTGTGTTATCTAGGGGGGGGGGGGGTGAAGGAGGGAGGGTTGAGGGTCAGACGAGCTCTTAAGTAACCTAGTTGACGCGGTCATAAAGTCGATACGGTGCCACTTAAATGTAAAGAGATGGGGATAAAGGTAGTGGCAAAGCGTGTTAAAAGTGTTATCAAATACTTAGTAAAAAATATAAAATAACCTATTATTAAGTATGATTACGTTGAGAATGAAAACGTCAAATGGAACTAAAATGAAGTCATATAACATTGATTTTCGTACATAAAAAAACATGACAAAGTATCCAACATTTTTTTTATTTACGTTCACAATAAAGATTACTTACTTGATACGACTTGAAAAACGAAGTATTTTTCAAATAAATTACTAACACACAATAAAATGTTAGCGATACTTTTTTTTTTGCACTGCGTCATACTACATGTTTGGGGTATACGCTTATGTACTAATTACGCTAATGGGTTAACATTGAGGAAGGTTGAATTTAGAGGAAATGTATCCACATCTGAGTGGAGGGAGAGTGGGAACAATTTTGAAAAAACCAACCTCAATACCCTCGACCGAGATTTGAACCTTGATCTCCCCATCCTAGGCAGTCTATATTATTATTATTATTATTACTATTATTATTATTATTATTATTATTATTTTAGCACCGCGTCTTACTACCCGTTCGGGTTATACGCTTAAGTACTAATTACGCTAATGGATTAGGAATTGGGAGGGTTGAATTTAGAGGAAGTGAACCCGCATCTGCGTGGAGGGAGAGTGGAAAACCATTTAGGAAACCCCCCCCCAGTTCACCCGACCGAGATTCGAACCTCGATCACCCCGTCCTCGGCGGTCGAGCTCAACACGACTAGCGCGTTAGCCAACTACGCCACCGAGGCGGGTAGGCAGTCTATAGTCTACTGCGAGAGTTGCGCGTTAGACCATGTGACCACCGAAGCGGGTGATACTCATATTAAATGACTTCAGTATGTACACTAAATTATATAAAGAAATTATGATGAGGTTTAATCTTAAATAAAAGCACCAATACTCACCTGGAGAGAGAGAGAGAGAGAGAGAGAGATAGAGAGAGAGAGAGAAATGTATGGGGAAGAAAAAAATCCTCGTTCGTGATTAAAATCCTGGCTTATCCAGGTAATAGTGGATCACTATCGCAAGCCCTTGATGTGAAAACCAATAGTAGGCCTATTACCTTATATATAGATTATATCAGCTATAAATAACAATCAATCAGAACCAACTCGGTGGTCGCATGGTCTAAGGCGTCACTCTCGCAATAGGCTAGACTTCCGATGACGGGAAGATTGGAGTTCAATCCCGGTTAGTTGTACTGGGGGGTGATTTTCCCTAAACGGTTTCCCACACTCTCTCGACGCAAATGCGGGTACACTTCCTCTAAATTCAACTTTATCATTTCCAATTTATTAGCGTAATTAGTAAATAGGCGTAAAACCTAAATGGGTAGTCGTGATACACTGTGCTAAAATAAAAATCATATTTTATAACAAATTGTAAAAGTAACTACAACTGTAGTCAAAAGTTGATTTTCTCATTTTGAAATAATTGTTTTGTGTCTTAAATACTTTGAAAAATCCTAAATTTAGTGGTAGCTTTACTCAAACCTAAACTTTTCCTAAGTATTAGGGGGCGGCCAGACTGGGCGAGCGACTAAAAAATAAAATAGAATACATTGGTTGTAATGAGAGGTGGCCAGACTGGAGCGACCTAGCGCGCATGCTTGAAAGATAGAACTGGTTCTATTTTTCAAGCGCGCGCGCTCGACCCTGTACACGTACAGTCTAGTTTACAGGCGCTAGGCAATATTATTGTATGTTGGTTCATTGAGTGCTAGAAAAACTTATCATTTTGACATTTTTATTAATATCGATAGGTTTAGCACACTTGCTACTAACGGCCTAATTTAATTGGTAAGATCATAAACCATACCTATATGTATATATATGTAAAATTGATATGATACTTCAATATTATGGAAGTAGGCCTTTACAAATAAGAATCACCATTAGCGTGGAGAGAGGATGAGAAAATCACAACACTAAATCACTTGTCAAAAACCACCCTCATTTCACTGAGCCCAGATTTGTAGCCTCCTCGTCAACAACTATAGAGAGCTATCTGCTAATTACGCGCTCGCTCGCACGCTTGTCAGTCTGGCCGAACCCTTAGTCTTTCTAATGAAAACCAGAAGTTTTATTTATTTAAATTAAATGCAAAACATGGCGATGAGAGGTTTTACCCCAAACTCACCAATGATCCGCAACCCATTACGCTATGACACGACAATGTCATGTTGAATATGGAGCGCGCCATCCATACGATATTATCAAAGTGAAAATCATGTAAACCAAATGGTACGGAGCGAGAGAGTGTCGGAGAAAGTCACCTCCACACTCTTCACCTCCCCGTGGAGAGGGACGTGGGAAATCAATTTGGAAAAAACACCCCTCTGACCCTTCCTTCTGCCCGCACTGTCACTGCCCATAAAGGTTGTCGGGGAACCGGGGGGGGGGGGGGGTTTGGAGATGAGAGAGGAGTTTCCCCGGTTAGTAACAACGCGACGGACGCTACAGCGCCGGTAACTCCTAGAACCGGCGTCAGATACGGATCTATAACTCTTGTTAACTTTGAGGGGGCGCCCGTACCCGTAGCTGTGGGTCGTCACCAACAGATTCAATTTTCAGTCCAGTCACCCACCTCGGTGGCGTAGTTGACTAACGCGCTAGTTTCGTGTTGATCTTGGCTGCCGAGGACGGGGAGATCGAGGTTCGAATCTCGGTCGGGTGAACTGGGGAGGTTTTTCCTAAATGGTTTTCCACTCTCCCTCTACGCAAATGTGGGTTCACTTCCTCTAAATTCACCCTTCCCAATTCCTAATCCATTAGCGTAATTAATACTTAAGCGTATATCCCGAACGGGTAGTAAGACGCGATGCTAGATAAGTGAGTTCAATCCAGTCAAATCACACTATTCAAGGAGTTTCATATCGAATCATTCGTTGACTTGACTAGAGTGGTACAAGTTGATACAATTATTGCATTCTGTGTATCTTTACTTGACGGTTAATTAAGAGCGTGCATCACATATCAATTAACTCTGGTACAGTCGGATAGAAATCTTAAATTTACATTAACACTATTGCACGTGGTTCATTTATGATTAAACCTTAATGGAGATAAAGAGTTGATAGAAGTTCCTAATACAGAACTTTGTTGAAATATTAAATTATATTTGGATAAAAACTTTAATGAAATACTATTTTTGACCATTTTAAAATGGTTCACAGATAAGCATTGTGCACAAATCTTCATTCTGTCATAATAGGGACATACTGTAGTTACTTTAGAAACTTGGTCGCTTTGGCCCCCATCGTCACTGAGGAAATTTATAGTAATCATTCAAATAAGAATGCACTACACACATTCTGGCATTTACTCCCATAACTCGCGTGAGCCGGGAGCTTAGTTGGGCCTGCTATGATGAACGCTCTTAAATTACACAATAGAAAAATAATTTAAGTAACTTACCTGTAGTTTCTAATTATTGTGCAATATTTCTCCAGCTGCACCAATAACATATTTATTCCGATTCTTCGGATGTTTTAACATCGTATATTTTCACTATGGTACCTAACAATAACAATAAGATTTTCAGCATACATTTTTTTTTAAATGTATGAAAACTTTGACAGAAATGAAACAGAAACACCTGTCAGGTAAACACAAGACGCACAAAGACTGACAGTAAATTCAACTGGCCTAGTCTAGACCGGTCTTGAATCTACTAATATGTGTTGTATTGGACGTAACGTATTCGGTAAGAAAGCATTCGATGCGCCTCCTTTTAAAACAATGTTGGAACCATTCATCTGAATCTATGAGCGTCGGACGTGACTGTACTTGACTGTTTTTGGGGTGAAATTAGCCTCAGTGACTGATGAAGAGAAAGGTTCAAGTTCTATTCCCCTTTCACGGTATAGGGGTTCCTATCCTTACCCTTTAAATTAAGCCATTAATAAAAAATAACCATTGTGCTAAACGTAATAGTTTAAAAAGGTAATTTTGTTTTGCCTGAGTGTCACCACTGTATTACATATATTATCAACTTTGAGGGTTGCCTTAAGTGTCTTAAGTATATTATAAAATTCTACAATACTGTATATCTTCCTAACTTTGAGGGTTGCCTTAAAGTGTAAGAAGTGTATTAGGAGGTTCTACAGAACTGTACAGCTTCCTAACTTTGAGGGTTGCCTTAAAGTGTCAGAAGTGTATTAGGAGGTGCTACACTACTGTATATCTTCCTAACTTTGAGGGCTTTGAGGGCAGATGTGTACTAAGGAGATTCTACTGTATTATATATCTTGCTAACTTAGAAGGTTGCCTTAAATTGTCGGAAGAGTACTAAAAGGTTTTACTGTTTTTATATTTCTTGTTAACTTTGAGGACTGCATTAAAGTGTTTTAAGGCCAGTAGGAGGTTCTATATACTGTTAAGAGCCTCTGATAAAAATCTATATAGCTTGTCAACTTTGAGGGTTGTCGTACCCGCATCGGTAGTTAGTCACATGGTATAAGGTGCCAAACTAACAATATACTGAATTGCCAGTTTGAGCTCTGTGGGATGATTTGATCTTCGTCGAAACCCCCTAAATTAAACCAGAGTCACTTGGATTTGTAGTCAACTATTCTAACTAAGAGTAATGGCTGACACTGCTCTTGTTGAATTAAAATTCTTTCACTTTGAGGAGGATGAATGTCAAATAATTCTGACAGCACTCACCTTCATTTATCAGACACTTTTTAAATAGGTACATAATGGGTTAAACAAGGAGATGCATTTGCCCCATTACTTTTTAAATAGGTACATAATGGGTTGAAACAAGGAGATGCACTTGCCCCATTACTTTTTAAATAGGTACATAATGGGTTAAAACAAGGAGATGCACTTGCCCCATTACTTTTTAAATAGGTACATAATGGGTTGAAACAAGGAGATGCACTTGCCCCATTACTTTTTAAATAGGTACTTAATGGGTTGAAACAAGGAGATGCACTTGCCCCATTACTTTTTAAATAGGTACTTAATGGGTTAAAACAAGGAGATGCACTTGCCCCATTACTTTTTAAATAGGTACATAATGGGTTGAAACAAGGAGATGCACTTGCCCCATTACTTTTTAAATAGGTACATAATGGGTTGAAACAAGGAGATGCACTTGCCCCATTACTTTTTAAATAGGTACATAATGGGTTGAAACAAGTAGATGCACTTGCCCCATTACTTTTTAAATAGGTACTTAATGGTTGAAACAAGGAGATGCACTTGCCCCATTACTTTTAAAATAGGTACTTAATGGGTTAAAACAAGGAGATGCACTTGCCCCATTACTTTTTAAATAGGTACATAATGGGTTGAAACAAGGAGATGCACTTGCCCCATTACTTTTTAAATAGGTACATAATGGGTTAAAACAAGGAGATGCACTTGCCCCATTACTTTTTAAATAGGTACATAATGGGTTGAAACAAGGAGATGTACTTGCCCCATTACTTTTTAAATAGGTACATACTGGGTTGAAACAAGGAGATGCACTTGCCCCATTACTTTTTAAATAGGTACATATGGGTTGAAACAAGGAGATGCACTTGCCCCATTACTTTTTAAATAGGTACATAACGGGTTGAAACAAGGAGATGCACTTGCCCCATTACTTTTTAAATAGGTACATAACGGGTTGAAACAAGGAGATGTACTTGCCCCATTACTTTTTAATCTAGTTTTAGAGTATGCTCTTACATACCCTGTACTAATCACAAGATATTGCTAGGATAATCAAGTCTCGTAGATTATGGTGGGCATGACATACAACTCGAATAGGAGAATCTAGAACCATGTTTAGGTATTGACTGGCAAAACCAATGGGAAGAGACAATTGGGAAGACTAGACGCAGATGGGAGAATAGACTTGGCATCTCAGATAAAGGCTACCTTGTGAAAGTCTAACGCCCTTAGACACTGTAAACATCGGTGCTGTATCTTCACCTCTAAGTTGCGGGCGTATATTTGATAGGGGACTGTATTTGCCTGACACAACCCTTTACCCTCATGTACCATGTAGGGGAGGATGAATCGATGCCACCTTCCCAACCCCATTTTAGCGTGCCCAGCGCCGCACCCCTATAAAACCTCCCACCTTGCCCCTTCCGCACCCGGGAGCCGCCGCGAGGAGGAAAAAAAAAAAAAACTTTTTCGCAATCCTTGTCCATTGTTCGTTACAGAATCGCAGTCTGGGTTTTAACGAAATGGAACAGGGGGGGACGAAAATTCATTCGTTTAAAATAAATAACGTCTAGTTTATTTAAATATGTATATTCTTTGGTTTTATAAATTTGTTTTCACATAATCTATCATTTGCGTTATAAACACACATTAAAACATTACAAATATTTAAAATTTTAGAAAACATTATAAAATATGTACTAAGAACTGAATATACTATTAATGAAGGTGATTATTTCAAGTAGTTTGTCGCACACTGACACAAACAGTCATTAAAATTTTTATCTAAAGTAAAGTACAAAGAATTTTCACTGTTTGTTACAGCCCAGTGTTTAACAAATTACTGGAAATTATTCTCTTCATTAATAGTAAAACCAATTGAAAGGAAAAAAAAAAACACACTAAAATCTAAAGTGAATGAGAGGGCATGGCTGCATGTGGGTAAGAAAAAACAATCTAGAAACAATAGAGCCACAATCACAACTTGTGAATGTGTGGAATGCCAGGCCTCCACCGTGGTTCGGATTCCACGTTAAACTGTAGGTCCTCCATTTCATCTCACAATCACCCTACCATTACACATTAGCGTAAGTGCGTACAACCCGAACGGGTAGTAAGACGCGGTGATGAATAATAATAATAATAATAATAATAATAATAATAATAATAATAATAATAATAATAATAATAATAATAGAGCCACGCTTATTGGCGGGCACGCAAAGACATCAGTTTTTTGTTTTTTTATCACCGCTACACGCTTATGTAATAATTACGCTAATGTGAGCGAGATAAATACCTTAAACCACCATTCGATCACAGAAGTAAATAAAGGTGATAGTGATATCTTGTCTAGCTCGATAGTGACTGGAATGTCGGTGCTAGAAACATGACCAGGAGTAATGAGTTTTTCCCCCTTAATGGTTTTCCGCTTTCCCTCCTCTTAAATGTGGGTACATTTATTCTAAATTCTACCTTCTTCCATACACCATTAGTCCAAATATGCGGACGGCCCTGACGGGACATAAAGCATGAGTAATTGCACAATTATTTTTTAGACCCATGCATACAACTTTTTAAAGAAAACATTTTGAATTTGATAAGGAGATAAATTATGTTTTGGATAAGAATGGATTTTATATTTTGAGGTTAAATTAGAAAATATGCTTTAAATTGTTGCTTAGTGAATCAGTCGAGCTGCATCAACCAGTCAACACGAATATGTTCAGTTATTATGATAAAAATAAATAGCAAATGCACAATACATTAATTTAAATCAAAGACATAAGTAAATAACTACATAAAAATCTACACTACAACTTTAAAACCTTGAACATAAAATATATAAAAACAGCCTACATTCTTGGTGCGTTGAACTATTGTATGCAAGTAAGCTATGACAGAAATACCAAGTAAATATTTGAATTACTGAATTATTAATGAATACAATATATTAAATTAAGTTCATTTTCTTTAAATTGAACAACCAAGTTTACAAAAAAAGCATGGTTGGGAAAAACTAGTTGTTTTAAGAACTATACCATGAGATTTTTTGTTTTGTTTTAACATGTTTTAAAATCCCGCATTGCAGTGATCGGGACTCGAGCCCAGGCCCTACCCGTCACCGTTGAACCAAACCAGACGAGAATGACGCCTGTCATATTCGCCTGGTGTGGGTATTATTATATTCTCCATAACTTATATGGTTGACTTTCAAACATAAAAGCATATGGATATCGTCTGTCGCAGTATTAAATATGACACTGACGTTTTATAATCTTGCCCTTTGTGTGTGTGTGGTGTGTGTGTGTGTGTGTGAAACCTGATGCACGAGTCAAGTCGTTCCTTTGTTTGAGGTGCTCCTTGAAGCTGACCCTCCCCCTTCCCCTTCATATCTCACCCCTTCCACTCCAACCCATCACTAAAAAGTCTGCACAATGAGAGATCTCTTTGGGATATCTTGTGCAGAGTTTGACATTCGTAAACAGTTTACGTGTGGAAGATAGAATGACGCCAAACATCTGCCCGCCATTTGGCGGCTTTTACTAGCGCCCGCTTTTTATCTTTTTATTCTTACAAGGGTTTTTTTTTTTGTAAAATAAATGTCAGTCGCTATTAAGAGACTTTTAATTGGTGACTACCGTAAAGTGTTTCCCAGAAAGAAATGTTTATAGTTTTTAAGAAGGTTGGAATGTGAAGTATGTATACAAGCTGGAGCTTAAATATGGAATTAGCTTATTACCACCCTAATTGTTAGTGATAATAAGTTGTAAAAGCGCTTACACAAATCTAAGGAGTCTGCTTCAATTCCTGCTGCATTTTTTTGTGATGTGCTTCAAGTCTTGTTGCCCGCCCACAATTTCTAATAACAAGGAACCGGATTTTTATTACCTATAAATTTGCCGGGAAAGGTATTTTCCCTTATCTTCCAGGGTTCCTTTATATGCCACAATCGACATGGGACCAACAGCTTAACTTCCCCTCCGAAGGAAGTTGTGCTACGGATTTTTACCGCTCAAGAAAAACGCGTCGACCCCAGCTGGGTTTGAACCCACGAACATCGGGTCCTGAGGCGAGGAGCACTTTACCCCAAGATCACCGAGGTCAACTGTGATCATTGTAATTCAAGCTCATTAAGTAGGCCCATGTCTTGCCGTTAATGGTGAGTTTGGGGATTGAATCCCTGCTGGGCGTATTGACAGGGGATTTTTCTTAAATAGTTGCCCACTATTTCTCCATGCAAATGCGGGCACATTTACTTTAAATTCGGCCTTCCTTTTCTTCACCACTTTAACGTAATTTATATAATAGGATATATATGTATTTAAAACTTGAACGGTTAGTTAAACATAGTGAGAACGCAAGGTGACCTTCAAATTAGAGTAGCACAAGTTAACTTATCTTGTAAAACCTCAACTTCAAATGGTATCATGAACAAATAGGCCATCTTAGATGGGTGAAAATATGACA
Source organism: Timema podura (assembly GCA_033556935.1). Lineage (NCBI taxonomy): Eukaryota > Metazoa > Arthropoda > Insecta > Phasmatodea > Timematidae > Timema > Timema podura. Next base: position 21,829,468 of record JAVRXN010000014.1, read on the forward strand.
TTTTGATGTGAATATGTTTTTTTAAAAGGTCACCCTTTCGTTGATGTTCGTAATTTTCCCGTTTCGGAACATTAAACCTAAATTATAGGCCCACAATATACATTTAAGTTTTTGGGTGTAGTTAAGCTGTACTTCGACCTTTAATTAAAGTCAAAAGATTTGTATCTTTAACTCCAAGATACCAATCTCTCATGTTACACCTCGAAGAAAAATGTAAATGTCACAAAACTTGACGTGAAATTTCAGCTACAACGTTCTATCTCCAATCATTCTTGACAAAGTTATGTCACACATAAATAAACTTAGTAAAAGTGACTACGCAAAAGTGATAGAATTTGTGTTTAATTTACCTATTAGCAAAATATTATAAAAAGCAAACGAAACTTTTAATTTTAAAGCAAAGGGACTATATATATAGCATTTACGAGGACAGTCTTGGGAGCCTGAAAATGCAATTACCATTTTAAGTGGAGTAATTTTTTTTAGCACCGCGTCTTACTACCCGTTCGGGCTATACGCTTATTTTATAAATTACGCTAATGGATTTAGGGATTAGGAAGGTTTTATTTAGATGACTTGTACCCGCGTTTGTGTGAGGGGAGAGAAAGAGAGTGGAAAACCATTTTGCATAAGAACTTCAATATACCTGAATGAGACTCGTACCTTGATTTTCCCGTCGTCGGCAGTCTAGTCTACTGTGAGGTTAGCGCGTTAGACCACGCGGCCACCTATGGTCATGCTTGTTATACTCGTGGATAGTAGTGTCAATAAATTATATCTATGAAATGTAGATCTATAATAATCAACGTGATAAGATAATGTACATTAAATATGAACTAGTTTACGCATACATAAAGCCATACGTTTAGGGGGGAGGAGTCATAATCGTTCAGATATACTCGTTGTTGACTGGATTTCAACTATAGATTTAAATTATTTTCATCAACTGACTTGATGGCCACATATTTGTTCTACATACATAACTATACACTTCAAATTTCATTAATGTATTTTTTTAAATCGTGAAAAAAATCAATCCGGGACATGAATCTTATTTTGAAGACTGTCCCCGAAAATCGGTGATGAATGGTAATCTTATTTTTCAATAAATTACTAAAAATCTCATTTTATAATATAATATCTAATCTAGGTAGTACTTTACTATATCAAAGCGTCATTTTAATAAACCATGTACTATTATACCGATATGCACTATGAATTTAAAAAAATCAATTTCAAGTTAATTTGAATTAAAATTAAAATGTGAAAAATAATCTTATCTATCTAAGCGCGTCCTTATAAACGCTTGCACGATGTTCATTCATACACATAACATGCTGAAACATGACAAAATCAAGGTTAGTTCTTTTATGAACCATAAACGAATATATACTTAGAAATTTAAATATTTATCACAAGTTTAATGGTGATGTACTTTGACACTTTTTTTTTTGGTCGCACGCTTTGTAGTTTATAGCTGTTAACGTTGATATAAGTTTCTCGTCTTTGCGACTATTTTTAGGAGATTTTTAGAGCCGTAGCCGTTCTTGACCTGGCGCAACACGCCACTTGTTCGCTTCGTACACGAACCGGCTAGAAATAGGTTTATGTTGAAGCTGGCTTCCGTCAGTGATTTTTATTTATCTTTTACTAGCGTAGTTACTATGGTAGGATTATATTTGGAATGAACATTAACTGAAAGTTACAAGAGTTACTAAAACCACTCTAATAATTATAATAAATACATCAAGGCATGTGATCTGCAGATGTCCCTTTCGATAGATATTACCAATACCAATAAAATAACAATAATAATTGAGTAAGATTATATATTCTGGCCGCAAAATAAAAGGTTTGTATTTTACCAAAGGCCCTTCCTATTAAAATTGAACTGTAGTAAACTATTTTAAGTTTTAGGGAACACAAAGAATTTGAGCAGGAGCGCTTAGTTAAATGAATAAACAGCCTCTTTAACCCCTCGACCCAAAATATGGAATAAGTGTTGCCCTTTCTACCCCCCTGGGCCCCCCACACCCCCATTTTCACTATAGGCACTAGGTACGTTCTCATAATGTATTGTTCTTTTTTCCACTCTTCCTACCTTTCTATATATTATACCTATACCATTAGCAATTTCCATTAAACTAAAGAGAGAGAGAGAGAGGAAGGAAACTGCTTCCAGATTTTTTGGGAGAAGCGGCGTGAAGTTCAATGTGATGTATAATGTAAGAGTTCCATTACCAAAAGACCGTGACTGCACATTAATTAAATTAATTAGGCAATTAGGGAACAGGCCTGGGGAAGCAGGTTGTGTAAGCGAGTACTGAGCTAGATTTATTTAGATGAAGAACGAGAGTAGAAAGAAAAAAATATAGAAATAGTACTGAATCGGTGAACTTAGATACAATAGCGCGTAAAGGAAAGAATTTTTTTTTAAAAAAGCTGAGATTTAATTTTTATTTATATATGTATACTCGTATATGTATTTTTCTGAGCCAGCTTTTCATAGAGGATTTTTTTTTTAAAGCTTTGTTTCTTTTATTTTTCTCAAAACTTAAAAATACGATATAGATATTTTTTGTCTCTGTCATGATACTCATTCAGATTATCTGAATTTTTTTTATAAAATTAGCGGATAGTGGGAGTTAGGTAGAATTTTAAGGAAACATACCGACATTTTCGTGGAGAGAGATAATGAGAACCCATTTAGGAAACACAGTTGATCCTGACGCTTAGTACGCATGCTCACCGACTTGAGCTCTAGCATCCTTTTATTTTATTTTTAGCCTCGCGTCTCTCTATTCGTTCGGGTTATAAGCATATGTACTAAATACTCTAATGTGTTAGAGATGACATAAAAGATGACTTTAGAGGAAGTGTAGCCACATTTGCTTGAAGGGAGAGCATTCAACCATTTAGGAAAAAGACCACCCACGGTACACCCGACCGGGATTTGAGCCCCGATCCCCAACGTCATCAGCAGAATAGTCTACTGCAAGAGTGACGCCTAAGACTTTGTGGTCACCGAAGCGGGTTCAAATGTTTTTGAAACTTTTTAACTCTCTTGTAATATAAATACACCAGTGAATAGTTTTTTTATAATTTTTTTTTACCAATGGTACTCGATATGCTTTTTCTGCACCTTAATATGTTTATCAGCGTTGCGTCTTACTACCCGTTCACTCTTATCTGACTACACTGATGGACTATAGATAAGGAATATAAAATTTAGAGGAAAAGCACCCGTATTTGATCGGGGGCTAGAAAGGTAAACCATTTAGAAAAAAAGAAATCCCCCTGAGTACATCCAGCTGGTATTCGGACACAAACCTTCACATTCTCGGCAAACCATAGGCCCTACTATAGTAGCTCCATGGCTTATTTGGTGCTGACTGACAGTTCACAGCTGACTTCTGACAGTCAAAATTTAGATATATACCAAAATTTTGACTGTCAGAAGTCAGCTGTGAACTGTCAGAAGTGACAACTGCTAAAACACATGTTTTTTGCAGCTCATATGGTTTGGCGTAGGAATACATAATTTGGTCTGGTAGCTTTTCAAAGCCGTCAGTAGTCAGCACCAAAGAAACCATGGGGCTACTGTAGACTTGGCGTTTGATTCACGTGTCTATCGATACCCCGCAGTGCTGGAAACATTTTAAAAATATCTTCCGTCTATTCTTTTATAGGAAGGGCCTTATTTAACATCTAGAAACGTTACTAGATTTACTTTCACATACACAGTTGTCACCTTTGATATTATATTATCAATACCTATGGAAGAATAGAAGCATTTGAAATAGGCTGCTACAAAAGAATGTTAGGAATATCATGGCTGGAGATGGTATTAAATAAAGAAATGCTAAGAAAAGCAAGTGAAGAAAAGGAAACTTTGGAAAGGTTTACAGCAAAGAGTTAACATGTCAGGGCACATACTGAGCCATGGTAGTTAGACAAAGATAAGGAGATGTGGAAGAGAGAAATTCTAGAGTTTGATGAAGATAAGTAGATGTGGAAGAGAGAAATTCTAGAGTTTGACAAAGATAAGTAGATGTGGAAGAGAGAAATTCCAGAGTTTGACGAAGATAAGTAGACGTGGAAGAGAGAAATTCCAGAGTTTGACGAAGATAAGTAGATTTGGAAGAGAGACATTCTAGAGTTAGACGAAGATAAGGAAATGTGGAAGAGAAATTCCAAAGTTTGACGAAGATAAGAAGATGTGGAATAGAGAAATTCCAAAGGGAGTACATAAATCAGATAGCGAACGATGCTGGAAGAAGAAGGGAACAAATATGTAACAAATTTGACCCAGGATAGGTAAAAGTGGAGAGCTGCATCAAACAAATCGCAAGATTGATGATGATTATTATATTAAAATGTTACTAATGTTGACTGCAAAAATATATGTTTGTATTTTCTAAAAGGTTCTTCATAACAAAATTATACTCTAGTATTACGTGGGTTGAATGTTTTCCGGTCCAAAGAACTAATCAATTTGAACATTAGTGCTCCGTAATGAAGTCATACCACATCTTTACTAAGGTCCATTAAACTGGTAACGACGCAATTTCAGAAATTACCAACTATATGAGATCTTTTAGTCCTATCTCTTATCCCAACCCTTCTAGGTTGTCGCCATTCCGGCGTGGTTTCAAAGGTAATGGTTAATTTATCATAGACCCATTTAAAGCTCGCAAGCGTTTAACGAAGGATAAATCAACAAAACGCAAAGAGAATGGTATCCTTAGTTTCATATTATTTCCGGTTCACATCTTTCTCTTTAACTTCAAGGAACGAACTAGTTGGGGGAGATAAATTGTTACTGCAAATTCTCTCTATGTCGAAAACTCTGGATTCACACAGATTTCGATAACTTATGTTTAGAAGAAGTTGACAAATTTAAATACTTGGTAAATCATGATTTAAAAAAATAGGAAGCCCACTTTCGGCCACAAAAAATCGATTAAAAGTTATTAAAATTTGGCATTTTTAGAAATGTATCATTTGCCTTATTAATTAAAATTTCATATAAAAATTTATCAAACCCTTCCAATAGTACTTTCTTTTTGATTACCATATCCTAAATAGATGGCGTTAGGAACTCGAAAGTTCATTACCGCACTTACAAAAGTATTCCACCCATCCCTATCTTGCGCTAGTTCTATCCAAGTTCACCTTATACACCATATCCCTATCTTGAACAAGTTCTATCCAAGTTCACCTTATACACCATATCCCTATCTTAAGCTAGTTCTATCCACTCCACCTCATTACACCCTATCCCTATCTTGAGCTAGTTCTATCCAGTTTACCTCATACAGCATATCCCTATCTTGAGCTAGTTCTATCCAGTCCACTTAATACACCATATCCCTATCTTGAGCTAGTTCTATCCAGTTTACCTCATACACCATATCCCTATCTTGAGCTAGTTCTACCTAGTCCACCTCATTACACCCTATCCCTATCTTGAGCTAGTTCTATCCAGTCCACTTCATACACCATATCCCTATCTTGAGCTAGTTCTATCCAGTTTACCTCATACACCATATCCCTATCTTGAGCTAGTTCTATCCATTCTACCTCATAAACCATCAACAATTGTTTTCAGCTTGTATCCGAATAAGTTAAGTAAAATTCATCCAGCTTCTTCTATCCTTCCACCATTCTTCCGCCTTTAATCGTTTCCATTCTTCTTCTCTCACTTGCACACTTTCTTTTATCTGCTCCTTCCATCCCTTTCTCGGTATCCATTGCGGTATGTTTCCTACATACTTCCATCTTCATCATTCTCTTAGGTATTCTCTCCTTTTCCATCTTCATTACTTAACCATACAATCTCTCGTACTTCCATTGCGTGGACAAATCTTAGACGTTTTTGCGTATATCCATTACCTTGTGTTGGAGCTCCATGGTGGGGCCAATGCTTCAAGACCGTTGTTATAAATGTATCGTCTGGAGGTTTCTTATTGTGCTGTAAACGTTTCTATCCAAACTTTCGACCTAAATATGTGTAAGGAAAGGAGAGAAAAAAGGTTAATTTCCAATCTCCTTCGATGGAGCCAGTTAGAAAATATAAGATATTCCCTAAACAACCTTAGAAACTTTGATGTGTTTTAAAATTCAAATTACCCCCTTACCATTGATGATCGATTATTAGAGCGACTATAGCCCTTGAGGGGATATAGTTCCATTTTGAACATGTCTTGAAATAATGTATTTAAATTAAAACAAAGAAAATTGATTGAACAAAAGTGTTTGGTATATTGCTACCTAAAAGAAAACTATAAATAACAAACTAAACAGTTCAATTTAAAGAAATTATGGAGTATTTAAGTTGTCTAAGAAAATATGTTGTCTCGGCAAATTTGATTATTTAAAAATAATAAATGACCTTGACCTATTTCAGCGGCATGATAATTTTAAACAGTATTCTTTTCAATTTTAAAATAAAAAATAAAACGCAAACTTAAGCTAATACTTTTCAATTCCCATCATTGTTCAACATCATTTTATTTCTGTATGGGATCATCGTTCTACCCAGATACCATCTTTATTGACGTGATAATGTGATGAAAGAGGGAATAAAATAAAGATAAAACAAGTTGTACTAAGCGTAAGACGATAATTTATAAAACATGTAATCTTTTTTTTGGCATTTGATTAAGTTGGTCATGTTTAAAAGGATGGAAAATATGTAAATAAGTCTTCTAAGGGGTTTGAAATGGATATGATTAGTTTAATGTTGGTATTATATTAAAATGTTAACTTATATTTTGCTAGACAGTAACATATTAACTTATCGTGTTGTTAGACAGTAACTACCATATGTTAACAGTTTTATATTTACTTATCGTGTTTTTAGACAGTAAATACCATATGTTAACAGTTTTATGTTTAATTATCGTGTTGTTAGACAGTAAATTTGTTGATAGATTGATAAGTAATCTATTTAATATAATTTACGTTAATCAGTGAATGTGTGGAAGTTATTATTACAGCGTTCCCGCCGTTTTAATAAATCTGTTGACGTCTCTATAAATCTGTTAAAGTTTCTATAAAAAAAAAGGTCTTGCGCTATAAATCCGCACAAAAATCACAAAACTTCTTAACTGTCACTGGGCACCGCGATGAATAAATATGACAATTTATAAAAATAATCGATTAATGTTACATGATAGACATAATCATATTAAAAATAGGGGCTTTAAAATGAAAAAAAATTGTGTAATTTATCATTTCATTTAATTTTCCTGTTCTCTTTTTATTTTTGCAGTAATGGTTATGAATATACATCACTGTGTGCGTCTAGCTATATTTTTAAATAATTTCAATCTCAATACTAATTTCATTTTTTAATAAATATTTAATTCGTATGTTTATACTTTAGGTTATTACACTTTTTTTAAATATCCATTACTGTTTACAGCCTATAGCCTAGGTCAGTTTTTTATTCAAGCCATATATTTTCCACTACCAGCCTGCTAGGTCTGTCGTAGCTTCATATGCCTTATAATCTATCGTAAGACCAGGACAGGCACAACAACCAGTCCTCGGCCGTTCATTTATCAATATGAAAGGATAAAACCATATGTTCATCAATGAAATTTTTTTTGCCATGCTGGGAATCGAACCCGAGACACGCTACCGACTGAGCTAAGTGCCGGTCTAAGTTCAGTTTATAAAACATGGGGCTGTATCAATAACAACTTATAAACAAATTTAACTTAAAGATATCACACCTAACATTAAACACATAATTTGGTTGGCAGGAATTTAGTATCTTAATAAAATGTCGAGCTTAAACTTAAACAAGGACACTCATTTATATTAATAACACTAAAAGGACGAAAACATACTATTGAAGTTTATATTTCAAAGCTTCAACGTCAAAGTCTTAATTTAGCTTGATTTTGTTTAAAATAAAATAAGTTACATAACATCAATGACACTACTTTATTGTGCATTTCTCTATTTATGTTCGTTCACATAGTTATGGGGTTTAAAATATTGATTACATCAGGTATTTTACTCTTGATGTAAACCACTTCCAAAGCCATATTTATTAAAACAGGGGGGGAAAAGTTCAAAATTCAATTCTTAATAGGCTTAAAACATATCCTTAATATTGATTTCCATCCGAACATATACAAAATGATCACACACTTTAGTACCTGAAAAATATTGATTTTTTTTAGCACAATCTTACTACCCGTTCGTGCTATACGCTCACGTACTAATTAGGTTAATGGTTTTAGGAATTATGATGTTTATATTTAGAGGGGAAGTGTACCCGCACTAGCGTGGAGAGAGAATGGAAAACCATTTTGAAAAAACCCACCTTCAATACACCCGACTGGGATTCGAACCTCGATCTCCCCGTCCTCGGCAGTCTAGCTCAACACGAAACCAGTGCGTTAGCTAGCTACTGATCGAGGCGGGTAGTAACTTTTATAACTATCAAAAAAAGTTCCTTCATAAATCGGACTGTATTTACTAACTAATAACTTCATTCAATACTATCAAATCGAGAACTAGGGTCCCTTACACCCGCGGTCAACCAACCTAACCACTCAGCCAGAAGCCCCAGAAAATATATTCAGATAGTTATTTTTTATCCCCTCTCTTTTACCAATTTTTCAACCAAAATATATTTTATTTTTATAAAATTATAAAACTCCATAGCGTCAGCCCTCAATTTAGCCATACCAAACCGAGTGGCCCCATCTTTGGTGAAGATAGTAACCATTTCTTGATTAGAGGGTGTCATATGGTCAGCGCCACGAACCCTCGGCCATAAATCTCAGTTTTCTAGACCGGAACCGCTGATTTTACATTCAAGTATCACCCGATTTGACCTCACGAAGCTGAGCTTGACCCCGTTACAGAGACACGATTTCACAGAAAATCTTGAGGCGTTGGAGATCGAGCCCGGGACGTTATGGATCTGTAGCCAGGAACTCTGACCACGAGACCACATTTTTATAAATACTAATGAAATATTTTGTTTAATTTCAGAACATGTTGGGGAGCATAGTCACACTGCTATGGGAAGACTGTAGAGAATGGATCACCTTCACCTTTAAAGCTCCTTAAGTTAATAAAGGTAAGTCAAGTAAAGTACTATTACATGTTGGCTACAGACAAGAAAAACAGGGGAAAACCTATAAAATTCAGGAAATTGTTTAATGTCAGGGAATTTAACGAACAATAAGGAAAACCAGGGAATTTAAACACTTAAAACACCTAAACATTTAAACAAAAGTGAAAAATTTTGATTCTCGATGTTCACACCTTTCTAACGCATTTATCAAGAGCCAAAAATAATAACCTAACATTAAATACTGTAATGTAAAATATAACTTATTAGTAGCGTTAGTGTTGTTTTTGAAAATATGTGATCAATGTAACAAACAGAAAAATCACAAAAAGTTAGAGTCCAAAATTTTTTTCAAATGATGTCTGGAAAACCTGTAAAAAATCAGGGAACATTATGTAAAAGTTTTGTAGCCACTCCTTATGATATTTTATAGGTCAATTTTCAGTATCGAATTGGAACGTTCGGTTTTCATAGAATCGGTGAGAAAGTGATACATACATACCTAATCACGCCTTTCCCTCACGGGTAGGCAAGAAACTGTGCATATAACTTTAAAAAAACTTCGGTCTTAATCCATCCTCACTAACTTTCTCCACACTTCTTATCCTTGCATACTCCCTTCGCTTCAACAACCATATACCGAGTCATGATGCTCTTTTATTCTTTAAACTCTTATTAATGTTTCTCTTTTTCACACATTCGTCTAGCACATTTAGCCACGTCTTATATGGGCCTGCCCCTTCCTTTTAATCCACATACTCTACCTTCATATATTTGCTTCGTCACTACATCCACACTCATCCTCTCAACATCCCCAAACCAACGTAAGACGCTTCTTTCACATTGACTTCAGCACCCATTCATTACTGACTCTGTCCATACGAGTTTTTCCACATACATTTGATAGATATCTCATTCCAACTGCATTCACACCTTGCTCACACTTCACATCCGTGAAAACAACGTTGGTGTTAACACACTTTTATATACTAATTAATTGTTTTAATTTCGATTGCTAATTTACCTCTAAGTTCACGTGTGAATAAATTCACGCTACATTACAACTATGAATCGTACGTATCAGGCGAAAACGTCTAAATCAAGTTTATTGACTTATTCAAGTCACAAAAGTTTGTAGTAAAGCCGAGCATAAGTTAAGACTTTTGTAATTTTTGTGCAATTTACATATCAATCCTTTTTTTATGGACCCCATAAACTTTTTATGACATCTTGAACACTGTATTAATAGCGACCATATAGGCCTATTCACCAACTAACGTTAATTATATGTAAACTAGGGGTTTGTCCTGACTCCGAAAGGCGCAATTTCGGATATCGTGCAAAGTCTGTTCCCTGTTATTTTATCTGTATTTAGAATTTTCATAATAAGGGGTAATGTTGTTTGTGTCCATGGGTTTGCCCGGTTATAGAGAGATGTGTAAAAAAAATGTCCTGAAGGACATACGATTCGGAAAGTGTTGTGTCTATACTCTTACCAAATTTCAGCTGTATTTAACTCAATTTGTAAGTTTCGTTCGCCATATTGGATTCGCCATTTTGTATTTTCAAATTTATGATTCGCATACAGAAGGCATTCTCCGTGGCGTCCAAACTAAATTTAATCTCTCTAAGGTATCGAGAAGTGATAGAAAAATCTGTATGGCAGGCATGTGTGTATATTGCGGCTTAATTATTGAAAATTTATAAATTTTGATATGATAATACTCAAAGTAAATGCTTTTACTAAAAATAAAAAATAAAATGAGTTTGATAAAACTCTAGAAATTGCCGTGTTCTAAAATTTCGACTTCTTTGTAATATTTTTGAAATTTTTTTTTTGGGCACATCTTCGGTATATAACCCTTTAATTTAAAAATAATATAAATTAAATTCGGCGAATCTCTGAGAATAATTTTCGAAATTAATTGCTTCGCATTTATAAATATTAAAAAGCACTTCGTCTTACTACCTGTTCGAGTTATACGCTTGTATACCAATTACGCTAATGTTTTAGGGATTATATATTTTAGAGGAAGTGTACCTGCATTTGCTTGGAGGGAGAGTATAAAAGTATTTTAGGAAAAACCACCCTCATAAACCGATTGGGATAGACCGATCGTCCCACCAGTAGTTTAGTCTAACATGAAATAATCTTTAACCATGGCCACGAAGCGGTATTTATATATATTTAGCAGTTTTAAAATATCCATGATTATTGTTTCAAAGAATGATATATTAGTCAGAATATATCAGGATTAGCTATCCATTATATTTTAAGTTATAAAACACGTCATTTTTGTTTTTATTTCTCTCTAGATACAGGGAATAGGGCTATTTATTTTATAATTCAACTTCACCAGTAGTTTATTTTGCTTGAATGAACACTTTTATGAATATTGTTTACGTATTTTTTCGTGACGTTAGCTTATTTCAGTGGTTGGCCATTTAAACGAAAAAATAAATCGAGTTTAAGCTCAAACTAGTGTATAAATAGTAAAGATCTTTATAAGCATTCCATGATGAATTTCATTTCTTGATTCTTGATTTAATTTTATATTTGATTTCAATTTCTCTTTTATTACTGCGTGTTACTTACTATTATATAGGCTATCTCTCTACATTTACACTGATTTGTAGTTACGATTAAGGTTTAAAGGAAATGTACCTGCATTTTCGTGGAGAGAGAATGGGGAACCATTAATGAAATGTCGTTCTGCTACACGTGGCCTGGATTCGAACCCTTAGCATCCACGTCAACAGCCCGCTTGGCCATCACAGAGTGCTTGGTTTTATTTGATTACGTTTAGTATAAATCATTAGCGATCGTAATTTATAGTGTAATAAAAATACAAATTGTTGCCAACATTAATATTGTTATTTTATTACTGCACTAGAAAATAATTTTAGGCTAAAATTATTCATTTTTAATCTATTCTCATTTTATGACGGTTCCTGCAGTGAGAGCGTGTGTAAATTTTTTTTGTATATCCGTTTGACAATCATTTATTTATAAATTTATTGACAGTATAAATTATCGCAGGTCAAATGTCGTCAATATTTAAAAAAAATTGAAATCAATTCAAATTTTGATGCTCTCTATGCTGTACTTATTTTTATTTTTTTATCTTACAATTCTAATATTTTGTCTTAATTAAAACGTTTCTTATCATAAATAATTTAAATTAAAACGAAAGTTGAACATAAATTATAATGTTGATAAAAAATAAAAATAAAAAATAACCTAGCGAACCTCAACCTCAAAACCAGAAATGCCGACTCACCATAATTTCTAAAATATGTATATTCAACACAAATTTGATTGATGGCATGTTTTCAACTTCAATGTCTGAAACGATTTATGATGGATTAATAGCGTTTACCCCTGGCTTGAACAAAAATAAAACCATTGCTCAGTAAAATCTACCGTTGGTTGAATAATGGCTTTAGACCGCAATGGTTCTCTGCGGGCCGCCCGCGGGCGTTATGTTTTATATTTTTTTTAGTATCGCGTCTTACTACCCGTTCGTGTTATACCTTCTAATATAATAATTACGCTAACGGTTTTAGAGATTATAAAAGTTATAATTACAATAAGTGTAACGCATTTGCGTGGAAGGAGAATGGAAAACTATTTTGGAAAAACACCCTTAGTACACCGACCTAGATTCGAAACTCGATCTCCCCGTCATTGGCAGACTAGTTTACTGTGAGTGGCACCTCAGACCATGCGTCCACCAAAGGGGTGTGGTCATGTTATTGATTTAATTACAAGGCGTACATAGCGTACCCATCAGCTTTCGTTTTAGTTACGTGTGAGAGGATCTATTATGGGCCGTCCTTAAATTAATTAAGGGTTGAGGGATTTTTTTTTTACGTTTTCTTAATAAGGGGGTAGGGAGGGTCATAATCCATCTTACGTTAAGAAATGTTTATAATGCGACAAAAAAGTATATTAATTATAAAATTTCATTTATTTTTCATAAGCTTATATTGTGTTACACCTAATTTTACTGCAATATTAAAGTAGTCGAAAACTTTCATATCAATCCCTGATTACCAATATATATGTCTAAAAATAATTAGACGATTAAAATAATCAATTTTTTTAAATTAGGTAAAATAAAGGGGGGAGAAGGAACGGTTACGAAAAATCTTACGACCCCTTACGTATGTGCGTATTGTGGGGGAGAGGGGGTCGAAAATCTGAAAAAAAAGCCTATCATAATTTTACAGACGGTCCCTTATCGCAATTCTAATTTTTTTTCCACCTTTTTTCCCTACCCGTCCTGGCTAGACGCGCTACGCTAGTATGTTAGGGATCAGGCATGTATACTTAGGAATTTTCGTGAAGGGAGAGGGGGAAATCACTTAGTAACATCCTGAATATACTCCCAATCCTCAGTGCACCGGCCAGGATTCGAATCCCAACTTCTCTATCAATGGAAAACCATCAAATGAAATGAGCTTGACATTTATACCACGTGCTTACCGGTATGGGTATTATACTACGGGCTTTTTTTTTAATTGTATTTACCGCATCTTAGTACCAGCTTCAGATATACGCATTTACGTTAGTGGATGAAAAAGGTAAAATTTTAGATGATATTTACCACCATGTGCGTGGATGGAGGGTGGGTAAACGTTTTAATGAAAAAATAATATTCAGTACACCCGACTTGGTATTCTTCCCGTCACTGTCAATTTAGTCCAGGTCTGCCCAAATAGCGGACACGACGCATTAGAAGTTAAAAAAATCAGGACAGCGATTAGAAAAGTTAAAAAAAAAAAAAATCCATAAGTTCCTTAAACAGGATCAGACTTAAATTGTGTACAATTTATTACGTGTATTATTTTCTATACTGTACAGTATATCAATTATTATATAATTTTAATGTAATATATTAGTTATTAGTCTATAGGCCTATCAATGTAACATTCGTCTGTTTAATTTATCCGAAAATTGAAAATACCGTTCACTGAAGAAATAGGTGTTGAAATATGCCAACAGCTTGGGTAGTAATAATACCTGCGTAAGCAAATTGAAAACACGCCGCCGTCCGTCACTTGTCTCTGATGCATTGTTCATTGTGAGCTGAATTAGATTAGATTAGGAAGTTAAAATCAATTAATCTCAAACTAAACAACATAACATAGTAAAAAAAGCAACAGATTTTCTATTTAATAGTATCAACTTAAAAAAAAACCCAACAATTGTTGATATTGTATACGCCTAATTTCCACTTTTGTGGCCTACACACTGTTTAGGAATATTAAATGAGGCCCTTAGCTAACTTCATGTTGGACAGCCCTGATTTATACTTTTTTTTGCGAGAGTGACGCCTTAAAGCTTATAAATTAAAACCTTATAAAGACCGTTAATCATAGCAGGCCCAACTAAGCTCCCGGCTCACGCGAGGTATGGGAGTAAAAGGGAAAATACAAGAGCAAGATATGCCAGAAATGTGTGCTAGTGCATTCGTATTTGAATGATTACTCGAAACTTTCCGCGGTGACGATGGGGGACAAAGCGACACAATTTATTGTTAATAGCAACAGTAACCGCTCGGTGGCAAGTTGGCTAATGCGCCATCGTGTTGAGTCCGACCACCGAGGACGGAGATCGAGGTTCGAATATCTGTAGGGTGAACTGGGGTGGTTTTTTTCCTAAATGGTTTTCCCACTCTCCCTCACGCAAATGTGGTTACTTCCTCTAATTCAAACTCCCATTTCTAATCCTTAGGTGTATTAAATACTTAACGTATACCCGAAGGGTAGTAAACGATGGTGCTAAAAATTAGCAACAGTATATTCTGTATGGCAGAATGAGATTTGTGCACAATGCTACCTATGAAGCCATTCTAAATGGTCAAAAACGAACTTTCAAGTAAAGTTTTACTCAAATATCATTTAATATTTCAACATTGTCTTATATAATTTATTAACTCCATTAATGTTTAATCAGAAATGATCCAAGTGCAATAGTGTTCATATAAATTCCTATTTCTATCTGACTGTATCACAGAGTTGACGGGCATGATGTGATCCACTCTCACTGAGAGACCATTCGACCACCTACATGGGTCTGAAGCTTATCCAAAGTGTAACAGAATCACATAATCTTCTCCAAGGTCTTGACTCGAAACCAGTTCGTTAAAGAGAGTGACGTCAACCTTCTTTTATAGCCTTTTATTGCTTACAAGCTGTCACTTTGATGAGTCTGATAATGTGATACAGCAGACTTCTACTGGCAACGCCAGAAAAAATTGACCCCGGCATGTGTTTAATTTCGAGGCAAACGATGACATAGTTTTTTAAAGTTATTTTATTGCTTTAACTTATGGTAAGTAGCATACACCAAATTATCATGAGTTCAACAATCTCTTTATTGTGCTAATTAATAAATTCTAATATATTTTTAATTAGTTTATAGCCCGCTTCGGTGGCCGAATGGTTGAGGCGTCACTCTTGTTTAGACTGTCCTGCTGATGATTTTTTTTCCTTAGCACCGCGTTTTACCACCCGTTCGGGTTATACGCTTATGTACTAATTACGCTAATGGTTTAGGGATTAGGAAGGTTATATTTATAGGAAGTGTACCCGCATTTGCGTGATGTAAAGGGAATACCATTTTGGAATAATACCGCCCGGTGCTAGTTGGCAACGCGCTAGTCGTGTTGAGCCGCGCCGAGATGGGGAGATCAGGTTCGAATTCGTCGGGTGAACTGGGTGTTTCCTAAGGCTTTCATTCCTAACGCCATGCGGTTCATCTCTAATTCACTTCCATTCCCAATCATTAGCGTAATTGTACTTAAGGTATAACCGAAGGTAGTAAGCGCGTGTAAAATTTTATTTGGAAATACCACCTCTGTTACCGCCGAGATTC
The DNA here is from genome assembly GCA_033556935.1 of Timema podura. Lineage (NCBI taxonomy): Eukaryota > Metazoa > Arthropoda > Insecta > Phasmatodea > Timematidae > Timema > Timema podura. The sequence continues at coordinate 21,845,451 of JAVRXN010000014.1, forward strand.
GAACCTCATTTCCCGTCATCGCAGTCTAATCATGCGAGGTATCGCGTTAGACCACGTGGCCGAAGGGTCTGTTAATGTGGGGAGATCGGGTTCGAATCCGGTCGGGTCTACTGAGGGTGGTTTATTTCCAAAATATTTTTCCACTTTCCATCCACGCAAATGTGGGTACACTTCCTATGACCATAACCTTACTAATCCCTAAAGCCATTAGCGTAAAAGTACATCAAGCGTATAATCCCAACGGGTAGTAAGACGTGGTGCTTAAAAAAATTCAACCAAATTACCTGGATAAATAATTGGGGTAAATAGGGTTGATAGTGCTGTCCTGAGTTGAGTTAATTAGTAAGACGTGTACCGAATCAACCGTGTTTTTAAAAATGGGAGCGTCTAAGTATCTTAAAAAACATAAACAGTGGTACGTCACATTATATCGGTTTCCAAAAAAAAATTCTCTTCTTCCAAACGACCTTATAACCCTGCGCGCCGTCCTTGCCCGCCTGATCGAGAGGAAAACTGAAAGTAAGCAGAAAAATGTTAAATCTTGGCGCGCGTGCTAGAAACGCGAAACTTTGGTCGCGCCAAAAACTCGCGTGTTCAATAAAGAGAAAGAGAGAGAGATACAGGGTGACATCGTTCCTGGCCTAGGTCCAACTTTCATCCCGACACTTAAGATGAGATGTTCTAACCTATATGACCTCGATCTTTACTCTCTTTTCTCTTTCAGAAACAGTTTGGGTTCAAAGAACTCGTGCTCTTCTCAAGTTCGTGGAACCGCGTTCGAAGGTAAAAAGGTTTCACACTAAATAATAACGAAAACAAAAATCAGCTACGCAACATCAATCATTGTAGAACCGATGTAGCGGAACGTCCAATGGTTCGGTTTATTTTTTATCCTTGGGCGGAAAAAAATGCTGGACTTATGGGTAAAAAAAAAAAAAAAAAATTACGAGCGTTCATGTTACGTCATGTAATAGTGTTGGCTTGTGTTAGAAATGAGTAGCAACAAAACTACTTGGCCGGAGAGAAAGAAAAAGGAACAACAGCATTACGTGTCTTGGCAGATATTTTTAAAATTAGGTCATAAAATTATAAGACATGCACTTTTGAATCGTAGCGAAATTGACCCGTTTTCTTATGTATCAGGGGAAAAAAGACCAATTAAATAACCATGTTTATTTGTTTGTGTGTATTGATAGATTTTGAGCTACGATAATCGATATTAATTCGACCAAACTTGGAAGACACGTGGTCGCCTCTGAGTTGGGTTGTATTTTATTAGATTTTGATATTGCACGCGTTACTACCCGTCTTAAAACGCACTTACGCTAAGGTAATTCAGCACAAAGTCTGACACCTTACCCCTAGACCACCAGGTCACCCGTTTGTATTTAGTAGAGATGTGTCGAATGATGAGTTACATACCCTGTACTCATCACAAGATATTGTTAAGATAATCAATTGAGAATATCGTGGATTACGGGGTAAGGACATGCAACGATAAGGAGAAGCTACAACTTTTCAGATATTTATGGGTAACATGGAAAAGACCGTTGGGAAGACTAGATGGATGGGAAGATAGGCATATAGGATAGGGATAGGGTTAATCGAGGTGGACTGGATAAAACAAGCTCAATATAGGAAGTGTGTAATGAGGTGATTGGGTATCAAGATAATATTATTAGGAGGCGTACTAATTAAAGTGATAGTATTTACAATTTAGTTTAAAAAAAGTTTTAGGCTTGGCACAACTGATAAATGTCATTTTGTTTGTCATGTCTATTACGTCATCAACAACAAAGATGATTTTTTTTTTGTTAAATTAATTATATAAAACAATTTTATTTTGTCCTTTTGTTGAACTTTCTTACTCTGCCAACTTCACAATCTATATAATTTATTTTACCAATTGCTTAAAACTGTTATTTGAAATCAGTGTTTAATATATCTGGATATTATTTTGAGATTTTTAAAAATCTCGAATCCCTCGAACAATTTAGGATTCGGATATTCGAAGAAAGATGATTCTAACGTCACATCTTTAGTATTTGCTTAGGTCCAATATTTTAGAAGCAGATTTGTAACAATTAAATTAAATTAACGATATTAGCTAGAGTTAAGTATCGCCCGAACGATTTACGGGGGGATAAATTGCTATCCTTAGGGTTAAAAAATTAAACCAGAGATTTTAACACTTATAAAGGTTGTCAATCTTTATTTTAGTTTCTATACTCAATAAATAGAGTAAAACTTGAAATGACGTAACAGAATCAAAACATTCATATTTTCAATAAAAAAGCAAAGAAATCTAACCAATTTATATGTATAATTTATTACAATTATACAATCTCATTTTCATAGGAAGGGCCTTAGAAAATACAAACATATTTTTTATGCCAAAATTGATAGTATTTTACTTTACTATTTCATAGTTTCTAGCTACAGATCCAAAGGTCCCTGGTTCGAACCCCGGCGCTTAAAAAAATGGATCTGTGAAGCAGTGGTCTGCAACGGGGTCGAATTCAGCCTTGGGAGGACAAATGAGGAGCTATTTGATTAAATAAATAGCAGCTATGGTTTAGAAAACTAAGATTAATGGCCGTAGGACTCGTTGTGCTGACCACATGACACCCTATACCCGAAAAGGTTGATATTATCATCGCTAACGGCGGCGGCCGCTCGGTCGGTATAGCTCGCTTGAGGGCTCATACCATGGAGTTTTTTTATATAAGTATCGATAATACCTATCAGAATGACAGCTGTAGAGAAGATGACTTGACCTATGAATACGTGAAAGTAGATATAGTAAATTTTCTGGCTGTAAGATAAGGTTCTTCCTATACAAATTTGACTCTAAGTTAGTTACACTTCAGGTTGCCTCATATATCCTGCGTGTGTGTGTGTGTGTGTGTGTGGTGTGTGTGGTGTGTGTGTGTGTGGGGTGTGGTGCGTGCGATTTGAACTTCGCCTCGCGCTAAAAACCTTGTACACCCCGTGTTCATTTCTTCTTTGGCTATATTTCAAACACCGAGCGTTCCTTTATACGGTTTAAAGCAATATTATTACATCCTAGAATGTTAAACTTTTAGTATTCATAAATAAAGCCCATCTGGATGATCCTTCATTACAAGACCCGCTAGTTTATTACATTTAAAAATTCTTGCATCGTGAACAGACCTGGTTTTATTGCAAAGAGAAATTGTCTTTTTTTTTTTTTTTTGTCTTTAGCTTGTATTTTATTTCAAACAGAGTAGAAACTACAGCGTCCTAAATAAATGGTAAAAGGGCAGAGAGGAGGAAAAGCCTTCTTTAATAAGGAGTTGTCGACCTCGGTGGTCTTGTGGTAAAGTGCTTGCATCAGGACCCCGATGTTCGTGGTTCAAACCCAACTGGGGTCGCTGGATTTTTCTTGAGCGATAAAAATCCATAACGCAACTTCCTTCGGAGGTGAAGTAAGGCCGTCGGTCCCATGTGGATTGTGACATGTAAAAGATTATTACTATTAGCACCGCGTCTTACTACCCGTTCGGGTTATACGCACTTACGCTAATGTGTAATGGTAGGGTGATTGTGAGATGAAATGGAGGACCTACAGTTTAACGTGGGATCCGAACCACGGTGGAGGCCTGGCATTCCTCACATTCACAAGTTGTGATTAATACACGTCTTGTCAGAGGTGAAGGAAGGGTTTGGCAATCAGATAAATCTGTGCCGTGACCGAGGATTGAACCCCGGACTCCCAACACAGAAGTCTGACACCTTACCCCTAGACCGCCAGGTCACCATGACATGTAAAAGAAACCTGGTGGTTATGTAAAAATACCTTTCCCTACAAAATTGGTATGCCCTTCTGCTCTCGCTCATAGAAATTCTCGTGTGCTGCTATAATTAGTCGGTTCAGAAAGTGCACGTTAAATAAACCAAAAAAATAAAAATAAGGAGTGGGTGTTGTGCTAAATTGTAACCAACAACCTGATTACATAATTTGTGAACATTATGGATACCAATATATTTTTATAACCGAATAGATTAAAATATTCACCTTCTTATATTATTTACATATAATTAATGGTTCACCAAATATATGAACGAAATGAAACTTTAAAAAATACTTATACATTGTAAGTATTGAATGAGTTAAGTAATTGTTATTTTCTGTTATTAAAATTAGAATTTGTTGAGTTTTTTTTAAGACTTGAAACATTTTATAAAATGTAAATGGTTTAAATTTTTTTAGCACAGTGTCTTACTACCTGTTCAGATTATACGCATGTGTGGTAATTACGCTAGTGGGTTAAGGATGAGGAAGGTTGGATTTAGAGGAAGTGTACCCACGTTTGCGTGGAGGGAGAGTGAAAACCCATTTAGGGGGAACCTCCCTACGAAGAAGATATATATGGTTTAATTACTCTTATCTTAGTAAAACATACAATTTTTCAAACAATTAAAAAACATTAAAAATAAAATAACGTGTGTTAAAGTGTATTTTGAAATTCTTATCTCACCCAAACCTTCAGGGTGTTTGAATAAAGATTGTTACAATCCACCCTGAGACACCTTCCTCCCCTAAAAAAAAAAACCACACAGATATTAAAACCTATTATTTGCTTCAGTGGCCAAATGGTTTAAAGCGTCATTCTCATGTTAGACTGGTCTGCTGACGACAGGAAGATCGTGGTTCGAATCCCGGTCGGATTACTGAAGGTTTTTTTTTCCTAAATGGTTTAGCACTCTCTTTCAATACTTTTAAAAATCTTGTCTAAGTAGGCTATTTTTCAAAATATAATTAATCTAAAAAAATAATTAAATTTAATATTTAAAAGTGTGAAAATATAAGGTCAACTATACCGATGTGATGATTGGGAACAGAACAGTGTAAACAACTTTCACAGTCCACAGACAAAAACATCCTAGAAATGAATATAGTTAATCAGTATCACTGCTGGTGACCTGGCGGTCTAGGGGTAAGGTGTCAGACTGCTGTGCTGAGAGTCCGGGTTCAATCCTCGGTCCGGCACAGATTTATCTGATTGCCAAACCCTTCCTTCACCTCTGACAAGACGTGTATTAATCACAACTTGTGAATGTGTGGAATGCCAGGCCTCTACCGTGGTTCGGATTCCACGTTAAACTGTAGGTCCTCCATTTCATCTCGCAATCACCCTACCATTATACATTAACGTAAGTGCGTATAACCCGAACGGGTAGTAAGACGCGGTGCTAATAATAATAATAATAATAATAATAATAGTATCACTGCTACTCAATATCTTGATCATTGGTTTTATTTCCTCCCTTCTTTTCTTCTTATTCTCACCCCTTATTTTTCCCCTTCCGCTTTTCTTAACCCTTTCCCACTTTTTTTTCCTTCACTTTTTAGTCACAAATCTTGTCAGATTCTCCCAATGTTACCAATATATGCTTCAATAGTTTTATGTATACAGTATATATTACTCATTCCATAATAAGTCCAAATAATGGTTTGAAATCCACCTGGGTGATCGCATTGTCTAACGCGCTACTCTCGCAGTAGACTGGACTACCGATGACTGGGAGATCGAGGTTTGAATCTCTGTCGGGTGTTTTCCGAAATCTTTTTCCACTCTCCCTCCACGGAAATGTTGATACACTTATTCTAAATTCAACCTTCCTAATCCCTAACACATTACTCGAATGGAATGCTAATAAATCAAAGATCAGCACAAATGGATTAAAAACCCCCATAAAACTTGATGAAAACACCAAAAAAATCAATAAAACCTACTGGGCTGAGCTTTTCTTTAAAAGAAAACATGTTTTTTTTCAACCCTGGTTTAAATTAATGTTTTATCATTATAAATTCTCATTTTTCTAGTAGAGTTAATTATTTGATCCTTTTCAATACTAAATCAAGGACACAATAATCCTGACGCTGAGCTACGAATTGTCAACTCTAATTATATACATTTCCTTGAAACCCATTAACATCTTACATCATCATTAACACTTCAAGGGAATGGGAGGAAACGATAATTAAGATAAATATGTTTGTAACTGTTAAAACAAAAACACTTTTTTTTTGGTTGGAATTAATAAAATATCAGTATAAAAGTTTAATTTTCTACATAAAGTGAGTTCAACAGATATTGACTAAATGTCATGAGCATTCTGTAATATGAACAATATTTTTTTTCTCTTCATTTAAAAAGTATCTGTTAAAATGCCAATAAACTTTTGACATATATTCAAAAAACTGTTGAGATAACAGAATGTAGAGAACTAAACTCATCTATTGAAGCAATATTCTATTTATTCTCTCCAAAAATGTTTTTTTCTTCTTTTTTGAATCCACCCCACCTTAACTAAGATAATCTATTCATCCAATGGTTTTCGAGTTTATTTAAAGGTTTTAATGTTTTGTCAAAATTATAATCCACCCGGGAAAGGAGTCGTGTAATGAGCGCACAGCCGTCGTCAGCCCAGAATGCACCTTGAGTTAGACAATTTTAAACAACCTTGTCAATACGAAGAAGATGTAGTTGCGATGGTTCTATCATTTTATATAAAATCTTTGAAGTAACATAAATATATAAATTGATAGACTACACTTTAATTAAATAAGTGATAGTTTCATATTAACATATATTATTATTATTATCATCACCGCGTCTTACTACCCGTTCAGTTTATACGCACTTACACTAATGTGTAATGGTAGGGTGATTGTGAGATGAAATGGAGGACCTACAGTTTAACGTGGGATCCGAACCACGGTGAAGACCTAGCATTCCACACATTCACAAGTTGTGATTAATACACGTCTTGCCAGAGGTGAAGGAAGGGTTTGGCAATCGGATAAATCTATGCCGGGACCGAGGATCGAATCCCGGACCTCCAGCACAGAAGTCTGACACCTTACTCCTAGAACGCCAAGTCACCTATAATATAATATGTTATTTGTCTACGAACTATCTATAAAATAATTTAAATCAAGGCGTCGACATAGTCTGGTCTGGTTTTCCGATGATGTGAAGGTCATGTGTACTCAGGTTTTTTTTAGTAAGTGGTTTTTCCACTATTTTTCCTACAAATGCGGGTACATGTACTTTAAATTATACATTTTTCGTTCTTACTTCATTTGTGAAAATATACCAATATGCCGAACTGGCAGTGCACATTATTTTAATGTGACTTGTTCTCTTCTCTAAAATATTTGTTTACCTTAAATACAATTGGAAATACTCAAGTTACCTAATATTCCAAATAAGTATTTAATATATCTCTATTAATAATTTGTATTTTAAATGCGATTCTTAGCTTATTTATACATTTATTTTAAATATTAACGTACTATTTAAATTTAGAACCGCGTCATTCATTTTTGGGATTAACTTTTGAAGGGAAAATTGAATCATAAATTATTTAAACCCGCTTTTATAATTTTGAAAGGTGGATTTGAGCCGCATTTAAAATGTGCTCGGAACGAATGACAAATGACAAACGTCTCTTCGAGCTTAGCTTATCATTTGTTAATATTTTTTTTTACCAAACCAACATTGGCTGACGTGAACAAATAAAAACATTTCTATAGAGCTAGTATTTATTTTTAAAAGACATGTTTACTTTAACATGGTCATTTAGCATTATTATGATAACTTGATTTCATGAAAATAATTTAAATGTCACATCAAAACATGAGGAAACTTACTTTCAATATACATCTTTATCCAATTTATGTTTAAATGTGTAGCTCTAATAAAATTTGTAGTGGGTTTCCATGGGCCCAGGTTTGACCCCATGCACCACCTTAATTTTTATTTTTGTCAGAGCATCTTATTACCCGTTCGTGCTATACTCATGCACTAATTATGTTAATATGTTATGGATGAGAGGATTTCTCCTTCTCTTATACTTGTTTTCATTACTTAATGTTTATGCTATTATGCACTGCATATTACTACCTGTCTTGGATATCCGCTTATTTACACTAATGGGGTAAGAATGAAGAAGGTTGAATCTAAAGGAGATATACCCGTGATTACGAGGAAGTAGAGTGAGAACCCATTAATGCTAAAGCCACACTCAATGCACCCAACCAGGATTCGAACCCCCAATATCCTCGTCGACAATACAGTATACTGCAAGAGTGGCGCGTTAAACCATTCGACCATTATTCGAACTCTCCAATATCCTCGTCGACAATACAGTATGCTGCAAGAGTGGCGCGTTAAACCATTCGACCATTATTCGAACTCTCCAATATCCTCGTCGACAATACAGTATGCTGAAAGAGTGGTGCGTTAAACCATTCGACCATTATTCGAACTCTCCAATATCCTCGTCGACAATACAGTATGCTGAAAGAGTGGGCGTTAAACCATTCGACCATTATTCGAACTCTCCAATATCCTCGTCGACAATACAGTATGCTGCAAGAGTGGCGCGTTAAACCATTCGACCATTATTCGAACTCTCCAATATCCTCGTCGACAATACAGTATGCTGCAAGAGTGGCGCGTTAAACCATTCGACCATTATTCGAACTCTCCAATATCCTCGTCGACAGATACAGTATGCTGAAAGAGTGGGCGTTAAACCATTCGACCATTATTCGAACTCTCCAATATCCTCGTCGACAGTACAGTATGCTGCAAGAGTGGTGCGTTAAACCATTCGACCATTATTCGAACTCTCCAATATCCTCGTCGACAATACAGTATGCTGCAAGAGTGGTGCGTTAAACCATTCGACCATTATTCGAACTCTCCAATATCCTCGTCGACAATACAGTATGCTGCAAGAGTGGTGCGTTAAACCATTCGACCATTATTCGAACTCTCCAATATCCTCGTCGACAATACAGTATGCTGCAAGAGTGGCGCGTTAAACCATTCGACCATTATTCGAACTCTCCAATATCCTCGTCGACAATACAGTATGCTGCAAGAGTGGCGCGTTAAACCATTCGACCATTATTCGAACCCCAAAGTCTCAGTCTTATACAAACCAGATCATATTAGGTTGAAATTGAAGCCTTAGTCTGCGTGCTCACCAATTCAGATTTAATAACTTTATGACCCGCCTCGGTGGCGTAATTAGCTAACACACTAGTTTCCTGTTGAGATAGACTGCCGAGGACGGGGAGATCGAGTTTCGAAACTCGGTCGGGTGAACTGGGGTGGTTTTTCCTATAAGATTTTCCACTCTCCCTCCACACAAACGCGGGTTCACTTCCTCTAAATTCAACTTTCTCAATTCCTAACCCATTAGCGTAGTTAGTAATTAAGCTTATCACCCGAATGGGTAGTAATACGCGGTTCTAAATAAAATAATAACTTTATGATACTCTCCTAGATTAACCAAATTTATAAATCTTAGACTTAAAGCAACTGTTTGCTTTAAGTTTTCATGTTAATTATCTTAATCTAAACTGGATAATTAATTACAGCATTGTTTAGGTTCTTGGTCTTCAAACCTACTTCCCACAGTCTTCTGTTCTCAGTATAAAGCCAAGAGGTAAAACAAAATATAAAACCCGCCTTGTTTTTTATCATCTTTAAAGGTGCTTTCTTGATATTTATGGAGTGGGTGAGAAATTAGCATGTTCAAAGAATGGGGCGGTAAGTAACTTTCTCACCTAATCTTGGAGCGAGTGAACATGAATATTTTAAGGTAAAATGGAAGGGGACACAAAAAAAGGCCAGTGTTTTTTTGCAGTTTTTATATCAACACTGTTTTTTTTAGCCAAAATAAATCAAACGTTGCTCTAGTAGAAATATATAGTTTAATTTTCTTCATATGGTGATATCAACAGTTGTTGAATATCTGTCATGAGTATAGCGGCATTATCTAACAATTTTTTTAAATGAAGAGAAAACGTCATTAAATTCTAGGACACCTTTGACAGATATTCAACAATTGTTAATATCCTCATATGAAGAAAATTAAACTCTTATGTTTATATTGGAGCAATATTTGATTTATTTTGACCAAACCAAGATTTGCTTTATTATTATTATTATTAGCACCGAGTCTTACTACCCGTTCGGGTTATACGCACTTACGCTAATGTGTAATGGTAAGGTGATTGTGAGGTGAAATGGAGGACCTACAGTTTAACGTGGAATCCGAACCACGGTGGAGGCCTGCCATTCCACACATTCACAAGTTGTGTTTAATACGTCTTGTCAGAGGTGAAGGAAGGGTTTGGCAATCAGATAAATCTGTGCCGGGACCGAGGATTGAACCCCGGACCCCCAGCACAGAAGTCTGACACCTTACCCCTAGACCACCAGGTCACCAAACTTTGCTATAAAAACTACAAAAACACTGGCCTTTTCTATCGTTCCCTCCCACCCCACCCTTAAATGGTTAGAATTTTAAAAAAAACTCCTTACTTTTGAAGATTTTTTCCTCGGACCATGTTTGGGGTAAACGTATATTTACAATAATATGGTAAAGATTAGGAAGGTTCCATTTATATTAAATAGAGAAGAGAGAGCAAGAGATAGAGAGAGTGAGAAAACATTTAAGGAAAAATCTTCCGCAATACATCCGACCGGGATTTGAGCCCCAATCTCTCCATCACTGCTAAAACTAGGCCATACGAACCAAGTTGACTCCTTAGCCACGTGTCCACCAATACGGGATACTTTTAAGGTTTTGCCTCTATTATTTTAATAGCGAGAAATATTAGGGATTATTTAATCCACATCTGTGTTAGAATAGTCTAACGCAGTGGTCGGCAACTTATGGTCCGCGGACTGGTTCCGGACCGTCGACTGATTTTATCTGGCCCGCAAAATATTTAGCAAACAAACAAATGTGTTTATAAAATTAGACTATTAATTAAGTATTATGCGTGAAATTAAATTATTTTGCTCCGACTTTTTTAAAAAATCAGCTCACCATTTTTTTAAAGCTCATACTGCCCACAATATCAAAAAAAGGTTACCGACCCCTGGACTCTAACGTGTTACTATCTTGCTAGATTGTATCACCGGTGACCGGGAGTTCGGGGTTCAAATCTCAGTCGGTTATACAGAGGGTGGTTTTTTAATAAATGATTTCCCAATCTAGCCCTACACAAATTTGTACACATTTTCTATAAAATTATACCTTCTTAATACCAATTTCACTAGCGTATTACATGTATGCGTATATTTCGAAATGTTACTAAAAAACAATGAAAAAAGAAAGAATATTTGTTGTTATAATTTCTATTATTTGATTTTGATGCTAGGCTTACTTTGATATTCTGAGCACAATTCAATATTGTATATGGACTGTTGTTAAAATTATATCCCATTGTATAATCATAATCAGATTATAAACTGGAAATATATTTTAAAATATGGAAAAATAAATGTAGCGTAGTCAATATTAAGGGGGCCGCCTTGGTAAGCGAGAGATTGCCGCGCAGACGTTCAGCTCTAGCGCAATGTTTAATTCTATGATGTGTAATAATTTCAAAATACGGCTCATGCCAAAATAATGTCGAAATATTACAACAGGACTATTGTCCCGTAACATAGTCTACCTATAGTTGCAGTTGTATTAATAGCAAAAAGTGTGAAAATGTAACATTAGCTCATTTTTAACGACTTTTTAAGCATATTTGCACATATTTCAGACTAAGCTTGATGAAAACTGGATCTAGATCTAGCCCCAAAATTTAAGGATCAACCTTTTAAGTTTTAAATATTTTCAGGTGACTTGGCGGTCTAGGGGTAAGTTGTCAGACTTCTGTGCTGGGGGTCCGGTGTTCAATCCTCGGTCCCGGCACAGATTTATCTGATTGCCAAACCCTTCCTTCACCTCTGACAAGACGTGTATTAATCACAACTTGTGAATGTGTGGAATGCCCGGCCTCCACCGTGGTTCGGATTCCACGTTAAACTGTAGGTCCTCCATTTCATTTCACAATCACCCTACCATTACACATAAGCGTAAGTGCGTATAACCCGAACGGGTAGTAGGACGCGGTGCTGCTGCTAATAATAATAATAATAATAATAGTAATAATAATAATATAAATATTTTCGTCTTATAAGTCTGGGCTTTATGTTTAATGCTGAGTGTTCCTATAATTATTGGTTAGGTTTGATTCTTTTAAAAGTTGTGTTTTGAATATTAAAGTTTTGAAAATGTAAATAAAATATCAAAAAATAAATTTTAAAAGTAGACGAAGGTGTTTTAAAATAATGTAAGTAAAGAAATAAGTATAATTTTCAGTTGCAGTTCAGTTGCTATATTTGTTCAAACCCGTACTCCTTAGCGATAAAGGATATTTATGATGTGTGAAATCGCTAAATAAAATAAAGGTTGAGCCTCAAATTTTACAAATTGTATAAAAAAATACATCCAAATGTTACAAACTAGTTAGTTTTATGGTACAACATTTCTCGAACTAGTTTTTCATACGTAAAATTTATTGGTTCACGTGCGAAATACTTAAGAAAATCTGTACACAATTTCAGAAGCATTATTATTTTGCATTTGTTTTACTTTCCATACAAGACTAAATAATAGGATTATTTAGAACATGATTTTAATATCTTATAATATTTTAATGTTTTAAAATGACGTAGTATATCAATACACTATTTTGGTGTACTCAAATATTTTCTATATTATAAATTAATGCCTTCTTATAAAACGTGACATTTTATACTATTTTAAATGGAACAGTTTTGTTTGTCTTTCATAAAAATTTAATTATATTCCTAACACTTCTGAGTCATCACTTATCCTTTTTTTATATATAAAAAACGAATTCGGTCCAGTTATTGTTGGAAAAACGGAACCTCAGACCACACTTGAACGGCCCGTTAATCCTAATAAACACATTCTGGAATGTTTCGATGACGTAATCCTTTATGTATCTTTTCGGCCTCACAGTTAAACATCCGGTAAATGTTTATAGTCTCTATATTTCAGTGCGTTGCAGTTCACACTAAAACTAAGAATCAATTTTTAAAAAGAATTGCACATGTATTCTTACAAATATATAATTAGTACTTGCTTTGCTCGTTGGGGGTTCCGCCCCCAAACTCCCAGTGAGTTTTATTTGCAAGTGGATGTAAACTAATGTAATTCCAGCGTTGTTTTGAAATCAAGAAATGTGTGAAAATGTGCAAAATTTACCTAAAAAAAAATCTAGCTCTATCTAAGGTATAACCAATGGAGATACAACAAAAAGTAATAGGACCAAATTTGTGGATCTTCCTAAATTCGTAGCTGCTGGTGCAATCCTTTTTTTTTTTATAGGTCTTATCGTTTAGTCACAAGAGACTTCCAAAGAAAGGTCCGGACCGACTTTAAAGTTGCTCCGCCATTTTGAGTTATTTTCAGGGGTTAATTTTTTTTTTTAACTTTTTGGAATTTTCCCGTCGGTTACAGGCTAGAAACTATAAGTTTGTCAAATTTCAAGTTTCTAGCTCATCTGGAAGTGGGTAAACATTAAGTGGAAGGACTACCTTGTAAAACTTGAGAAGCGCTATCAGCGCAACTCCTAAGAAACGTCCATATATTGAACTATTTGGACTGTTTAGCCGACACCGAACTTGAGTTGCGGTGTTGTCATATCTGTCAAATTTGGTCTAAAAGAGTGAGGGGGAGCGAGCTAATCTGTTGTTTACATGGGTCAAGTTTCTTGGAAGGGAAAGGCAGGCAAGAGTGCGGCTTTTATCAAAGACCACACTATGCAGAAATCTGGTGCTTTATTTTTAGCTTGAACTAATATAATCAGTAATATGGTTTTCTTAATATTTCTTACCTAGCGGAAGAAAACATTTTTAATTTGACGTTCTCGTATTAGACTGGTTTGCTGGTGACGAGTTTGGGGTTCAAATCCCAGTAGTGTATACTGAGGGTGTTTTTTTAAAACGGTTTTTTATACACGCTATTATTATTTATTTATATCACCACGTCTTACTATCCGTTCGGGCTGTACACTTATGTAATAATTACTATAATGTGTTAGGCATCAGGAAGGTTAAATTAAGAGGAGGTGCATCCATATTTTCGTGGAGTGAGAGCAGAAAACTATTTAGGAAAAACCACCTGTGAGTACCCGACCGGAATCGAACCATGATCTCCCCGTCTTCAACATGTCAGTTGAACACGGTGAGTAGCACATACTATTGGACTTGATTTCTGGTGGTGGGGAGATTGAAATTCAAATCCCAGTTGTGTGCATTAAGGGTATTTTTCCCTAAAATGGTTCCCAATCTCACTCTACGCAAATGTGGGTACATTAAATCTAAAATGTTACCTTCCTCATTCCAAGTTAATGCATGTGTACAACTCAAACTGGAAGTAAGTCACAATGAAAAAAAAACTATTGTGATGACTACCAAGAGTGTCGGCGAAACTTTATTAGTTTCGGGCAAGGTAGTTGTAAAGAAATATATTTTTGAGGAGTTTTTAGGGGAATGACTCAAAGCCAATGGAAAATGTTTGAAAATGGAATGCCACTAAAAGCTATTTGGGCATGGCGCTTAAGCACTTAAAAATAATAATAGATTGTTATAGAATCTATTTGAAGTTTGATACAAACCATCTTTCAGCTTCAAACTCAAGTATATCAGAGGGAACCAAACAAACTGGAGGAAGACACATTTTGATGGGGAGAGGGGTGGAGAAGAAATTGGTGGTAATACCCCGCCCTATCAAACCTCCCCCCTTCCCAGTTCACCCTCAATGAGTAACATTGGATATAAAACTATCGACAGACACACCGTAGAATGTAGATCATTTCCTCTGCATCTGACTTAACCCAAGCTATGAGGGGTGAGGACAGTGTCTGATAATAATAATAATAATAATAATAATAATAATAATAATAATAATAATAATAATAATGGTGATAGAGATATCTTATCAATTAACATAAAAAGTGTTTATTTTTTTATATCTTTTTTCATGGACGCAGAAAATTGGGGGTCAGAGATGTACCCTTCTTTAAAAGTGTTAGAACCCTTAAAAGGCATGGGGGCCACACACATATTATAAAACATAAATAAGAAATTGTGTTTTTTTTACTTTATTATTTACTTTAGTTTCTTATATTACACCATCCAGATACTAATAATAATAATTATTTTAATATAAACTTAAAGATGCACTAAAATCTCCTATTGTAAAACTAGCTTGACCTACATTAGCTTGTAACATGTACAAAGACATAACTATGCAGTAATTGACCCACGGTGGGTGCCCCCAAGGAAAAAATACACCACCGTCCCCAAATCTTATGAATAATTGTAGATCATAAAAAAAATTTAGACATTTATTATTGGAATTATTTTATAATACGTAATAATATAGAGTAGGTAGGTTAAATTTAGAGGAAGTTTACCCACATTTGCGTGGAGAGATAAGAGTGTAAACCCATTGAGGAAAAACCACTCTAAGTGCATTACCATACAGCCATAATATTTGATAAAATTGTTGCTGAAAAGTTTCAATATAATGTAAAAAGCTTAATCTGAATTGAATAAAACAATATTAATAAATATTTAAAACAAATCTATAGTCAATTATCAATATTAACACTTATAGAGGCTAAAAAAAAAACATTGGTCTCTGTGAAATTGTCTACACTTTCCTCCAAGGACAAGCTACGGGTAGTAGCTCAACAGACAACATAGCTAATCACTTTAGCCTTTATTGATTCATGTGCTTCTTAAATAATTTTTAGTAAAGTTTTGAAAATGACCTGACAGCTGTTTCTATTGATTTTACAGAAAAATATGTACATACATTTTTGTACAGCATAAATTATGCGCAATAAAATGACTGTTGAGTAATTTTTGATTGAATAATGAGATCTTTACGAAACAATGATAGGCCTGAAAGACAACGCTTTCATATATTAGCAAATTAATTTTGGGTGGGTGGGCCTGCGTGATGGGCCCTATTTTGAGCGTGGGCCTGTGGCATTCTGCCACCACCCTATAATTACACCAATAAACTTGTAGCTATTAAGAATTTCAAACTCTATTAACCTATTTTTTATTAATTATATTCGATAATCAAATATAGCTTTATACGTTTATACATATTTTAAAATGTATAACACTCGCTTTGATGGCCTCATGGTCTAACGCGCTACTCTTACAGTAGACTAGACTGCCAATGATGGGGAGATCAAGGTTCTAATCTCGGTCGGGTGTACTAAAATTAGTTTCTCCAAACTGGTTTTCCACGCTCCCTCCACGCAAATGCGGGTACAATTTCTATGATTATAACCTTCCTAATCCATAAAACCACTAAGCAATTTTTGAAAAAAAAATCTATTCACAAATTCTCTGTTTATTTGACAAAAATTTTAATCCGACCATTTACCTCAGGAACTGAAAGAAAATATTTTGACCAGATTAAATAATATTATATACATATATATTTATATATAATATAATGTAAATCAAAATATAATATTATATTATATTATAATATATATAAAAATATAATATTATATTATTAAATAAGTATTATATATCTATATAAAATATATATATCTATATATATATATATATCTATATATCTATATATATATATCTATATATATATCTATATATATATATCTATATATTCAAATTTGAAGATAGCATATAGAACAATTTTCTGCAAAAAGAAAGATTTTATTTTTATAAATGTATAATTTTTATAGAATAAATATTACACTTATTGCCTGTACTTCAAAAATTATAAACACTAACTCTAAAAATAAGTATTTGAAATTACACTAAAACATAAAGAAATATACTGCAAGAAAATGTTTTTTCACCCAATTGTATAGAAAATATCCATCCATTGATTTTGACCAAATTTGATAGGCTTAAACACAAGTTTTATATTGAAGCATGATCATTTTATAATCTATTTCTCCCTTATCAATCACTTTTGTGTCAGGGACTTTCATAAAATATATATACACATCACTAGCTATTTTATAATTTTAGCTACACACATTATATAATAATAATACATCCATTCTACAACTTTATACATTCAAAGTCCTTCATCAAAACTTCTGCAATGAACACAACGTTTTTAATTTTATTAGGGACCTGTGCTACAAATTTTGGTTGAATTCCGACCGCGTGAATTGAGGTGTTTTTCCTCGTGATTGCTCATTTCCTCCACGCAAATGTGGGAACACTTTCTCTTAATTACCGTATTTATTATCTACCCTACTTTATTATTGTAAATTTACGGATAACATCAAAGAATATTAAGAAGTGAAGCATTTCTAATATCACAAGAACAAAAAAAAAAGACATGGAAATACTCTTTAAAGCTTACGTTATTTCCAAATCTTTGACTATGGCACGCGAGGGGTGCGAGAAAGTAAATATTATATTTGTGATGAAACTATTTTGTAAAATAATAATTGTCAAAATTAAATATGTATCTGTGTTAATGTTATTAATTTTAAAAGCGCGGTGGTCAAGGCATGTTCAATAGTCCCAATAGCAAAATAGTTTCAAGACATTTATCTATTGTGACAAGTGTATTTCTTGTTCAAATTGCCAATAGTCCATAGTGATTTAGTTAGCCCCGTATTATCGATACCAAATTATTGACTCTGTTTACATATCAGATTACCAAAGGTAGGGCCAAAGTGTTTGATTGGTACACCAAAGTGAACCGAGCCCGTGTGGGTTTTACGCCGATGTACTAATTAAGCTAATGTGTCAGAGAAGGGTAAGGTTGCTTTTAGATGACTTACACTCACATTTGCGTGGAGGGTGAGTGGAAAACATTTTAGGAATAATAACCTCATAGCACCCAACTGGGATCGAACACCAATCCCCGTCCTCAGCAGTCCAGTTTTTTGCAAGAGTAGTGCCTTAAATCATGAGGTCACCAAAACGGGTCCTATAATTATATTAATTAGGTATTCTACGCACATGATTTGAAATTAATGGATGGATTTTAAACTACAGTATTAAAATTGTATTTTTCATGCAGAAATGATAATAAATTCATGACACTTTTTTTATCCAATTCACAAGAGTAGAACATTTATTTTTCTTTCGTCTGGTTGAGAGATAAAGTAGTTTTTTATTTTATTTTCTTCGATCTCTTTTTACAGAAACGGCTTCCATTACAAAACACGTGGTATTCACACAACTGATTTAATAAATGAACGCAGTCGAGTTGATATTTTTCCTGAGAACATCTGCTCGTCACCGTGCAACGCTTGGCATCACTGCCATGAGTTTTCTCGAGAGGTTCATTTTGTTCAACATTACACCGATAGGTCACAGGATACTGCACCACAACACTTTTTTGAATTAAAATAAAACTGTACCACTTTATTTTAGTTTAGAACAATATGTATGCTGAAAAATGAACGGATAATTATTCTCAATCATATTTACTCGGTTTATACTTTGTCTGAAGATTTTTAAAAAAACAACACTAAACGAAGAAAATACGATCATGCAAAAATTATTTAAACAAAGCTGCTTACAAATATTTAACTTTTAACTGGCGTTAAAATATACTAAATGATAGAGAAATGTGTTTATATTAATACAATGAAAACCGTTTTAGCCTAAGTCCTCCCACATTTAAATGACAAGCACAGTTTGTTTCATGCAGTGATCTTTAAATTATTTTTTAAAACTTAAATTTGAATTGGCTGGGTGGATAGGAATAAACTATAAACCATGTAAATGAATTGATCTTTACAGTAGTAAAAATCTGATTAAAATATGTATAATAGTTTTCTTAGTAATCATGTACAGAGAAATCGCCTTAGAAACCGGCCGCGCTCATCTCTCATGGTGATCCATCCCCTTAATGTCAATGAGTGAGTCAGCCATGTGGCTTTATAGTAGTATAATTTACACATGTGATTATACATGTGTCGTTGATTTGAATCCCGACTAGTTACGTCGATAGCGAACAATCTGGGTTTGAGGTGTTAATAATCAAGAGGTTCACGGGGAAATTACCTACTTGAGGTAAAAAAAATCCGGTACGCACAAATTAAACTTTAGAAATAGTAATAAATATACATTTTTAAAAGCTACAGGGTTTGATCATAGCTCCCTCCTCCAGATCAAAGTCTGATGTGCAGGGGTGTGTACTGGGCCTCCAGGAGATATTCCAATGGGTCGGTTTGATTTGAGCTGCCATAACTACTTTAAACTAAAATAAATATATTCTTTCAACACTAGATTATTATTTTTATTACATTTCACTCAAATGTTCCAGTGAGTAAAAGTCTGAGGTATCCAGAATACAACATTTGTTAACATATATGATAACATTGAATTTAAAATCATCCTGGTTGATGTTTTTTTGGTGTAATTTACAAACAAACATAAAATCATATGTTTAGTGATCTACATAAGTAGCGAATGGAGGACTTTTTCACAAATTTAAATATATCAATAAAGACACCCACCCTTTTGTCTAAACATTTAGAAACAATTTTTCTTTTGTCAGTAGAAAGTAGAAACTGATCATCAATGATGTAGTTGAAATGTCTTTGGGATTAAATCAATTAATAATAAATATATAAATACTTAAGCTCACCCTGAAACACAGTTTCAGTTGTGGATATTAATATATACTAAGGGCCATCATATTTGTAGTCCTGGGCCGCTTGGAATATGCCAGTACAGCCATGCTGATGTTCGAAGTTTTTAAATTTTAGGTGACCTGGTGGTCTAGGAGTAAGGTGTCGGACTTCTGTGCTGGGGGTCCGGGGTTCAATCCTCGGTCCCGGCACAGATTTATCTGATTGCCAAACCCTCCCTTCACCTCTGACAAGACTTGTATTAATCACAGCTTGTGAATGTGTGGAATGCCAGGCCTACCACCGTGGTTCGGATCCCACATTAAACTGTAGGTCCTCCATTTCATCTCACAATCACCCTACCACTACACATTAGCGTAAGTGCGTATAGCCCGAACGGGTAGTAAGACGCGGTGCTAATAATAATAATAATAATAATAATAATAATAATAATAATAATAATAATAATAATAATTTAAATTTTAGTTGTGTTGGTAAATATGCGTTTTATAAATACATCATACTACTTACGAACTAAATTAACTTAACACAAAACCATAGGAGCGGGTATTTAATTTAGTAGATTACAAAGACGAACACACAAACACACGGTTGTATCCAGGTTAGATTTGCATTGGACACACTCGCCGTTGATCAAGTTTGGAATCCCATTACAGGTGCACTGTGCAGGGGTATTACCAGGTGTAATTTTATTGGAGCGTTGGTCCGACACTCTAGCTCAGTCGCTAACGTGTCATGCCTACTGAGCTAAGGGTCCCGAGCTCGATTACCGGCATGGCATAAAAATGTATCGTTGATAAAATATCGGTTTCCCCCTTCACAGTGATAAATTAACGGCCCGGGGGAAGGGATGTTGTGTCCGTCATAAATTTAAATTAATTTATAAGACGAACCTCTTGTCATGCTAATTCGGATCCATTTAATCTAAGGTACTATTCTCATCTCTACCTCTTAGATTAAGTCTTTACAATACCTTGTGTTGAGCGCACTAGTAAGAAACCCTTTTACATAGTTACTAAATTATTAGTTTATAGGTCTGTCAACAATAGGTCGATTAAAATATTAACTAACCTAACCAAACCTAACCTTCACTTGATAAGCGCATGGAAGGTTGGGCTTTTTTTTAATATATATATTTTTATGACTGCTATTACGAGAGAATGGATTAAAATGACTAAACTAATTATATTTTTATTAAATCTTAAAAAAAAAAAGCAGACTCCATTTAATTCTGTACCGTGGTCTAAACTATAAGTGTGCAACATCTCAGATTTCTAGGTGATCTAGGGGCCTCAGGAGGGTATGGAAATTAAATTATGTAGATCTTAGGCAGCCCTTGGATCCAAACCTAAACCTCTAATTGTCTTACCTAACCATTTATCTACGTGCGCACAAAGTATGTAGATCTCACATTCACCATTCCAAACACAAATACGTGTATATAGCATATATTACTTTCTCTCTATCTTATAGGTAGAGAAAGTATTGTGATCGTCAAAAAAATCGAAGTCGAGATTTTGATGAATTTTGACGTTTCATGACTTCCTGAATCCGAAAAAGTGGTTTTTGAATTTCCGTCTGTCTGTCTGTCTGTCTGTCTGTCTGTCTGTACCTCCAACTAGAGCCTAAACTATTTTACCGATTGAGCTGAAACTTGATATCTTGGGTTTTCATAGGGTTGCCCCGAGGGGTTTTTGGAATTGGACATCTACCCCTAAAATTAAGGGTAGTTTACTGAAGGGAAAAAACAGAAAAAGTCGATTTTCTCAAAATCGGCTCTAACGATTTTGATTAAATTTCATTTATGAACATTAATAAATATTCCAAACAAAATGGCTACCCTCAATATTTCGGCAAAATCGCTTTAAGGGCTCCGGTCTGATGCGTAAATTAACATTTTTTATAATAGCTCCGAAACTATTTGAGATATGAAATTACTTAGCATTACAAATATGTATATATATTTATAATACAAATATTTTATTCGAAACATATTTTTATAAAATCAATAATTTTTAATCTATACGCAATTATATATATATTTTTAGCTTTTTGGACATTAAAGCTTAAGTATTGCGATCGTAAAAAAAACTAACCTGAAATGTTGATGGATTTCGACGTCTCATGACCCCCCGAACCCTAAAAAATAGTCTTTGCAATGCCGTCTGTCTGTGTGTCTATTAAAACTTAAAATTAAGGGTAGTTTACTGAAGGGCAAAAAGAGAAAAAGTCGATTTTCTCAAAATCGGCTAAAAGGATTTTGATTAAATTTCATTTATGAACATTTATAAATATTCCAAACAAAATGGCTACCCTCAATATTTCGGCAAAATCGCTTTAAGGGCTCCGGTCTGATGCGTCAATTAACATTTTTTTAAATAGCTCCGAAACTATTTGAGATATGAAATTACTTAGCATTACAAATATGTATATATATTTATAATACAAATATTTTATTCGAAACATATTTTTATAAAATCAATAATTTTTAATCTATACGCAATTATATATATATTTTTAGCTTTTTGGACATTAAAGCTTAAGTATTGCGATCGTAAAAAAAACTAACCTGAAATGTTGATGGATTTCGACGTCCCATGACCCCCCGAACCCTAAAAAATAGTCTTTGCAATGCCGTCTGTCTGTGTTACTATTAAAACTTAAAATTAAGGGTAGTTTACTGAAGGGCAAAAAGAGAAAAAGTCGATTTTCTCAAAATCGGCTCCAACGATTTTGATTAAATTTCATTTATGAACATTAATAAATATTCCAAAAAAAATGGCTACCCTCAATATTTCGGCAAAATGGCTTTAAGGGCTCCGGTCTGATGCGTCAATTAACATTTTTTTAAATAGCTCCGAAACTATTTGAGATAAGAAATTACTTAGCATTACAAATATGTATATATATTTATAATACAGATATTTTATCCGAAACATATTTTTATAAAATCAATAACTTTCAATCTATACGCAATTATATTAAATTTTTTAACTTTTTGGACATTAAAGTTTAAGTATTGCGACCGTAAAAAAAAACTAACCTGAAATGTTGATGGATGTCGACGTCTCATGACCCCCCGAACCCTAAAAAAATAGTCTTTGCAATGCCGTCTGTCTGTGTGTCTATAAAAACTTAAAATTAAGGGTAGTTTACTGAAGGGCGAAAAGAGAAAAAGTCGATTTTCTCAAAATCTACTCAAACGATTTTGATTAAAATTCGTATCTAGGCGTTGATTAAGATTATAAATAAACTGGCTATTTTCATTTTCCTATGAAAATGATTTTTAGGGTACTTTACAGAAGTTAATTTCCGTATCTCCACAACTATTGGAGAAACTAAACAACTTATCATTGCAAAATTGTAGGACTATTAGAAATAAAAAACTTTTATTTGACATATATTTTTATAAAAGCAGCAGTTTCTGAGATATTTGCAAATATATTAATACAATTTTGTGAGCTTTAGTTGTAAACATATACTACTTAATTCTTAACGCAATAATTCTCCAATGCCATAGAGTAATTAAATATAAGTATCTAAAAAAGTATGTTATTTTTCCTTAAATCTCTTAGGAGAAATGTTTGCATAGCAATGATCTATCTCCATTTTAGACTCAATAGTCAATATTTACATTTTTTATTGGTCAAAATGTATAAATGAATAATTAAATATCAATGCGATGACTTGAAGATCTGCAACACCTTATAAAATGTTAAATTTTTAACCAGAAATCGAAATTTTAATACGAAGTGTTGACCCTTGTGGAAGACATTAAACTGTTTGAAATGTTCTAAGGTGGACAAAGATGCGCCTCTTTTCTCATTGATTCTATATCATTGTATATTATTTTATGCGTGTTCTTATGTGGAGTGGTGATGATACAATGTACATTATTCCGTTCAGAAATCTTACGAGTTTATAGAAAGAGAGAGAAAGTCTGTGCGGTGTGCCGTACCATTTATTTTTATTTTGTAAAGATAAGGTGCTCACGTGTTGGTATCGAGAAACCAAGCGTGTGGAGTATTGCATACACAATTTCTGTCAGGGGTTTGAGGCCGATCCCCGTTGTGTGGGTGATATCGATCGATTCCTTCCTAGGGCGCGTGGGTTGTGGGGAGACCTAGAGGAAGAGAGAAAGAGGAGAGGATTAGGGGATCTTTTGTTTTATTTACTGTCACTGTAATGCGGTGATTTGCCGATTGGTCGTTAACGATTGTGTATCACAAAAAAAAAAAATTATTGGCACGTTTTAAAACAATAAGTTTTTTATTGGCACCAAGTCTTACTATCCAACTGGGATGTGCACTTATTTACGGGGTATAGATTAAGAAGATATAATTTAGATTAAATGTTACTGCATTTTCGAGGGAGGAGAGGGTTAAAGGGTTTTTTTTTTGGGGGGGAGGGAAGTTTTAAAGCACTCGACCCGATATCTAACCTCCACTCTCCCGCCACCCAAAGATCAGACAAAGCGAGCTAGCAACAACAAAAATGGAGACAATATTTATTTTAGAAATGAATAAATTACCTGTAACAAATGACTGGCGCAGTCATTGAGAATACATGACATCTCACTTGTCAAAAATTATTAGATCAATGCACTTAGGGGTCAACAATAAATAACGTAACGCTGTTGATATGGGGTGTGAGGGATATCTAATGTCTACTTAGTGTTACTTGGGGTAGAGGGGGTAGGAGGGTTCAAAGAAGGTAAGACAAAATCGTTACGTGGCTTATGGATGACCCCTTATGCTCTCTGGCATTAATTAGGAACTCGAAATTTCATTGCCTCACTTACAATAGTACATTACTTATCCCGATCTTGAACTAGTTCTATCCAGTCCATCCTATTACACCCCTATCCCTATATTGAGCTAATTATATACAGTCCACCTCATTACACCCTATCCATATGTTGGGTTGGTTCTATCCAGTCAGGCGTACAGCCCAAACGGGTAGTAAGACGCGGTGCTAATTAAATAATAATCTATCCAGTCCATCTCATTACACCCCTATCCTTATCTTGAGCTAGTTCTATCTAGTTGACCTCATTACACCCCTATCACATCTTAAATAGTTATATCCAGTCCACTTCATTACACCCTATCCCTATCTCGAGCTAGTTATATCCAGTCCACCTAATTACACCCTATCCCTATCTTTAGCTAGTTCTATCCAATCTATCTCATTACACCCTATCCCTATCTTGAACTAGTTCTAACCAATCCACCTAATTACATCCTATCCCTATCTTGAGCTAGTTCTATCCAGTCCATCTCATTACACTCTTTCACTTTCAGGTCCCTTCTAAATTTATCCTTTCATCTTTCCAATGGTCTCTTCCCATTGGGTTTGCCAGTAATTACCCTGAATCGGTTATAGATTTTTCCAGAATGTCCTGCCCACCGTAATATGCGACAGTGTATTGTGATTAATACAGGGTATGTAACCCATAATTATGTAACCTCATCAAATATCTTGTTTTCGAACACCTCAAATTGGTTTTCGTATTGTATGTTAAAAGACCACATTTCACACCCATGGAGAACAACCGGAAAAATTACTGTTTTGTGTATGGATAACACCTTATGGTAATCAACATAATTTATTAGTAGGCCTACATGTTTGTCTTCAAGCCATATACAATTTAATTTTGTATATTTTAATATTAATAACAAAAACAAGCAAGCAAATGTTTTGGGGAAAACACTAGTTAAGATACGTATTAATCTGTTAATAAAATTCTAAAATAAAACCTTTACACTAAAGCTGTTCTTAAAAACCCACCTCTGAATAATATTGCTATACAGTTATAACATAAAATGTTTTATATATTGCACACTTAAATCAAAACTTCCCTCGCCGTCAAATTAAAAAAAATAATTAAAAGGAATTTCTTACACAAAGTTTCTGGTAAAGAATTTACGTTATATTCTTCAGTTTTAATTAAAACATTTGATATTTTCACTTGTTTGTTTCTGAATTTTTCTTTTCCTTTCTATGTTTTCCTTAGTAAAAATATGTTTGTGTGTTTATTAATCTCAATAAAACACACAAAAAAAGGGGTTGATAAAATAATGAAAAATATTTTCCTGATATATATATCTCCATTTTTAAACGAAGGTTATTTTAAAATTGAATTTAGTCGCAGGTTTATGGTCTACCAATTTTTAATTTAAACAAGAAACTGTTTATAAACAATAATATAGATTCCTTCTTGCACATAGTGGATGTTAACATATTTAAAAAAATGAGGTTTGTCAGAATGTTAACCAGCTTTTTTTAAAAAATAAATCTTTATTAAACTACTGTTAGATCACTTTTTCTACAAAAAAATAAAACAAGTGGACACTGTTATTTATCCTTTTTTTTTGAGCGGGGGAGGGGGGGCTATACGCTTATTCGGGGATGCGTCATTTGGCCTAAAATGAATTCCGAATACGAAAAAAATCTACGTTGTTAAGTTCTCCGAAAGTCATTTGGCTTACACTTTAGGCCAACTGACTGTTTACCCGCTTATTTATTATTTAAACACAACCTATATCCATTTGAAAAAAAAAAAGAAGCCATTTTCGAATAATTTGACATTTTCAAAAATTACTTATACAGCAAACTAAACTTAATTTAGGTCTGAAATCAAAATCATGTTTGTCCTTGAGTTATGACCTTCAAACGAAATACATTAAACCGTTTTCGGATGCACACCGACATTCAAAGAGAAAGACAAAATGGAGACAGACAGACTTGGGGGACAGGACAGACAGACAAGCATTGGGAACATACACAATTGCAAGACCAACTTTGATTGATTTCGGGAGCACATAAAACATTAAGATCCATCATAATCTCAAGGTAAAAAAAACTTCACCATTCGATTACAGTACAGTAGATTCCCGATATCAACCATCGTCGACCTCGGGGGTCTTGGGGTAAAGTGCTCGCTTAAAGACCCGATGTTCATGGGTTCAAACCTAGCCGGGGTCGACAGATTTTCTTGAGCGATAAAAATCTGTAGCACAACTTCCTTCGGAGGGGAAGTAAAACCGTCGGTCCACGACGATTGTGAATGTAAAAGAATCCTGAAAGGTATTGAAAATACCTTTACTGGCAAACTTGGTAGGCCTTTTGCATTCGCTCATAAAAATTCTCGTGTCTGAAATAATCAGGAGTTCAGAAAATACACAATACTCAAATATACACTAAATATATATAATACAATATACGTATATATTATTTCGACATTTATAACGTGCTATTGGCTTGACATCGCCGCAAGAAAGGAGCGAAGCTGGGAAACAAACTTAATTCAACAAATTTTTAAACCGTGACTTTTGCTTTTTGGTACTACAGTATATAATGAAAGTTACATTTAATTGATTCAAAATACTATATTATATTTACATGGATAAAATAATATTTTTGTGATTTATTGCATAGTTTAAACTATGGAGTGATTATTAATCCTTATTTCATATATATTTTTGCACTTCCATTTAATTTTGATTGGTTTCGTTCAAGCCACTCCCTCCTCTTGTTCCCATATTATCCGACCACCTGTCGTTCCGTTTAAGTCGAATGGTCGGGACTCTACTGCTTATTCTATATGAGAAAAAGGGTGACCCTGGCGATCTGTCGGGTCAAGGTGTCTCACTCGAGACTTCTGTGGCTGGGGGCCACGGTGGGTTCAATCCGTCGGTCTCAGTGCCAATGGTTTCATTCTGAATTACCAAACCCATTCCTATCAACCTCTGACCAAACGTGTATTAATCACAACTTGTGAATGTGAGGAATGCCAGGCCTCCCCGTGGTTCGGATACCACGTTAAACTGTGGTCCTCCATTTCATCTCACAATCACCCTACCATTACACATTAGCGTAAGTGCGGTAAAACCGAACGGGTGGTAAGACGCGGTGCTAATAATACATATGAGAAAAATAAATTAGTATCACGCTAGAAATACCATCTCAAGCTTTCCATTTCTGAGGATCAAGCCACGACCTCCCGAGTCACAAAATCAATCCCTCCCCCATCGCACACCTAACCCTAGGCGTTGAGGCAACCTAGTGGGGAAACAAGTAGCAATTGCCCGCCGCGGCCAATACTCTCTTCTTCGAGTGAATGATTGATAGGGGTGTTGTGACGTCACAATCGTTAGACCGGCGTCGGTGTGATGGAGCTTGGCGGGGGAAAGGGGGGGCGGGCTATGATTGAGGAAGTTATTCATTTATAAACATTTCCCCAGGCGAAATTTCGCACTAGGTCATTGCAGTTTGATGTTACCCCACCCTCCTTTCCCCTCACTCCTTATTTTACTCAAATACTTCGGTGCAACAACCCGCTATATGACACCCCGTACCTGTCACCACGTGGTCTAAAGACACTATGTTCGCGATTTACTCAATTAAGATGACGATTATGTTGGTAAGTTTCGTATCGCACTCAGATGTACTAGAGGTTCCCCTAAAAACACCTTCACTATATGATTTTCGCATTCCATCCGATTTCTAAAGTAGGTTTTTTTATTTAGCACCGCGTCTTACTACCCGTTTGGGTTATACGCTTAAGTACTAATTACGCTAATGGGTGAATCCGATTTTCGTGGAGGGAGAGTGGAAAACCATTTAGGAAAAACCACCACCAGTTCCCCCGACCGAGATTCGAACCTCGATCTCTCCGTTCTCGGCAGTCTAGCTCAACACGAAACAAGCGGTTAGCTAACTATGCCACTGATGCGGGTTTCTAATGTAGGTGCATTTCCTTTAATAATCCTCCCGATTCCTACCGCTTGGAATAAGTCGTTAATAACTTGGGGTTTAACGTATTTAAGAATTTTTAAAAAGCTGTTAACAAGATTTGAAAATTATATTAACATTATTTAACATAATATGTATATAAAACTTAGAGTAAATGTACCCGCATTTGTGTGGAAAATTATTTTGGAAAATCAACCACAGTACATTGAAGCCGGGATTTTAAACCCCGACCAGACGAGCATGACTTTATTTTTCTCTTGCCCGCGATTGGGTAAACTATTTACCTTACCGTGGTCAGGTGTCTATGGCTTCAGTCTCTTAAACATACTTACAGCGTTTTAAACTACGTTAGGGATTGAAATCAGCGCAGCCGGACTGGGGAGTGGAGCTCATACCATCTCGACCAATCCGTGAAGGGTAGTTGTCATAGCAACCGATGCACGTTGCCAGATTTCTTGACAGTCACTGAGTATGCTTGCATAGTAGTAACGCGCGAACTCCCGCAATGTGGCAACTACGCTTCCCAGCCTACACACCACGCGGATCCAAAAGCAGTTTAAATGGTAGTAGAGATTGCCAAGGACGTATAAGTTGAAGCTCTAATCTCCATTTTAATTTCTACCACATGTGATTTATCTTAATCCCTTCTCCAAGCTGGTACTACCTCTAAAACTACCTTCCTTATCCTTCCCCTAAACTGGCACAAACCATTAATAACTTGTAAACGTGTTTAATTGAACAAAAACATTTTGGACTGCAACTAAAGTATTCCACCAACTATCCCACCACGCAAAGGATAGACTACATATCTAACCCTTCCTCGCGTGTCTCTTAGGTACCCACCTGAATTAAGGTGGTAGTATAGAGAACACGTGTTAATGACAATGTTTATGCAATTTTCAGAGCAAGACTTTTTTTAGGCCAAAATAAATTAAATATTGCTCCAGTATAAACATCGAGTTTAATTTTCTTCACATGGTGAATATCTGTCATGAGCATAGCGTTCATAATGACAAACTTTTTAAATGAAGAGAAAAAGTTGTCATTAAATTCCAAGACACCCTTGGCATATATTCAACAACTGTTGATATCACCATGTGAAAAAAATTAAAATCTATGTTTCTAATGAGAATTATTTGATTATTATTTTTGCCAAAAAAAGTTTCGCTATCAAAACTGCAAAAAAACAAAACAAAAAAAAACACTGACCGTTTCTCGGATGGGGCTCCATCCCACCTGCATATCAAAATCAAAATTAATTTATTACAAACCCACAATGGTAGGCACATGAACACATTTAATCTAGTATTTTTAGGTTTTTTTTTTCCAATTAGGTCAATGTTCGAATACAAGATGTGTACAATAAGGCTGTTGTATTGTCTAAATGTTTTATCCACATTGCCTTCGAAAAATATGATGGCTTTCCCTTGAACAATTATAATTTCCTCAGCCCTATTCTATTAGTGTAAATATTAGAATAGCCCAGCTAATTAGACGAGAAGCACGAAACAAAATTACATCACAAAACACTATAAATTCGAATCGAGTCAATTCCAAAACAGCGATATAACACTAACACCCGGTCAATCCTGGGTATCTCGAATGATACCCATAAAAAATATCAGCTTTTTTATGTGGCAATTTAAAAAAAAACTCGTAACCTTCCACGAATGGAGTACCAAAAAAAAAAAAAGCGGGTAACTCAGCGCCATGAATTGTTCCCTTGGCACTAATTTATTGCTCGCAGCAGTAAATTGTTTAGAGCATTAGAGAGCCATGATAGAAATATACAGAGCAGACGCTCCGAGCCGCGGATCAATACATTAATGGGGTCGATCTCATCACACGTGTTTACTTGTCTGTGTGTGTTTGTCGAGGGAGATGGAGCGGTGATAGAGGGGGGGGGGAGGAGGTTGGATTGGGGGTACTCTCATAAGCACTGAAACATTCGACAACACGAGGAGCATCGCGCGATTGGCACTGTTTATCAGAGGAACAAACGTATTTTTCAACTGGTTCCTTTGTTATAGGTCTTGCTTGATCAGATGGGAGTTGAAATGTCATTCAAGAGACTTTTTTTTTTACCACCACGTCTTACTACCTGTTTGAGTTATACGCTTATTATGCTAATGCAGTAGGAATGAGGAAGGTTAAATTCAAGGCCGTAGTCAGAGGGGGGTGTTTTGGGGTTCAAACTCTCCCCCCATTCCCCGAAATTTTATGAACAAAATATATATGGTTTTATTTATGGTTCAAACGATATCAAAATAATGTACAAAGTACAAATTAGGTAACTGTGTACCAGTAAAAATCACTTCAGAGAGCTTATAGAACTGTTTATCACTTAGAATTTTTTTCTAGACTCCGTCGATTGGGGGATATGCCCACCAACCCCCCCTCCCCCTCTCGAAATTACTAGCTGGCTACGGCATTGGTTAAATTTTTCGGGAAGTGTACCCACATTTGCGTGAGGGAGGGTAGTAGACCATTGAACGCCGATCTCCCCATCTTCAGCAGTTCATACTATTGCGAGAGTGACCACTTAGACCATTCGGCCACCGAAGCGGGTAGCAGCTACTTTACAAAGGTGGGGCTTTAGGAAACGCGAGTTAAGGACAGTGTTTTAACTGCAAAACATATTTTTTAGGCCAAAAGGAATAAAATATTTCTCCAGTAGAAATATAGAGTTTAATTTTCTTCGCATTGTATATCAAAATTTCTTGAATATCTGTCAAGGGCGTCCTAGAATTTAATAACAACTTTTTATATGAAGATAAAAAGTTTCTCATCTAATGCCGCTATGTTCTTGACAGAAATTCAACAACTGTTGAGGTCACAATGTGAAGAAAATTAAACTCTATGTTTCTACTGGAGGTATATTTTATTTTTTGTGTCAATTCAGCATCGTCAAAAACACTAAAACAATCCTTGGCTATCTTGGAATGATTCTCTTGTGACTCTGTTAAAAAACAAACTATTTGTTCGTTCGTTTCTAGTTTCTGCAAACTGTGGTATTTCATTTGAAACGTCAACTTTTTTTTTTTAGCTAAGTTAAACTTATCAGTCAATGTTTAATCCTATAGATATACCTTTTGTCTCCATTTTGGCTTGAGCACTATTTCAAAACATCAAATTACTTGACCCGCTTCGGTGGTCGCATGGTCTAATACTCAATTATATCAGTAAACTAGATTACCATGACGGGGAGATTGAGGTTTGAATCTCAATCGGGTGTACTGAGGGTGGTTTTCCAAAATGTTTTTCAACCCTACCTTCAACCAAATGCGGGTACACTTCTTATAAATATAGCCACCATAATTCCTAAAACCACTAGTGATTAGAGTAATTAATACATAGGTGTGTAGCCCGAACGGGTAGTAAGGCGCAGTGCTAAAAAAACAAAAAACAAAACCTTTCTTTAATTAGACTGGACTACTGAACGTCCGCTCCGCATCAGACGACCTCCGTAAGTTACCAATCCTCTGCACTTCAAATCTGAAACCATCGCTTCTATTTCCTTATTCAAGGCGAGAAGAAAGACTTCAAGCCTCACCCCCATCTCCCCATAGAGACAACCAACTCCCCATCCATCTCCCACTTTCCAATACCTCATCTCTCCACGTGATCCGATGCACGTGACCCCAGGGACACCCGCAGGACTACCAACCTTTTCAAAGAAAAACATGTGTCTTGCTTGCTGCCTGCAATCCACCTAGGAGACTCCCGGCGTATTCTTTGTTCATTTCACTTCCGGCAACTTCTTCACAGTTGGTACACTTTGATAAAAAAAAATTCAATATCACTCCGTTCTTTACGCTGTTGCCTAACCTGTCACCTAGCACCAAATAAAAATAGGACCACTCATATTTTAATTCAGTTCGATTGATTCCACCATTCCTTTTCAATGTGGGTGTGCATTTCTTCTAAGCTACCCTCCTTGGATTAAATCGTTAATAATCACAATTATAATAATTTTTTTTAGCGCCTCATCTTACTATGCTTTCGGGTTATACGCTTATGTACTAATTACGCTAATGAGTTAAGGATTAACAGGGCTATATTTATAGGAAGTGTACTGACATTTGTGTGGAGGGAGAGTGGAAAACCATTTTGAAAAAACCACCCTCAGTAGATCCGACCGAGAATTGAACCTCGATCTCCCCTCATCGACAGTCTAGTCTAACACGAGAGTAGCGCGTTAGACCACGCGGCCACCTAAGTGGGTAAACCTTTTGTTGAACGTAATAAACGAAATATAATATAATCAGCATAGGTGGGCATTCGAAATAAACGTCATGCCCATCTAGTCCATCTAGTGCTGGTAGTGGGAAGGTTGGGTTCAAATCACGGACGAGTTTTTTTTTTCTTAAATTGTTTCCACCCAAACGCGGATATATTTTCTAAAAATCCTATCTTTGTCATATCTGTCCCATTAGCGCGATTAAAATAATGTGTATAGCCGGAAGGGTGATAAACTTGGTGGAGTAAAATTGGGGATAAGTGCAGATCAAACTCTGACGTTCTGTCGGGTTTTAAGTACTGGTCGCCTTTTCGTCACGTTGGCAGCCCTGACTCTCACTATAATCAGAACTCTGCCCACGTATCGTGGTCACTACCATGATGGATGGCAGAGAAAAGGGGGAGAGGGGGGGGAGAATGAAGCAAAATGCTAGAAAAAAAAATAAGGAAAAGCCCATTTTGACACATTAAAATTATGAATCAATCGTGTTTCATTTTACAAATTGTAAAAATTTATAAAACGTTTTGAAAAAGTTTAATAAACCGGTGTGTACTAAACCGACCTAACATATTGTCATAGTCTAGAAAATAATAACAAATTACAATCGATTGTAAAACGATTTAAACCAATTTCTCAACCTTGTGAGATGCATTTACAAAAAATGTCTCTGAGATGATTCAGAACCCCGGGGTCTTTGTTTTAAAATGTCCCTTCCCTACCGACTAAGATCTTTAAATTTACATCTATATACATACCACTTTTTCTTGAATGTAGCCAATACTTTGTATAGCCGGATTGTCGTAGAAATAACCTTTTAAAATACATAAAAAATAAATGTAGAGCTCACTGTGTCTCTTATGACAATAACACTATCAATTTATAGTTCACGTTATGTACAAAAAACTTAATGCGTGGTCAGGATTCACAACAACTCTAACAAAACACAAACAATGAAATTGAAATTTAAAAAAAATGGTTCGCTAAAATTGATCTTAAGCAGTTAGGCCTGAGTAAAGTCTGTTCAGCGTAGGAATTGTTTTCTGAAAGGTCTTTTTCCCTACCAGAAATCTATTATATAGTAGGATTTTGGTAGGAAAAAAGACCTTTAAGAGAGTAATTCCTACCGTGAATGCAGTATAGGCTTAAAATACTTGCAATAGAAGATTACTGTAACTACAAAATAAAATTTAAGAAGAGACCACGACACTTTAGTGTTCTCGAGACGCGAGCAAACGGACTATACCGAAGAAGGCGTATGTACACAATGAACAAACAAATGAAGTACGTTACATGGCTGTGTCGACGTTTCTCGCAACATGATTGGCTTGCAGGAACACAGTGATACACTTCACTTATAGTCATGATAATGTTAAGTGAATGTCAACATGTTTCTTAATTCCTGCGTCAAAATTGTGATACTTAAAGTACAGCCTGTCAAATTCAATACGGACACTTTTATATTTTTTTAAAAAAAGGATGGAACATCAATAAATAGCTAGCGTTTCCATTCTTACGAACACTTTGACGAGTAATCATAATACAGACTAGAGGCCGAAAGTTTTGACACATTTAATAACAATATATCTTTACTATTTCAAATACTAAATGCTTAAAATTAAGCTTAAATAACAACAAAGATTGACAATTTTATACATACCCTTGAATTAATCATTAAAAAAAAAGTCCTTAAGATGGCCACCATTGTATGCAATACATTGTTGTATTCGCTCCTCGAATCTTGACATGACTTTGCGCAATGTGTCTTGTGGAATTTCTTCAACTTCCACCGCAACTATTTCTTCAAGTTCCCGAATGGTTCTTGGGGGAGTCGCGTAGACATGAGTCTTTAACAAGCCCTACAAGATAAAGTCCGAAGCTGTTAAGCTGTTCGGTGAACGTGATGGCCAGGCGATGTCCCCGAATTATGAAATGAGGTGCACAGGAAACATTTTTGCGAACCACCTTCAATGATGTTCGGGAAGGTGACCTGGTGGTCTAGGGGGTAAGGTTTGAGACTTCTTTTCTGATGGTCCGGGGATCAATCCTAGGTCCCGGCACAGATTTATCTGATTGCCAAACCCTTCCTTCACCTCTGACAAGACTTGTATTAATCACAACTTGTGAATGTGTGGAATGCCAGGCCTCCACCGTGGTTTGGATCCCACGTTAAACTGTAGGTCCTCCATTTCATCTCGCAATCACCCTACCATTGCACATTAGCGTAAGTGCGTATAACCCGAACGGGTAGTAAGACGCGGTGCTAATAATAATAATAATAATAATAATAATAATGATGATGATGTTCGGGCTGCAGGGGCCGTTGCCCCATCTTACTGAAACCACATGTTAATGGCCTCCATGTCCTTAGGTTGCATTTCAGGACTCAAAAACGTCGATCATAAATCAAAAACTAATAAAAAGAATATTTTTTATACGTAAATTATAAATATAATATTAATGTTGGTCCATCCATAATAGGTTCTTAAATTATCAAATCAATCACATAAAATACTTTTTTTTTCATCACTGCTATACGCATATATGATAATTACTCTAATACGGTAGGGATGAGGAAAGAAGCCTTTTAGAGGTAATCAATCCGCATATGCGTGGAGGAAGACTGGGAAACTATTTAGGAAAAGCCACAGTATAACCGACCGGGACTCAAATCCCGATCTCCGCATGTCATCATCGGGCCAGTCTAATACGAGAAGAGTGAAGCAGGTAACCTTTATTTAATTTTAAGCTCTGAATAACATCCAAGCACCCTATAATTTTTAATATATCATTTTATTTTTATATTTTGTGGAAATCGAAGGGTTTGTTGGGGGCATAAAAAAAACCCTCTTCTCCCTTGGATTAGTCCATGATCTGTGCCATCTTCAAATTAGGTCCAAGTTTCACGATTGCGCCAAATTGTTAATTAGACAATTAAATTACGTTGGAAACTAACTAGAACAGTACACCGATTACCTTACAACCTAACCTGGCGCCAAAATGTTTACTAAATTGGTTATCAGAAAAGAATAAAAAGCAAATATAGCTCTCAGCGTCATTTGGAATCGAACAGAATGGCTTTCCACCCTCCCTCCACGTAAATGTGGGTACTCTTCCTCTAAATATAATCGTCACAATCCCTAAAACTATTAGCTTAATAAATACATAAGCGTATTACCCGAACGGGTAGTAAGACGGGATGCTAAAAAAAATGTATGGGCCTGAAATTTAGTACAGCTAGAAATTTATTAGAGGTGTACAGAGTTAAATACTTTTAATATTATTACTTTAAATCTTACAATTAAATATTAATATTAATCATAATATCTAAATGAATATGTATATGAAAGATTTATAATATTACAATATATTATTAATATTATATATAAATATCATAGATATTTCATTTTGTACACCTCATGAATGTCTAGTTATACTAAATTTCGGCCCCATACATTAATTACATTACCTTTACAATGGCACGCAAAAAGCATAAAATAGCAAGTTTGACCCCCTTATGACTCACGAACAATAATGATTTGAAATCATTGAATCACTATTTATTACTTATAATTAAACCCCTTATAAAAACTGTACAGTACATTTTTTAACTGTCAAATGACCTTAAACTGCGAGTGAGCTTACAGGACCTTGGCTTGTTTCTAACTGAGACGTTACAAAGTGAAATCAATGTGTTTAATCGGGACTATAAAATTAGCTCACGGACCTCCAAACTCGTATTTGTTTAACTCGAGCATTGCGGGTTGGTCGAGGTAGAAGGGGCAGTGTTGACAAGAGAGACGGTCGACTCGAGGAGATACACAACACAACACACACGATGAATGAAAGGCGTACAAAAGAGGAAGAAAGATAAACAGGGGCAGTGTTTATCAAAGTGTGGTCCGCAGGATCACGGGAGGTTTCGTAATAACAAATAAATTAAAACAAATTGATCGCATACATGTGGGCCGGGAACAATCAGACAATATATGCTGAGGAAAGTAATGGACAACGTATTAAGGTTTACCTGACGTCCGGTGGAGCTCACCTGAGGTACACTACCTTCAAAAAGTGAAAAAATAAAGTACGTAGTTTGATTTTATTTAGCTAGTAAATATCTACTTTTCAATTAAAGTGTTAATTTTCACGTTAATAGTCGTCTAATAGTTTCGGGCCCACCCTATATAAAACATAAATTTGAAGTACAAAAGATAACATATTAAACTCTTTATGCTCGTTGGGGGCTCCGCCCCCAAACCCCCAGTGAGTTTTCTTTGCAAGTGGATGTAAACTAATGTAATTCCAGCGTTGTTTTGAAAGTAAAAACTTAAAGTTACCGGTATTGTATTGTATTTTTCACACATTATTTTAATTTATTCCTACTTATAGGGCAGCTTTAATCGTAAAATTTGGCACGCTTATGACAATTGAATGTGCCAATATGTCTGCCAAATTTTATGATTCTAGCTGTCCCATAATTGTGTCAAAAAATTTAAAAAATGTGTGGAAAATGTGCAAAATCTACCTAAAATCAAAAAATCTAGCTCTATCTAAGGTATAACCGATGGAGATACGACAAAAAAGTAATAGGACCAAATTTGTGGATCTCGCCAAATCCGTAGCTGCTGGTGCAATCCGTTTTTTGATAGGTCTTTCTGTTTAGACACAAGAGACCTCCAAAGAAAGGTCCGCTCCGACTTTAAAGTTGCTCTGCCATTTTGAATTTTTTGGGGGTTGATTTTTTTTTAACTTTTTGTAATTTTCCCGTCGATTACAGGCTAGATGCTATAAGTGTGCCAAATTTCAAGTTTCTAGCTCATCTGGAAGTGGGTAAACATTAATGTCAGTGAGTGAGTGAGTCAGCCGTGTGGCTTTATAGTAGTATAATATCCACACTATCCTTTTTATTTTCTTGATAGACACAAGTCAAATAGAAAACGAGATTGGGCCCAATATTGAGTAAATAAATCCAAACGATTGTTTATAAAAAAAAATGAGGTTTAGAATGTTAAACATTATCAAAATTCTACTACTTACTAATTCAACCTTTTTAAGATCCTCGTCGTTCAGGTTAAACCCATATGCACTAATTATGATAGTGACTTTAGGCATTAGGAAGGCTATATTTAGAGGAAGTGTACCTGCATTTGCGTGGAAAGAGAGAGAAATAGTGGAAAACAATTTTTGAAAACCACCCTCAGTACAACCGATCAAGATTAGAACCCCGATCTCCCTGTCATTGACAGTCTAGTCCAACATGAGAGTGACGCCTTAGACCATGGAGCCACCGAAGAAGATATTCCGCCAATTCGGATGAAGACGAGAGTTATGGTAACGTCACTCTTCAAATATTGAATCCACAATGCTAGCAGTTTCCGATGTAAAATCAATGTCCCGCGGGGAAAGACTTGAACTCCCCCCCCCCTCCACCCCGCGAGATAAGTTGGCGGAGATATCTCCCAACGCGTGCCCCATTTTCAACGACAAAGAATGGTCGGTTAAATAGGGAAAAGTGGAAGGGATGGGGGAATAGGATCAGGCCATGGTGAGCTCATGATGATGAATGGGGCTGGTTGAAGAAATAGATGTGTGCGGTGGGGAATTTATGGAGGAAAGATTCCTCCCCCCTCCCCCTCTTCCCTCGTGTTGGCGTGGTTTGAAGCTATGAATATAAGTCGACTTTCAATCCCCCCCTCTCTAACCCCCTCTTTTCTTTCTAAACCCCCCACCCACCCTATTCTTTCTTTATGACCTTGCTGCATTTAAAACACTGCATGTCTGAACGACAAAATACACTCACTTTACGAGAGTAACAAGAAATAAAAATGATATTTTCTGTTTCGGAATTGGAGCCTTAAGATAATTATTTACATATTTTATGACAACATTCATGTTTATATATATATATATATATATATATATATATATATATATATATATATAACACACATGATGGCTAAAGACAGGGAAAACCTGGAAAAGTCAGGGAATTTTTGGATGACAGGGAAAACAGGGAAATGTCAGGGAATTAAAAAAATATGTCTAAAAATCCCATTAATTTCGCAACTAAACACTAAAAGAAATGTTAATAATACCTAAATAAAATAATATTTTAATTTTTAAAATAAATGATAAAAACTGTTTACGTTTAGTAGATACAAACTTTTTTAATATGTGATCAATAATAAATAAAACAAGTCATAATCCACCATTAAAACTGGAAAAAAGTGGTCAGGGAAAATTGAAAAATGTTGCCTAGAAAACCTGGAAAAGTCAGGAAATTTTGTAAAATATGTTTTATAGCCACCCTGATTTATAATTATATAACCGCGTCTTACCACCCGTTCGGGTTATACACGTATGTAATAATTACGCTAATGTGTTAGTTATCAAGAAGGTTGAATTTAGAATTTAGAGGAAGCGTACTCGCATTTGCCGTGAAGGGAGAGTGGAAAGCCATTCTGGAAAATTCACCCTCAAACACCCGATTGGGTTCAAACCCTGGACTCCCCGTTATCGGCAGTTTAGTTTATTGCGAGTGTGACGTCTTAGATTATTATTATTAGCACCGCGTCTTACTACCTGTTCGGGTTGTACGCACTTACGCTAATGTGTGATGGTAGGGTGATTGTGAGATGAAATGGAGGACCTACAGTTTAACGTGGAATCCGAACCACGGTGGAGGCCTGGCATTCCTCACATTCACAAGTTGTGATTAATACACGTCTTGTCAGAGGTGAAGGAAGGGTTTGGCAATCAGATAAATCTGTGCCGGGACCGAGGATTGAACCCCGGACCCTCAGCACAAAAGTCCGACACCTTAGATCATGCGGCTACAGAAGCGGGTAGTGTAGAAAATTAAACCATACATTGCGACCTAAACAACATTTTATTTATATTCTGTTATAAAAATTAACAAAATATGGGAGCATAACTCACGTTACCTCCTCTTTCTCACTTTACCCCAACTTCCACCTTAAACTCATCAACGTGAAATAAACAAAGGTAACATCTTCTCCTCTTGATAAAGGAAGACAACACTTAATTTAAATGAGTTTGGCTATGTAGCTGTTGTAAACGCCGTGTGTCATGCAGAGTATGTCGTGTGATGTGATGGTGTATAGTCAGTCCTCTGTAGAGTTTGATAAGCTCGTGTGGCAAGCTCACAAGAACTCGCGCGCACAAAACTGGAAAACACGATTTTCCATCCGCCGCGCTGGTATAAACCAAACTACCATAGGATTAATGTGTAAGATAGAAATGGCTTTGAAGAGACAGTCCAATTTTCACACGAAGGCCCTTTTGTAAAACACAAACATTTATTATTTTTCTAAAAAAAATTGATAACATTTTACTGTATTTCTAATGTTATTTTATAGAATTTGATAGTACCTAATAAACGTGACAGCATATCACATGGCCTGACATATAAATACATGAAAGTAGATCTGGTAAATATTATTAGCTCTCAGCTAAGAACCTTTCTATGGAAATTTGAACTGTACACCACAGTTTATCTGCAAGAATAATACTGTGCGCGTAGAATTGAGGAAAAAAACACCTTCAGTACACCCGACTGAGATTCGAACTCCGATCCCTCCCCGTCATTGCCGGTCCGGTCTAATACGAGAGGGACGCTCTTGGCTTAGACCACTCTACCATCGAAGCGAGTTATTTAATTAAATAAAGCCCTCATCGGTAGTCGCATGGTATAACGTCTCGCTCTCATGTTAGACTGGATTGTCGGTGATAGGGGTGTCGGGGATCGAAACAAGGTCAGGTGTACTGGGGGTAAAAATATTTTCCAATATCCCTTCACATAAATGCGGGTAAATTTCCTGTTACACAAAGGATTTCAGGGGGTACGCGACTTACAACGGACTTTTATTCATGGATTAAAAAAAAATTCAAGTCCGATAAAAAAATGCATAAAATAGGTTTTGACGTGATTGCATTACAATCTTTTATAAATTAAAAGCCCTTCCATCTCTCTATCATGGCTTTGTTTAGTTTTGCATTTGATCTTTATTAAGGTGGATTGTAGGGAACGCGTGTTAAGGCCAGCGTTTTAGCAAAATTTTATAGCGAAACATTTTGTTTGGCTAAAATAAATAAAATATTGCTCCAGTACAAAAATGAGCATAGCTGCATTTGAAGATAAACTTTTTTAAGTGGAGAGAAACAGTTGTCATTAAATTCCAGGAAACCCTTGAAAATTATTCAACTGTCGAGATCACCATGTGAAGAAAAAATTAAACTCTTCGTTTCTACAGGAGCAATATTTTATTTATTTTAACATAAAAACTGCATACTTTACAAGATAACAGGTACTGGTTTCCCTTTTTTGCGTTAATAGATTTAATGGCGTACGCTACTTAGGCCATAGCCACAAAAGGTTTACTAGACCAACGAGAGTTTGGAAAACAATGAATTTTTACTTTGGTAGCAAAATATTTGTACTGTATCAACTTTTGGGCCTCCCTGTAGAATGATTGTACTTTATAAAAAAAATGCGAGCAGCGACCTCATCCCGTTTACACGTGACTGAACCCTCAAAAGTGGTCGACTGTATGGTCGGCTTGGTCGGACAATCAAGAGGGTGTTATTCGCGACAGGTAGGACAGAATCAGGTCAACAAACAACCCTCCTTCACCCCCCCACGCAAAAAGAAAGAAGAAAGAATGGTAGGACAGGAGACACGACACAGATGATGATGCCCCCTCCCGCTCCTCCCCTTTTGGCCGGAAATCCTATTTTACGGGCTTTCGCACACGACACTTTGATTACTCACATCAATAAACTCTTCACCGCAGTTGCTTGGTGTCCTTCGCGCTCCATCGGAGGCAGTGCTTTTGGATTCTCCTACTACCAGGGGGGGATTAGAAAATGACGCGTTCTAAACAACAGCCATATTTGTTGTTGGACAGTGGACACTGAGGTGTTAGGAGACACTTCAAGGAGCGTCTCACTACCCGTTTCAGATTAAACAATTATGTACTAATTACGTTAATGGTTAGAGATGAGGAAGGATATATTTACAGGAACTGTACTCGTATTTGCGTGGAGGAAGAGTAGAAAACCATTTTGGAAAAAGAAAATACTCTCAATGTACCCGACCGAGATTCGAGCCTCGATCTCTCCGGCATCGACAGTCTAGTCTACTGCGAGAGTGATGTCTTAGACCATGCGGCCATCGAAGTGGGCCCAAAAAGATCAATTCAAAAAAATACACTATACACGATATACCGGGGCGTTTGGAATTCCCTTCGGAGATGGACTGGAAAAAACAAAAAAAAATTAAAAAGTTCATATAAATATATGTCCCATTTGACTTTGTTTCCTAGATATAGTCATGTTTGTACTCCAGTAATTCGAAGCTGCTTAGCATTATAGGAAGTGCTCAAAATGGCCAGCGTCGGCCTAAATACAAGCCTGTACTTGTCTTGTCTTTGAATGTCTCACTCTTTCAAAAATACATTACATTATAATGCTTAAATTCAAGCTTAAGATGGCCATTTTGAGCATTTCCTAAAAGGCCAGACAATATTGGGGGGGGCGCGGGGCGCAGGGGAGTCTGGTGGGCACATCCCCAATTGCCGGAAGCTAGAAATTAATTCTAAATGATAAACAATTCTAGAAGCTATCTGAAATTTTTATTTTGGCAACATAGCCCCTTAACTGCCAGAAGCTAGGAAAAATTCTGAATACTAAACACCTTTAGAAGCTATCTGAAGTGTTTTTTTTATAGCAATATAACCCCTTAATTGCTAAAGGCTAGGAACATTTCTGAATATTAAATACCTCTAGAAGCTATCTGGAGTGTTTTTTTTATGGTAACACAGACCCCTAATT
Organism: Timema podura; assembly: GCA_033556935.1. Taxonomy (NCBI): domain Eukaryota; kingdom Metazoa; phylum Arthropoda; class Insecta; order Phasmatodea; family Timematidae; genus Timema; species Timema podura. The sequence goes on from JAVRXN010000014.1 coordinate 21,887,834, forward strand.
ATTTGTACTTGTATCTTAATTTTGATATGGTTGAACCATAAATAAAGTCATATATATTTTATTCATAAAATTTCGGGGAGGTTTGAACCCCCAAACCCACCCACCCTAGTTACGGCCTTGATTTCCTATAGTGTTAAGAAGCTCCAAATCACTGGAGAACAAACATGAATATGACTCAAAAACAAGATCAAATGGGACACATGCCTACATTAATCTGTTTCCATTTTTTTTTTTTTATCTCATATACAACACTGAAGTTGGTCCCACATGTTACGGTACACTCTCTATATAACTCTTGCTGGGGAAGGCACGTGGTCTAAAAGTAAAACTCAGTACACCCAGCTGGGATTCGAGCCTAGACCTCCCGGTAGTGGGCAAATCAGACTAGATAAGTTTGACATTTAGTCCACGTGTGCATCGATGAACATGGACAGCTCGTATCTTATTTTATGCCAGTATATGTTTCCTATCTAAACACATACATTATATTACAAAAAAACTGACGTTATCTAGGAAATCACACCTATTATTACAAACCACATATTACCATATAGATTTGTACTCAGTGAATAACAAGCTAGGCGCACAATCCTAACGGGTTGTAAGACGTGGTACTAAATAATAATAATAATAATAATTATTATTATTATAATGATGATGATGATGATAATGATAATGGTAATAATAATGATAATGATGATAATAATAATAAATAATAATAATATAACTTTACGGAATTGAACCAGGTTTCTCTAAGTTGGTCGAGTTAGCTAGGGTTTGTTTTTATTCGTACGTTTAATATTAAGTTCTACACATCCAGAGGCCCCTGGTTCAATCCTCGGCGCCTCCATATTTTCTGTGAAGCAGAAGGGAAGAGGGTCAACTCAGCCTCGTGAAGACAAATGAGGAATTACTTGAATAAAGAAGTAGCGGCAGACGCACTTTTAACTTATTCACCAGATAGAAATATTTATCTACCAGATTAATATTTATCCAGGAGTCATAAGAATGGCCCTAGTCTTATTTCATAGACTAATGATCACCTTACTATACAGACCCATGTTATAAGATCAATCAATTAATAAATTACCTTAAATACCCTTCACTTTAACACGAATGTCAAAAGTTATGTAATTTTATTTTTTTAACACGTTTTAGTATATTTTTAATTTTTTGGGGGAATTTAACGTGCACTTTCTGAACCGACTGATTACATAAGCACACAACTTATAGACTAACTTAAGACTAGGACAGGCACAACATTCAGTCCCTGGCCGTTAAGTCATCACTGTGAAAGGGTAAACCTAATCTTCACCAATAATAAACGTTTCGACCATGCTTAGAATCGATCCCGGGACCCTTAGATCAGTAAACAGACACGCTACCGACTGAGCAAAGGTGTCGGACTACGTTAAATTTGTTTTCTAATAGATATTCACGATAAAAGGGAATTCAAAAGAACTGAACCAGAATTTGAGAACCATTGTCTACTTCAGTGTTTTCGAAACTATGGTACGTGTACCCCCAGGAGTACGTGAAGAATTTTAGGGGGTTCATAACGTACTAATGAGTTTGATTATTCGTAAAACGTTTTGGACAATTGACGTTGCGGGTGACCTGGTGGTCTAGGGGTAAGGTGTCAGACTTCTGTGCGAGAGTCGGGTTTCATCCTTGGTCCCGGCACAGATTATCTGTTGCCAAACCCTTCCTTCACCTCTGACAAGAGTGTATTAATCACAACTTGTGAATGTGTAGGAATGCCAGGCCTCCACCGTGGTTCGGATCCTACGTTAAACTGTAGGTCCTCCATTTCATCTCACAATCACCCTACCATTGCACATTAGCGTAAGTGCGTAAACCCGAACGGGTAGTAAGATGCGTGTATAATAATATAATAATAATAGACGTTGCTATGTCATGGACTTTTAAGGTGGTGATGTAGAGAGCGCGAGAAAAGGGCAATATTTTTGCAGTTTTTATATACAAAAACATATTTTTTGGCCCAAATAAATAAAATATTGCTCCAATAGAAACATAGAGTTTAATTTTATTCACACAGTGATATCAACAGTTACTGAATAGTATCCATGAGCATGGTGGCATTAGATGAGAAACTTATTAAAAGAAGATAAAAAGTTGTCATTTAATTCCAGGACACCCTTGGACAGTTATTCAAGATCTTTTGCGGTAACCATGTGAAGAAAATTAAACTTATGTTTCTACTGGATATTTGTTTTTATTTTGACCCAATAAAATAAAAATAAATAAAAACACTGACTTTCTCGCGTCCCCTACATCCCAACCTTGAAATCCTTTTTTCGTAGCCCCGAAAGGGGTTGGCAACTGACGGAAGTTTGGAAAATACTGGCCCACCTTGTATACATCTGCATCGATTAGAATATATCTTATAAAAACAGGATGTTGAAACTACTATCGCTCACATCGTTAGCATGTTATTGTAGTAACTATTTGTATTAATTTATTCAGACCACATAACCAACTACAATCACTCAACTACTACGGTAGAGTTAAAAATAGAAAGATGTGATACAAAGATATAGGAGCACGCATGCTAACGGAACAGGTTTTTAATATTTTCTTCATACAACTTGGATACTTTTTTTTAAATATCTTTTTTTCCTCCTCTAATGGATTAGCTGGGCTTTGACAAAGTTTTGTTCACCAGAAACCGATACACTCCGTTCTAATAAGTTTAGACCTCTTGGAAACATAAGGAACGTATCTTTATCGTATCAATTTCAGGAACTCTAAAATTATTGATGGGAGTTGATCAAAGAAGTTGCCGTTTAAAATGGATAAATACTACATATTATAGTCACTATTTAATTTATATATATAAAATATAGAGATAGAACCCTCGAATTCCTCAAATCCTAAAAGATATTCGAGATTCGACGATTCCAAGAAATTTCTGATTCGAGACTCAAATCCTTAGGCCTATATATATATATTTTTTCAATTTTTCAAGTGAAACTTGTTTTAAAACTCTAATAATGTTTATTGGTGTCTCAGAAAAATTATAATTATAGGATGAACCTAAAACCAGACCCCATACCGTTAATTTAACAATTAAACTTATGTACAATGAATGGATTATAAGAAATAATGTTAGCATTTAGTTACTACTTATATTCTTTAATATTATATTATATTTATTATATTTCCTCTTGTTTTCATTAATTTTTCCAAGATTCTGATTTAGATTCGAGATTCGGGATTCAAAGATAAATTGACTATTCAATTGTAAAATAGGATTGAATCCTGTATTCGAATATTCGAGATTTGAATCCTATGGTATTCGAGAGATTCGAGATTCGAAGATAAAGTGGTTATTCGGATTCGTAAAGTAGTGGATTTGAATCCTATGGTATTCGAGAGATTCGAGATTCGAAGATAAATGGGTTATTCGGATTCGTAAAATAGTAGATTTGAATCCTATGGTATTCGAGAAATTCGAGATTCGTAAAGATATAAAAAGAATATCTTGAATACAATTATGGAGACATTGACTTAAATTTTAAGCAATTTGGTAAAAGGAATTAAATATATTTGTGTAGTTTGGAGAGTAACACAAAAAAAAAGGGGGGGGGACATAATTTGCAATGATATAATAAATTTACTAAAAAAAAGTTTTCTCTTTGTTTGATATGACGTTATAGACATGGCAAACAAAATACCACTTTTAGTGTGCCAAGATTTATGCAACTTCTTTGTTTGGTTAAAATTTGAAATATTTTCCCTCTAAATAAAATTTTACATATTAAAGATTTGAGGATTATAAATATATTAGAGATTGGTTAAGTTTATATTTTATCCAAATCGAATATTGAATTCGAATTTGAGTCCTCGAATCCTTAAAAATATACCATTTTATTTAAAGGGGAAATAATTAAAATTTAATTTAAAAAAATTATTAAGGCTTGGTGCCACAGACAAATGATATTTTATTTAACATGTATACAGTATGTATTATATAGTACAATTAATATTGTAAATAATATGATACTGCACTAGATGTATAATCCGAATGCGGAGCGTAATATGTGTATAGTATATATATATACACAATTAGAAAATTGGAACTAGCTCTCGTACATTTAGAGCCAAACATTAAGGAAAAAAGTCAGAATAAATAGCGAGAAATACTTATTTATTTTGAGGTATTTAACCCGCACTTTCTGAACTGAATGATTATACCAAGCACACAATAACTTCTCTGAGCGAGAGCGAAAGACCTACCAATATTTTGCCGCAAGGTATTTTCAAAGATCTTCCAGGCATCTATTACATACCACAAATCAACCGACGGATTTACTTCCGCCTCCGAAGGAAGTTGTGCTACGGATTTTTATCGCTCAAGAAAAATCCGTCGAACCTAGCTGGGTTTTGAACCCACGAACATCAGGTACCGAGGAGAGCCCTTTACCCCAATACCACCGAGGTACGAATAGCAACTGGGTGTATAAAACTAGAAACACCGTCTAGATTGTAGCAGCCAGTGATATGGGTTTTTTTTTTCGACACCCAATGCTCAGGATTGGTAAGAGTGTGTCTATGGTTTATCGAGGCAGAGAGTACCGCCTTGTCTCCAATATTACCAGGCGCAGCAAAGAACCTACCAAAGAAGGAATGACTGCTCAATTCTTTTGACAAGAGTGGAGTCTTTCTTGTTCACCGCCATCGGCAGGCAGATAAGATACGTGGCAACAGACTACAAAGCGTTGCTCAGCTGTCTCATTTTAATCCGTCGTCTCTACTTCTTACTAAAACTCTCGCAGATTTAGCGCAATTACCTTTATCATCGGGCACTGCAGTTGCTTTGAGACGCAGACTGGACCAAGTCACAGGGAAAGATTTAACTAATTTAAAAATGAAATGAACCTTTAAACAGGGATGGATTGGACACTAGATACCTTAACAAAAGAGGGTAGATATCCCGGTAGGCCGTTCAATTTGGGTTGCCTCAAATCTTTTATTACTTTAATTATTTGAGGTATTTAACGTGCACTTATACATTATTATTATTATTATTATTATTATTATTATAAAGCACCGCGTCTTACTACCCATTCGTTTTATACGCACTTACGCTAATGTGTAATGGTAGGGTGATTGTGAGATGAAATGGAGGACCTACAGTTTAACGTGGGATCCGAACCACGGTGGAGGCCTGGCATTCCACACATTCACAAGTTGTGATTAATACACGTCTTGTCAGAGGTGAAGGAAGGGTTTGGCAATCAGATAAATCTGTGCCGGGACCTAGGATTGAACCCCGGACCCTCAGCACAGAAGTTTGACACCTTACCCCTAGACCACCAGGTCACCTAAGCGCTTATACAAACCGAGTGGTCATTAATTCACTATTGTGAAAGAGGAAACCCACATTTAATCTATTATACATTTTTAGGCCATGCCGGGAATATAACCCGTTGCCCTTATCACAGTAGGTACACTCACTACCGACCAAGCTAAGGTGTCAGACCTGCCAACACGAGTTTTGATATTTTTTTTCTAAATATTTTATTTTAATAAATGGAGAAACTTTGATGACAACATTTTCGAAATTCTCGTGGTTAGTTTATTTTGAACATGATTGACATCAATTTTGTAATCACAAAACTGATTGCACAAAATTTTAAAAAATATGTGTGTCGTGTTTTTTTTACACACTTTTTAAAATCAAAAGTGGTGTCAACTTTTCTATAATGCAGTTTGGTTTACAAAATAAATATTTTAAAAATAAATATGACGGTGTAATACTACCTTAGACCGTGTGACCACCGATGTGGGTCGACCTCTTAGTGAAAGTCAAAAATCGTAAAAAAAAAAAATCTCATCAATGACAGAAACCATAGTTAGGGGGAACTTTAAAAATCTCAATTTTATTGAAATTAAATAAATAACGTTTTTTAAAAATTAAAACTAATGGAAACCCACTTTCGAGCACCAACATCGATTGGAAGTCACTAAAATTTGCTAGGCCTGCTCTAGAAATATGCTTTATTTGATTTATTAATTATAAAATTATCAAAAGCTTCAAATAATTCTTCCTTATTAATTACCATATAATTTGTCTTTATTTCATTAATTAAATGGAGAAAGAACTTAAATATTATAACATTGCAATTCTCAAATAGCTGTATTTCTATGAAAATCAGACTGTAGATTTATTCAGTATATTTTTAAGCACCCTGTAGTGCATAGCACGTTTAGGATTGCTTCGTCATTCTATTTCGCTTTATATGATCTTTTATTAACCTTTTTCCCTTTGCTCTGTACCTGAAACTTTATCTCTCAGCATTCCCCTAAATAAAGAAGCTTATTTCAATTAAAACTGCAATAAAACTTTTTTGGGAGGGAATGGGGGTAGAATGGACTCTAGAAAGCTGTTATCTTTTATAATACAGACCGAAAGTTGTCGTCATCACTCCTTCTTATAAACCGTGACTTATAACATCGTTTTAAAAAATTGGGGTGGTGGGCAGGCGCTTAAAAGGTTTTAGTGGCAGAATAACTTTTTTGTTCAATTCCCTCACCTATTTTACAATGCATGGAGGGGCTTTGTATGATTCAGGTTTTTTTTTTAAATGTTGGCTCAACTTAATAGTCAAGTAGTTAAAAAAGAAGATTGCTCAATTTTTTTCTAACCCACTTCGGTAGCAGAATGATCTAAATAAGCCTTTAAGGTTCTAAGGCGTTACTTTCTCGAAAGACCAGACTGTCGATGAAGGGAGTTCGGGGATCGAATCCATGTCAGGTGTGTTAAGGGTGGTTTTCCCTAAATAGTTTTCTACTCTCCCTCCATGAAAATGTGGGTACACTTGCTCTAAAATTCACTCTTCCTCCTTACTAGTACATTAGCGTTATTATATCATATTATCCGCCAGGCATGTACGTATATTTTAACTAATGAGAAAGGGATGAGGAATTCAGAATTTAGAAGAGATTTATCCGCATTTGTATGGAGGGGTTGTGGGGAGTTATTCAAGGAAAACCACCCTCAATACAACCAGCTGGAACTATTTTTCTTTTCTAAACAACACATGTGAAACTTGGGTACAGTGTCCTAAGAAGCATTAAACACATTAGGCAACTTATCTCAGTTGAAACAGCAAAGCCAACATATCTAATTACCAACGAAGAATTGGTGACATAATGGTCTGGGGTCTTGGTGATGTGTTTGTGTTGAAATTTGGTTAACATGGACCATTAATTATGTCTGCAGATATTAATTTTGTAAAAGGCCCTGATCATTGTAGCAGATATACCCGCACCGATGAGTACACAGAAAAATGTGTAAGTCTCGTCTTGTCTGGTTTGCCGGGGAAGGGTTGGTATGGATTCTAAACCTGGCCTGGTGCACGCTGAGAGTCAATTTTGACACTTAACCGGTTATGATAATTAAACCAAAAGTGCTGCAGATTATTTACTCACAAATGATGTATGTAAGTGATTTTTTTTTAAATTGTCTTCCTAGCTTTGTTATTTTAGACTGGATGATATAATGCACTAATAGTCATTTGATGGTGCTGAAGATGTACTGATAATAATACAAGAACTACTGAAAATGATTGAATTACACCCGACCTAGATGTGAATTCTCTCCTTGCCCTGTTATATTAGACTAGATAATATAATTCACCGAAGCTGTACTGATAACAAAACAAGGAGTAGTGTAGATATTTGACGTAAGCAGGTACATTTTCTCAAATGTGGTCCTCCACAGCCTATTATATTAGACTAGATCAGGGATCGCCAAACTCGTTGAGTATGGCAGATACTTTCAAAATGTCAAATTGTTCCGCGAACTACTCAGTTTTAAAAAAAATCTTATTGGCTATTGGTGTTACCTTTATTTTTCTTATCTATATCCCTACCCTGATTTTCATAGGAAGCCCGTTTATTTGACAGCTAGAAAAGCTACTGGCACTACTTTCGTGAACTCATACCTCAAGTGATGTGATCTGTGGCTGTCCCGTTTGATTAGTAGTTTATATTAGTAATATTTATAAAAAAAACTAAGAATATAATATAATGTTATCAATGTTGACGATGAAATATATTTTAGGTGCTAGAAAGTGGGTTTCTTATCAAATCAGGGTATACACTTGCGTTACAAAACAAAACATCCTTTCCCTTAACTGCCGTGAAAAATTATTCTATTTTCCCACTCTGAATGGAAGTGATATTATTTTTTGTTTTTTTATTTGCATTAATTAAAACGTAAATAAGAAAAAGTCAAATATCGCGCTCACGTGCATCAGCTGATGAGGGTGTATATGCATTGTCGCCACCCGACCCAGACTATGATATTGCGGTGTAAGCTAGTGCTGCTGCTGGTGGCGAACATTGAAACAAGTCTGAAGAGGATCAGGAAGACGAGCAAGAGAAAACCTAGGGGATACTTAGAAAAATCAAGAAGCGATAGAGTGACACTGTGAGAAATTCAATAGAAATAAAGTGAAGTGAGGTGATAGAAGAGCATATAAGTAAGGAAAGTGAAATAGTGCTAAGAACATTTTTGAAGGAGCTGAATGACATCGTTGGAAAAGTGAAACAGGATTGCATAAAGGCCCTGGGTAACAAATTAACTTCTTCAAAAAAAAAAATTGGAGAAAGAAAGAAATGACAAAAGTCAACAAAAAATAATCGGCAAGTCCAAAAAACAAGTTAAGAAAAGAAATGGACAATGCAAGGAAAGATGAGGTTATTGAACTTCAAAGAAAATGAAGGTATGGCCTCATATATCAGAAAACATAGGAACTTGGAGGGAATGAAAACAAATGTGTGTGAACAATGGGAATAGTAGACCCCAAAGGTCAGATGATGACGGATAAAAAAGAAGTTCTTAACATTTGGGAGGGATAAATATAAAAATTTCATGACAAGGAAAATTGATTAGGGAACCTGGAAATTGAATCAGAAGATGAGGTAAAAGAGGATGAAAAAAGGATCCAGCATTTTAAAGAGAGCCATAGAAGACATGCGGGGAAGGAAAGCTGCGGGAGATGACTCATTACCAGCTAACCTGCTTGAGGAACTGGGAAACACCGGATTAATAGCTCTAACAAAACTTATAAGTAAGATTTATGAAACAAGAAAATGGCCCAAGGACTTTCCAGAAGGAACCATGCTGGCCTTAAAGAAAAAGATACACGCCAAGAACTACAGTTACTATATGACCATCAGCCTCATTTCTCATGTGGGGAAGATTGTGACAAGAATACTCAACAGTCGGCTAAAACAGAAAATAGAAAGTGGGATGAAAGAAGACTAATTTGGATTCAGAAAAGGAACCAGAGATGATATCAAGATTCTGAGATTCAGAGAGAGTGCTGGAGCTCAAGGAAGAAGTCTACTTTGATTTAATTGACTGGCAAAAGGCGTTCGACAGAGTGAAGTGGAAGAAACTGATGGAAATAATCAAGAAGACAGGATCAAACTGAAGAGACAGAAGGCTGATTACAAACCTGTATACGGGACAGCGAGTGAAGTAATGCTGAATGATGGAGAGACCAACGGCGTGGAGATAGGAAGAGGAGTAAGGCAGGGATGCTGTTTGTCACCAAGTCTGTTCAACCTGTATGAAGAATGACTGTTCAGGGAAGCCCTGGAGGGACGCGTCAATTTCAGGATAGGAGGACGCGTCATCAAAACTGTCAAATACGCTGATGCCGTCCAAAAATGAAAAAGAGTGTCAGGAAATGATGGACCAGTTGGTGAGGATAGGGAGAAGCTATGGCATGAAGATCAACATTCAGTAGACAAAAGTAATGGTGATATAAACAAAATGAAGAGTCGTTGAGAATCAAAGTTGGAAACCGGGAGTTAGAAAACATATACTGTTTCAGTTTAAGTACCTGGGAAATCTGCTGACAAAGGATGCTTACTGCACCAAGGAAATTAGATCGAAAGTAGCCATTCCCAAGGAAGCTTTCAACAAGAAGAGGTTTCCGCTGACCAGCAGGTTGAGTTTTGATCTGAGGAAGAAACGGATAAAATGCTACATTTGGAGCATTGCGCTGTATGGAGCAGAAACTTGGACGACCAGGAAGATGGAAAATAAATACATGGAGAGCTTTGGAATATGGCGCTGTAAAAGACTTGAGAAGATCAGGTGGACAGACACGGTGACAAATGAACACGTCCCAAGAAGAGTGGGTGAGAGGAGAACCATTTTATATGTGATTCTTCAATACAAAACAAACAGGATCAGACACATCCTAAAGAGGAAGTAGGAACTGTTTTCTGCACGACGACGTCATGGAAGATAAGTTTGACGAAATGAGGAGCTTCGTCAAAAGGGGGATTCAAATATTAGATGACTTGAAGGAAAGAAGAAACCTCTGGGAGCTGAAGGAGGAGGCAAAGGACAGGGCGCTTAGGTGGTCCAAGTTCACTGACAAAAGGAATAATAATAATAATAATAATAATAATAATAATAATAATAATAATAATAATAATAATAACAATAATAATAATAATAATAATAAGTTATTGCGAAAAATACATTTCCCCGCGAGCGACTGACAATACCGCCGCGAGCTACCGGTAGCTCGAGATCGAACGTTTGGTGATCCCTGTACTAGATAATATAATTCACTGAAGCTGTACTGACAGTAAAACAAGGAGTACTGCGGATGCCTGACATGCACCTGACGTATTACCGCCGCCCGGTAAAAGCTGATGGCAGGTGACGGGTCGGTAATTACAGCGGTTATTAACGAGATGTGGGCCTATGCCTCGATGCACATACATGCACACACCTTACCACCTGCGTCACGCCGGTAAACTGAGGATGTACATGACACATGAACACACACTGTTGTCCGAGACCGGCACTTAAGAAGAGTTGGAAATTCTTTAATGCAACCACCACTTAAGGAACAGGTGATAACGAATCTAAAGTTTTATTTTCATATCAAGCCCGTTATTTGATAACTGGAAACTTTTGTTGCGACAGAGGCGGAAGTAACAATATTACAGTTATATTTACATTCTTAGTACATTTAATCAATTATACAACCAGCTTTGATGGCCGCATGGTCTAAGGCGCTACTATTGTAGTAGACTAGATTGCCGATGATGAGGAGATCGAGGTTCGAATCTCGGTAAGATGTACTGAGAAGGGTTTTTCAAAAATGGTTTCCACACTACCTCCACGCAAATACGGGTACACTTCCTCTAAGTATAACCTCTCTAGTCACTAAATAATAATAATAATAATAATATTTAGCACCGCGTCTTACTACCCGTTTGGGTTATACGCTTAAATACTAATTACGCTAATGGATTAGGAATTGGGAGAATTGAATTAGAGAAAGTGAACCCGCATTTGCGTTGAGGGAGAGTGGAAAACCATTTAGGAAAAACCACCCCCAGTTCACCCGACCGAGATTCGAACCTCGATATCCCCGTCCTCGGCGGTCGAGCTCAACACGAACAGCGTTAGTCACTAAAACCCTTAGCTTAATTAGTACATAAGTGTATAACCTGAACGGGTAGTAAGACTAAAACGCGATGCAAAAAAAAAAATCTAAGAGAAATTATCCAGTAATCCATACAGGTAGTATTATTGGAAGCTTTTGATAAATTTTATATTTAATAAATTAAATAAGACATATTTATGGAATGCCAGATTTTAGTGACTTTCAATCAATGTTGGTGATCAAAAGTAGGCTTACCATAAAAAATCAGGTTATAGAAAACATGTTAAACTTAGAAAAAGTCAGTGTATTTGGTGCTTTTTGAGAAGTCAGCATGTTGCTGAATTTTTCAAATATTTTTGGAATAATTTTAGAAATACAATGTAAAAGAGCAAAATAACCCATTGTAAACTATTAGTTTTATCATCAATTCATGTGATTTTGCAAATACACATTTTTTTCATTAATAGTTATTGCGTCAAGAATGAAATAGAAAACAGTGAATACAACGTGATTTTTTATTTAGCTTGTTTTTTATTTTTAGCTTTGCGTATAAAATATTGAGAAATGCGTATTTTTTTGGTCTGAAAAACCTGAAACAAATAAGGGAATTTCAAAGATTTTAAATGTATAAATTCTGAATGTCTTTTCCTCTTATTTGTTCGAGTTTAATGTTTTCATGCTACAGATTATGTAGATTTTGGCAGGTGGTGTTAATTTTAACATCGTAAATAATTTTTTTTATATATATCTATGTATTTATGGTTTTATCTAAGGATTAGGGATGAGGATGTTGGCTGAGTTCAAGTGCATCCGCATCGGCCTGGTTGTAGGTTGGTAAAACCACAGTGATAAAACACATTTTGACCCCCGTCCCCATTCCCCTTAGTGAACTTGGTCGAGATTCGAACCTGTACCTCCTTGTCACAGGAAATTCAAGCTATTACTGGCCTGACGAGTTAAATAGCGTGACAATTAAAGAGGGTAAACTATGCTTTTAGTGAAATTATAAAATTTACAAAATTATGTGAAAATATTCTGCTCATTATTATTATTATTATTACTATTATTATTAGCACCGCGTCCTACTACCCGTTAGGGTTATACGCTCTTATACTAGTGTGTAATGATAGGGTGATTGTGAGATGAAATGGAGGACCTACAGTTTAACGTGGAATCCGAACCACGGTGGAGGCCTGGCATTGCTCACATTCACAAGTTGTGATTAATACACGTCTTGTCAGAGGTGAAGGAAGGGTTTGGCAATCAGATAAATCTGTGTCGGGACCGAGGATTGAACCCCGGACCCTCAGCACATAAGTCTGACACCTTACCCCCTAGACCACCAGGTCACCTCGTGTTTAGGCTATACGCATATATGATATTTACTCTAATGGGTATAGATGAAGAAGGAAGCATCTTAGAGGTAATATACCCACATTTTCATAGAAGAAGCGTGGGAAATAATTTAGGAAAAAAACCTTTCAGTAGAGCCGACCGGGATTCGAGCCCCTATCTACCAATCATTAGCGGGCAAATCTAACACGTTAGTTATGCCTTATAGTCTTAGACCATGCGGCTACTGAAGAGGGTACAAAGGGAGTTGTTCTTCATACTAGTACCTATTAGAGACTTTGCTTCAAACCCCTATGATGCCAAACATATATTCTTCACCTATCGTGGAAAGAAGAGGGGGGGTTAGTAGCTATTCATGGTTACAGGGGCTAGTAGCATCTTCCAGTAGATTCTTCCATTCACGCCACACGTCCTGCCCAGCGTAATCTGCGAGACTTGACTATCCTAACAATGTCTTGTGATGAGTACATGGTATATAACTCACCACTATGTAACCTCCTCCATTCCCCAGTGTCTTCATCCCTTTTTGGACCCAATATATTCATAAGCATCTCGTTTTAAAATACCCTAAATTTGGTTTGCGTCATGTAAGGTAAGAGACCATGTTTTACACCCATACAGAGCAACCGGTTAAATTAGTGTTTGGTAAATTCTGAGTTTTACATTCCTTGACAGCAGGCGAGATGTCAACAACTTACTTACCGAGTAGTAATATACATTTCCCGAATGTAAATTATTACTATAGTAGGGTCTATATTGCATTGCAATAAGATTGTTCCGCATCAGAGAGTCGTGAGTAGAATTAATACTATATATATATTTATTTATAATATTAATATTAATTCTTTTCATGACTGTCTAGTTAGGAGCAATCCAATATGTAATGCAATAATAATAATATTTAGCACCGCGTCTTACTACCCGTTCGGGTTATACGCTTAAGTACTAATTACTCTAATGGATTAGGAATTGGGAGGGTTGAATTTAGAGGAAGTGAACCCGCATTTGCGTGGAGGGAGAGTGGAAAACCATTTAGGAAAAACCACCCCCAGTTCACCCGACCGAGATTCGAACCTCGATCTCCCCGTCCTCGGCGGTCGAGCTCAACACGACTGGCGCGTTAGCCAACTACGCCACCGAGGCGGGTCTGTAATGCAATAGAATATAATAATAATAATATAATTTACTTCATAATATTTTATTTCTTATCTAAAATATAATATACGCTCCTTACTAGAATAAAATGTTTTCCAAATGACAAATGAAAACGTTAGCGTAGTACATGTACAAACTCCCCTGTAACACAGTGTCAAGTTAGCTGTGACACCGACCTCCCACCACCCCAACTTCCTCCACTGTCAACCCCAACAGCGTTTCGTAATTAATGAACGTCCCCATGTACAGTTAGTGTACACGTGAATTAAATATACGGACATGTGTAGACTTTATTAAAACCTGGGCGTCACAAAGAAACGTCATCATTTTTTTTTATTAGGACTTCTAGAATTTAGGTACTCTTTCAGCTAACTCCATAGTGAGGAAATTGGCTTCGAATCAAAGCAACATTTGATCTAGCCTCATTGTGTGGAAGCTGGTCTTAAAATTAAAGCAACCTTTGAGCTATCCCCATTGTGAGGAAACTGATCTTGAATTAAATCAACCTTTGAGCTATCCCCATTGTGAGGAAACTGATCTAGAATTAAAGCAACCTTTGAGCTATCCCCATTGTGAGGAAACTGATCTTGAATTAAAGCAACCTTTGAGCTATCCCCATTGTGAGGAAACTGATCTTGAATTAAAGCAACCTTTGAGCTATCCCCATTGTGAGGAAACTGATCTAGAATTAAAGCAACCTTTGAGCTATCCCCATTGTGAGGAAATGATCTTGAATTAAAGCAACCTTTGAGCTATCCCCATTGTGAGGAAACTGATCTTGAATTAAAGCAACCTTTGAGCTATCCCCATTGTGAGGAAACTGATCTTGAATTAAAGCAACATTTGAGCTAGCCCCATCTTGAGGAAATTGGTCTATACTTAAAGCAAACTTTGAGCTTACCACAAAAATTGAAGAAATTGGTCTTGAATTAAAGCAACCTTTGAGCTAACCTCTTAGTAACTAGTAAGAAAATTTGTCTCAAAATAACATTTGAGCTTGCTAGCCCCATTGTAATGAAGCTGGTCTCGAATTAAAGAAACCTTTGAGCTAACCACATAGTTATTAAGTTGACCTTTTTCGTTGAGCATAGTTTGATTAGATTGTGAACTTCTGACATTGTCTAATTTTCTATTCCCCCTTTTGTAATACTTTGTTTCAAAGCCAAGGGAACACAACCTTCAAGGTGGGGATGTAGTGGAAGCGAGAAAAAGCCAAAATTTTTACAGTTTTCATAGCAAAACAATTCTTTTGGCCAAAATAAATAACATATTGCACCAGTACAAACATAAAGTTTAATTGTATTACATGTTGATATCACCGTTCCTGAATATCCAATCATGAGCATAGCGGCATTAGATGAGAAACTTTTTAAATCAAGGGAAAAAGTTTCATTGAATTTCAGGACCCCTTGACCGATATTCAAGAAATTTTGAGGTCACCTTGTGAAAAAAAATTAAATTACCTGTTTCTACTGGAGCAATTTTTTATTTTATTTGGCAAAAAAAAAAAAGTTTTACCATAAAAACTGCAAAAAACACTGGCTTTTCCTCGTATTCCCTTCCATCCCAACCTTATGAATTAGTCCAGCTTCTAACTATGTGAGACCTGATTTGATATCCACATGGCTTCGCAATAGCTTAGTCTATACATACCATAACAGGGATAACGGGGTTCAAAGCCCAGTTCGGGTGTACTGAGGGTGGTTTTTTTCCTAAATTTTTTTCACGCGTTTCCACGCAAATGAGAGTACACTTTCTCTAAATTCAACCTCCTTCATCCCTAACACATTGACATAATCAGTAAATATGCGTATAACCTGAACAGGTAGTAAGACGGGTTGTTTAAAAAATACTGTGCAGACTGTATATCGGTTTATAATGACCAAGAAAGGTATTCCTACACTGTCATATTTATTTGAGAGAAGAAGCCTATTTTAATATAAATTTTATTTATAAATTATATATGATAAATATTTGAGCAGTCTTTGGTGAAATTTGGTGTTATCACATTAAATCACATTTCTTTCAAAGTTTATATAATAAATAGGGTAGTATTAACTAACACCTGTCTACTATAAGAACTAGAATTTGTAGATCCGAAATCATATCAAAAATATTTACGACTAAACCGTGAAATTTCAAAATATTACTCAATAAAGTTGCTTCATTGATCAAAGGAAAACACACTCTTCTAGAAAATGCTGTACGTGTGATTTTTGTGTCATAAGAAAATACTTTATTCATACATTACAATTAATTTTTTAACTGCTTCTCATATTTCTAGATTTTCTTTGATAAAATCCTTGCACATACTATATAGTGTAAAGGTTTTATAAGAGATTGGGAAAATAAACTATTTTATAAAAGCTCTTTAATGGATCTCTTCAAAGTTACACTATGTTTGATCATATTCTACGAAGTTTCACGTGAAATATAACATTTTTAACATCAAAGTGAATGCTTGAAAACATAGATCAAGCATTTCTCAAATAAATAAAAACAGTCTTTAACGGAAAATTCTTGGATTATTGAGGATTGCTATAGCGACTTTGAGGTTTAGAAATTGCCATTCTCTTAATAAATATTGCAATGTGATGATATTTTTCATCCCTTCAATTAGGTGGCTTCCTTAAGATGAGGATGTAGGGGACTGCAAAAAAAATATTTCTTTTGCAGTTTTTATAGCAAAACTTTTTTTTTGCCAAAATAAATATCATATTGCCCCAATAGAAACATAAAGTTTAATTTTTCTTCACATGGTGATATCAACAGTAAATTGTTGAATATATGTCATGATCATAGCGCCATTACTTTTTAAATTAATAGAAAAGGTTGTCATTAAATTCCAGGACATCCTTGGCAGATATTCAACAACTGTTGATATCACCATGCGAAGAAAATTAAACTAAACTTTGCTGCTGGAGCAATATTTTACTTATTTTGGACAAACAAACATTTTTCTATAAAAACTGCAAAATTACTGGCCTTTTCTCGCGTCTCCTTCCCTTCTTCCTAACAGTTTTACCCATTATTGGCGTTCGCGGTTATTATTGCCTTCAAAAACTGTGCTAAACATAACCATTTCTATAGTAGGACTGTGGTGGGAGGGAATATTTGACCGATACAAACATTACTTTAAAAAGTATACAGGTTGTGGGGGGATTGACAGTAAAATTGCTTTTACGTAATGAACTTGGTGTCGGCGACGCAAACCTACGATACTATCCACATAGTTCCCCTTTCAGCCCAACACCTCCCTTCGACACACACGATGGTGCCAACGTATTACTTCCGCTTCTCAGTCGATACACCTCTACGCTTCAATATCGGCTCTTGTCAATACCAACAACAATATCTAAAAAGAATCAGCAATTACTTACGGGTACCTGTTGTTATTATTATTATTATCATTATTTTATCACCCAGCGTCTTATTAACCGTTCGGGTTATACGCACTTACGCTAATGTTTAATGGTAGCGTGATTTGAGATGAAATGGAGGACCTACAGTTTAACGTGGGATCCGAACACGGTGGAGGCCTGGCATTCCACACATTCACAAGTTGTGATCAATACACGTCTTGTCAGAGGTGAAGGAAGGGTTTGGCAATCATTGTGCCGGGACGAGGATTGAACCCCGGACCCAAGCATATAAGTCTGACACCTTACCCCTAGACCACCAGGTCACCCTACCTGTTGTTATGAAACTCAATCTCTTGTTACTCAAGTCATAAGTTACACCACAGTCCACTTGTTATGCGCCGAAGATTGATGAGTTGCCTACCCCCCAGGTGCTTACAAAGCCAACTTTGACGTCTCTTAAGACGCCATTTAGAGTCCCCCCCTAAGATCATTACCTGGAAATACTCGTCTCGCCACACCATACATCCTGTATATTTTTACCTGTGGATCTGTCTAATCCTGTATTAATACGTCAAGTCATATTATATGTAGCTGTCACTTTTGATATATTATATCAATACCTATAAACATATCACTAATAATATGGTAAAATATCATCAATGCCGACTGTAAACACAAAGTGTTTGTTATGAAAGGTCCTTCCAAACAAAATCCTCCTATGGTTCATCGAGAGCGTAAATCTTCGACGAAAGACTGACAATATTAGATTAATGAGCGTTCATCACTCCATGGTGGAACCTCTCTAATACTTTTATGTTGATACACTTTTTTTTTAACTCCCTCCACCACACCCCTATTAAGAAATGTATAGTGAACATACCCACTTCTGGGGTCGAATGGTCTAGGGCGTCACTCTCGCAACAGACAGGTCTGCTGATGACGAGGATATAGGGGCTCGAATCACGGTCGGGTGTACTAAGGGATTTTTTTTAATGGTTTAATTCCACCACGTAAATGCAGGTTCATTTCCTTTAAATGCCATCTTCCCCTTTCTTAATCCATTAGTGTAAATATGCGGATAGCCCGAGTGGGTGGTAAGCCACGGTGCGGAGAAATTCTCACAGACAACTTAACCTAAATTAAGAATATTTCTTACACCATATATTACTACCCATTTGCAGCTAGCTATTTGCATTTAAATAAATAGCATACACACTTAACCACGCTGTTCCCTTACGGGGTAGCCAAAAACAGTACATATAACTAATTATCATTATTATCACCGCGTCTTACTACCCGTTCGGGTTATACGCACTTACGCTAATGTGTAATGGTAGGGTGATTGTGAAATGAAATGGAGGACCTACAGTTTAACGTGGGATCCGAACCACGGTGGAGGCCTGGCATTCCACACATTCACAAGTTGTGATTAATACACGTCTTGTCAGAGGTGAAGGAAGGGTTTGGCATTCAGATAAATCTGTGCCGGGACCGAGGATTGAACCCCGGACCCTCAGCACAGAAGTCTGACACCCTACCCCTAGACCACCAGGTCACCCCATATAACTAAAAAACAACTCCGAAGATAAAATGGGCATGTAGCGAAAACGAGAAAAAGTCAGTGTTTTTGCAATTTTTATAGCAAAACAGATTTTTGACCTAAGTAAATGAAATATTTCTCCATTAGAAACAAATAGAGTTTAATTTTCTTCACATGGTGATATCAACAGTTGTTGAATATCTGTCAAGGGTGTCTTGAAATTTAATGACAAACTTTTTCTCTTCGTTTAGAAAGGTTTCTCTTCTAATGCCGCTATGCTCATGACAGATATTCAACAACTGTTGATATCACGATGTGAAGAAAATTAAACTTTCTTTTCACTGGAGCAATATTTGATTTATTTTGGCCAAACAAATGTTTTGTTATAAAAACTGCAAAAAATACTTAACTATTCTTGCTTTCCCTGCACTTTCACCATTAAAGGAAAACCTTAAAATTTCACCAATTATAATCTTCGCGGCTGTTCCGAGAGTAAAACTTGGTAGAAAAACACGCTACCCACTGAGCTAAGGTAGTTAATGAAACTCGAGTTATAATAAATTATTAATCACTTTAAAAATCCGATATAAAAATCCGTAGGCACCAAGAATAGCAAATAATTGAATGGTAATACCGTTTGGTTAAGAAAACTAACAAAGCCTGGCGGGAACCCACGATGAAGAGGAAGAAGGAAGATAAATTGACAACACCACAGCGCCTTAATGGACTACCTCAGGGATCGAGGAGTTAGGGGGTGAGGGAGGAGGGGGAGACGTAATGTAATAACGCTTTCTATTACACTCCCGCTCTGATGAATCACCTTCCAGATATTTCAGACATCTTACTGTAAACACTCAATAACAAGCTATTGAAATTTTCAAAGCATCTTTAAAAAAAAATACAAAGGATAAAGTCAAACTAAGGAGAGAGAAAGATTTAAATATATTTCCTCGAACTCTTTTCAGCATTTTATTTATTTAAAAAACGTTACCTACCTGTGACTTAACGGAGAGTCAAGATAGGATTTCTCATGTTAACGGGAGATGATAAGCCGGGAAAGAAAAAAAAAAAGCCCCGCTGGGATTGGAAACCTAAAATCCCCGTCCCATCTCAACCCCCCCCCCCCCCCCTCCAACAGAAACTGGCCAACTATACAAAATGAGCTTGACATTTAGACCACGTGCCCACCGGTGCAGGTGACAATTTGTAAATCGAAAAAGCCTCCAAAGCTTTTTAGAAAATAACAAGTATTTTTCACTATGAATTGATTTATCAGAAAGATAAAGTTTTTTTTTCCCCCCTGCGTTTCACTGTTCGTCCGGGTTTTAATTATACAATCGGTACATGAATAAGGTAGGTAAATATTTAAAGGACTTTTATTAGCTATAGCGTTTTCCTGGAGGAACGAGACCTTTTAGCAAAAAAAAAACTCTTTAGTGCACCCATTTGGGATTCGAACACCTGACCTCCCATTTACAGGTAATTGGAGTAGAGGAGACTGACGCCTTTGTCCCCATACCCACCGTATGCGGGTTACCATGACCTCTCTCTCAAACACGTCAGCTCTTCAGTTGAACGAAGACGTAATAACGACAGATCGCAACGGCAGGGGAATCTTTGTTCCCCTCAAACACGTC
The DNA here is from genome assembly GCA_033556935.1 of Timema podura. Taxonomy (NCBI): domain Eukaryota; kingdom Metazoa; phylum Arthropoda; class Insecta; order Phasmatodea; family Timematidae; genus Timema; species Timema podura. The sequence goes on from JAVRXN010000014.1 coordinate 21,908,334, forward strand.
AGCTCTTCAGTTGAACGAAGACGTAATAACGACAGATCGCAACGGCAGGGGAGTCTTTGTTCCCCTCAAACACGTCAGTTCTTCTGTTGAACGAAGACGTATTAACGACAGATCGCAACGGCAGGGGAGTCTTTGTTCCCCTCAAACACGTCAGCTCTTCAGTTGAACGAAGACGTAATAACGACAGATCGCAACGGCAGGGGAGTCTTTGTTCCCCTCAAACACGTCAGTTCTTCTGTTGAACGAAGACGTAATAACGACATATCGCAACGGCAGGGGAGTCTTTGTTCCCCTCAAACACGTCAGCTCTTCAGTTGAACGAAGACGTAATAACGACAGATCGCAACGGCAGGGGAGTCTTTGTTCCCCTCAAACACGTCAGTTCTTCTGTTGAACGAAGACGTAATAACGACATATCGCAACGGCAGGGGAGTCTTTGTTCCCCTCAAACACGTCAGCTCTTCAGTTGAACGAAGACGTAAAAACGACAGATCGCAACGGCAGGGGAGTCTTTGTTCCCCTCAAACACGTCAGCTCTTCAGTTGAACGAAGACGTAATAACGACAGATCGCAACGGCAGGGGAGTCTTTGTTCCCCTCAAACACGTCAGTTCTTCTGTTGAACGAAGACGTAATAACGACAGTTCGCAACGGCAGGGGAGTCTTTGTTCCCCTCAAACACGTCAGCTCTTCAGTTGAACGAAGACGTAATAACGACAGCTCGCAACGGCAGGGGAGTCTTTGTTCCCCTCAAACACGTCAGCTCTTCAGTTGAACGAAGACGTAATAACGACAACTCGCAACGGCAGGGGAGTCTTTGTTCCCCTCAAACACGTCAGCTCTTCAGTTGAACGAAGACGTAATAACGACAGATCGCAACGGCAGGGGAAGTCTTTGTTCCCCTCAAACAGTCAGTCTTCTGTTGAACGAAGACGTAATAACGACAGATCGCAACGGCAGGGGAGTCTTTGTTCCCCTCAAACACGTCAGTTCTTCTGTTGAACGAAGACGTAATAACGACAGATCGCAACGGCAGGGAGTCTTTGTTCCCTCAAACACGTGTATCGGTCTTGTATAGCAACACGTCTTACTACCTTTCAGGTTATATGCTTATGTGCAAGTTACGCTAATGAGGAAGGTTGAATCTAGATAAGTTCCCCGCATTCTATGTGCGGAAGAAGAGTGGAAAACCCTTTAGGAAAAAAACATCCCTCAGTACACCACGCCGGGATTTAAACCCCGATCTACCCCGTCATTGGCTGTATAGTCACTTGCGATAGTGACGCCTTAGACCATGTGGCCACCGAAGCAAGTCTTGGTTAAATATTTGTCTTGTAAACTCATAGCAAGCCACTCGCATCGCTATCAATCGACCGGGATTTAGTTAACAAAGGCGCGAACCCGAAATATACTCGTATTGCGATAGAAGGGGGGGGGGGGGGGGGGTAATGCTTCGGTGGCCGCATGGTCTAGGTCGTCCCTCTCGCAATAGACTAGACTGCCGATGATGGGGAGATCGGAGTCCAATCCCGATTGGGTGTACCTGAGGGGTTTTTCCTAAAGTTCATTTCCTTCCATGCAAATACAAATAGACTTCCTCTAAATTCAATCTTTCTTATACCTACCACATTAGAGTAATTAGTAGGCCTACATAGGCCTATAAACCGAACGGGTAGTAAGACGCTGTGCTAAATAAAGACTCAACAAATGCGCGGGTTATTGGCCTCAAGACAAGGGCTTGCACAGACCATGGGCAACTATTTTTAGAATTATAAGTGCTTTTGTATATGTATATTAAAAAAAAAAGACTCGAACTACAAGTGTGAGCGATGACAGGAAGTTGTCAACGTAAGGAAGCACTCAAATGACTCAATTGTGTTGTTTTCCTCAGCATATTTTATATTATATGAACTATTGGGACAATAATACACTATGTCACAATAGATTCATTTTTAGGTATTAACGACGTTGCATAGCTATTTGTGAACGGGTTTCACCTTACCTTGACGCATCTAAACAGTCTAAGCAGTCTCACACTTAGACACCAATGTGGAAAATATAACTAGAAAATATAAAAAGAGTAATTGACCCTATGTCCTGATAACATTTACACTCATCTTCTGACGAGTATTACACACTCATTCTACTAATTGCTCTGTAAAGCATTGACTTACATTTCATAATTACATTTTTTCTTGTTTTCTATTTCTAGTTAGACATATGCTTCCATATACTTTTTAATTTATATCTTGGCGGGAAATTTTCGTCAATAAACCAAATAACCTGAGTTGTAGAAGATTAATAAATTAAATATATAATATATATATATTAATATATATATAAAAAAAAAATACTTCAAGACTATAAATTTATTTCTGACAATGAAAGACCATTTTTAGAAAGATTGAAAGTTTGTTTTTTTTTTGTTTCAATATTATATCTTCAAAACTCGCCGAATTAAACGTAAATATATTCATATTTATATCCTTGTTTTTAAACGCTATTTATATCTAAAAAATGCATAGTTACTGCTTTAAAAAAATCGGTATTGTTGGAATGAAGAAGATAGATAGGCAATTAATTTTTATTCCTTTTGGCTTGTTTGTTGTAATTTTTTAAATTTTTTTATTCAAGGTGTTTAACGCGCACTTTATGAACCGACTGAATATTTCATCACAAGAGAATTTTCTATGAGCGAGAACAAAAGGGCCTACCTATTCTGCTGGAAAATATTTAAACAACCTTCTAGGTTTCTTTTACATGCAACAATCGTCATGTGACCGACGGCTTGACCTTCCCTCCGAAGAAAGTTGTGCTACAGATTTTTTATCGTTCAAGAAAAATCCTTCGACCTTGGTTGGGTTTGAACCCAAAAACATCGGGTAATGAGGCGAGCACTTTACCCCAACATCACCGAGGTCGACTGTTTGCTTGTAAAATACACATTTCCTGTGATACACTGAAACTAAGCTTGAAAGTCTTTCGTTGGAAGGGGCTAGCCATTAACTATGAAAGATATATTTTTAAATCAACGTTATATTTAGCAGAATTCGAGAGAGTTTTTATTAAGGTGGGGATGTAGAGAACGAGATAAATTATCACTTTGTCAGTGTTATTGCAGTTTTTTTATACAAACTTTTTTCGGTCCAATTAAATAAAATATTGTTTCAGTAAAAACTTAAGAGTTTAATTTTCTTCATATGGTGATATCAACAGTTTTTGAATATCTTTCAAGGGTGTCCTGGAATTTAATGACAAATCTTTCTCTTCGTTTAAAAAAGTTTATCATCTAATGTAGCTATGTTCATGACAAGATATTCAACAACTGTTGATATCACCATGTGAATTAAATTGAACTCTATATTTAAACTGAAGCATTTAAAAAAAATTATTTTGGTAAAAAAAAAAGTTTTGCTATAAAAACTGCAAAAACCATGTCCTTAACTCGCTTTCCCTACATTTTCAACTTAAATACTTTTCCCTGCATAAATAGGGTTTGTATTTCATTTGTAAAATGCTTATTTGATTAGTCGTATGCATTCATTACAAGTTTCTGTTTATTTATTTTTTGTACATTTGTAGTAACTTTTTCGATTATTATTATAATTATAATTATTATTATTATTATTATTATTAGCACCGCGTCTTACTACCCGTTCGGGTTTTACGCACTTACGCTAATGTGCAATGGTAGGGTGATTGTGAGATGAAATGAAGGACCTACAGTTTAACGTGGAATCCGAACCACGGTGGAGGCCTGGCATTCCTCACATTCACAAGTTGTGATTAATACACGTCTTGTCAGAGGTGAAGGAAGGGAACTTTTTAGAATATAAAGGTTTCGTAGGTGAGTTTTTGATAATTTTCAGATCATCAATGTCTTGGCACTGATGACTGAATAAATATTAATTAATAAATTAATAAAACACACCGGTACGTTGTGTACCTCTTGAAATCCTTCACTTACCTCTGAGGGTACGTGTACCACAGTTTAGGAAACACTAATATAAAGTCTCTGTACACACAGGTATTATGAACGCTAGACTTCCTTTTATTTAAAGGGTATGTGCAAAAAAAAAAAGTATTCTTCTCTAGATCTGGATACCCTAAAATAATTAGGCAAAAACAAAACTATGTCAAAAAACGTGAAAGTTGTTTTAACTTATTGCAAATTAAGTTTTAAAAAAATCTCTACGTCTTACTACCTTTTCAGGTTGTACGTACATATTATTACTACGCTAATGGGGTAGAGATGAGGAAACATTTTAAAGGTAGTCTACCCGCATTTGCACGGAAGGAGAGTGGGAAGTCATTCAGGAAAACCGGCCTCATTAGAACCGACTGGGATTCGAACCCCGATCTCCCCATCATTAGCAGCAGGCCAGTCTTAACATAAGAGTGACGCCTTGGACCATTCGGTTCTCTGAAGTGGGTAGACGAATTAAATGTATCTTTAAATTATTAAATGGCCCTAGAGTTTAATAGGACAGAATATATACTTCGTTACCTTGTATGGTTCCACTCTGGTGTAGTTTTATGATAGGGCTACAGTGTAATCATTACAAGGTAATAATGCGACCTTCTGAGGTTAAATGGGCTGCGCATTAATATTAAAATCGGTTTTATTTTCAACATATTGTTCAAAATTTAAAATATCCAAACTAATATATTGTTTACTAGAGATTTCCTGGCTACCGATCCAGAGGCCCCGGGTTCGATACCAGATGTTTCCAAAATTTATCTTTGAAGCAGTGGGTTTGGAGTGGGGTCAAACTCAGTCTTGTGAGGACAAATTAGGAGCTACTTGAATAAATAAATAGCATCTCCGGTTTAGATAACTGAGATTAAAGGCTGAAGGGCTAGTTGTGCAGACCACATGACACCCTCTATCCGCAAGTGTTAGCACTATCATCGCTTATGGCGGCGGCCGCTCGGTCGGTATAAGGTCGCTTGCGGGCTCACACCATAGAATTTTAGAAAAACTAACATTGAAATTTTATATTTGTTATTTCCTAATTAATCATAGTAGGTCCTACAATCACAAAATTTTAAGATTCAGTAAAATAAATTCATACAATTTTTAATATAATGGAAACTCATTTTTGAAAATGTAGTCTATACTAATGTTTAGTTTGTTTCACGAATGAACAGAAATTTTTCTATCGTTGCAAAATAAAAAAAAATAGTATTTTCTAAAAATAAAGTTTATAAACTGTTGCAACTTATTAAAAAAAATTGTATGCTTGCCAACGAATGTCTTGGTACCAAAATACCTTTTGCCAACATTTTCTTTTTCTTTTACAAGCTCCACGTGTTAAAAACCACCCGCAATAATCGCATCATTACATTAATTGGAAAAGGACGGGAAAAGAAAAAAAGCCATTTAGTAAAAGCCACTGTCCGAACACGCGGCCGGGAATTGAACACCGACCTCTCTGTCATTATAAAATAAAAACTTGAGTAGACCCCACGGGCTCATCAACCTGAATGAAATATTTTAGTTTTAAAATTTATTTTTGTGTTTTTATTAAAGTAAATAATTGGAGATCCGTCAACCCACCACAGGTTTATTGTTTACATCCCACTATTTATCCATTAACCCGCCACAGGTTTATTGTTTACATCCCACTATTTATCTATCAACCCGCCACATGTTTATTGTTTACATCCCACTATTTATCCATCAACTCGCTACATTTTTATTGTTTACATCCCACTATTTATCTATCAACCCGCCACAGGTTTATTGTTTACATCCCACTATTTATCCATCAACCCGCCACAGGTTTATTGTTTACATTCCACTATTTATCTATCAACCCGCCACCGGTTTATTGTTTACATCCCACTATTTATCCATCAACTCGCTACAGTTTTATTGTTTACATCCCACTATTTATCTATCAACCCGCCACAGGTTTATTGTTTACATCCCACTATTTATTTATCAACCCGCCACAGGTTTATTGTTTACATCCCACTATTTATCTATCAACCCGCCACAGGTTTATTGTTTACATCCCACTGTTAATCTATCAACCCGCCACAGGTTTATTGTTTACATCCCACTGCTTATCTATAAACTCGCCATATACAATTGCCAGTCAGATACTCATAGACTCGCCATGCGCCTCCTTTATCCTATGGTAATGGCGTCATGACATCGCAATGACCTACCGCGATTATCATGGAACGAACTAACCTAACCTAACCTAACCTAGCTTAGCATAGCCTAATGTTTTCGGCAGTATGGGATTTTCCACCTGAAATATGGGCCGATAATGAAAAAAAGATCCCCATACGAGGTTCTAAAAGAACTCTCTACTTAATAATAAATACATCACGTTTTAATTGTGTATTACTGCAATACCTGTATTTTTCTCGAAAAACAGAGTGTGGCGAGTTGATGGTATATCTAATATATTCGAGTGTGGTGAGTTGATAGGTGTGACATGTAGATGATTGCCGAAATAGTAACGGATTAGTTACAAAAGTTAAGTTTGCTAAATCCCTTTTTGTAGTGTACAACCGTAAAAAAGATAAAACATCTGAAAACCAAGGAGAAATGTTTATTTCAAAGTTGGATATATTACTCTTAGGGCTCGCATGGCAAAGAAACATAAATAATTTAAAAAACGTATTCATCCCGAGTGAACGCAGGATATTTTCCCTAGCATCAGTAAAAAAAATACAACTGTACACAATTTGGGTTAGTTCGTATTTTCGGCAAGGCTTCAGGAATCCCAAAATGTACATCTTCAAATTCCTGCTCCACACCAACAAATAAAAATGCGATGTTTGGAAGAGAAAAACAAACAAACACTTAAGTGAATGAATCATCGCAAGAGTTCAGGGCTTAACATTTAACGTCACAGCTCCCCCCCTCCCCCTCCCCTCCAAAAAAGGCAAATAGACCTAAAAAAAACCTCACAATTCCGAGTGAGACGTCCTAATGTTCGTAAACAAACATTAGTTTCCACGCACTATTTTTTTTTGGTTATATTTGTTGAGAGTGTGTCATCCGTGAGTCGAAGCGAAACCTAACGACCCAGTCTTCTTCAAACTTGAAGGTTTCAGATTTTATCGAGATTGCTAAGGCGTTGAGTTTCAGACTTTGATTGGATTAAAGTGATTATATAAAAGTGGTCACGAAGATTAGGGCGTTGAACTTCAGACTATGATTAGATTAAGTTAGCCAAACAGATATCTCGAAAGAGTGAGCCAATCTTCAGTTACCATGGCCAGGCGTAATTTTTCAACTATATTTTATTACATTAAGATTATTTAACAGTAACAATTTTATTGCACAGTTTTAAGAATTTTTTAACTGCGCGTCTGGGCTACAGCATTCGTAGTGGAAATATTATTATTATTATTATTAGCACCGCGTCTTACTACCCGTTCGGGTTATACGCAGAAAATATTAGTTAGTTCACCGTTGTCCAGGGGACTCCCGAATGTACTAATCGTACATCCTTTCCGTGGAGGCTCTTTCCATGTCCCGATGAGATGAGGTGAGTATGAAGGTGTGAAACCGGTAGAGACTCTTAAACCTAACTAACCAAACCCTGGTGACCGTTGGGGTAATTCCCCTTTAGGTACCAGCCGGAAATTGAAACCGGGACCTCCAGGATCGTAGCTAGGTTCACTGACCACTACACCACGGGGCTGGTTATCTTAATAAATTTATAACTAAAAACTGTAAATAGTGATAAGATGATTTCAAACCAGTTCACTAGTTATAAGGAGTCAAACTTGCTGTATTATGCGTTTTGCGTACCATTGTTAAATTTAAAGTAATTAATGAATACGGTTTGAAATTTAGTTAAACGAGATATTCATATGAGGTTTACACAATTAAATATATAGATTGACAGAAATAATTAAGAAACTTACAGTTTGTTTGGATCAGGGTCACAAAACGTTAATACCCTTCATGATCTAAAGGTAGATTAGAGTCGTTTCACCGCATCCCGTCAAGTACGACCGTGCTTTAAACAGCAGCATCCAATCAGTGGCCATGTTCTATGAATAACCAATAAGAGTGGGTCTACGAGCGAACACTGACAAATGAACGGAGCTGTTCAATAATGTACGGCAATACCTCGTGCAAAACTCGTCGGCTCTCAGCAATACGGTCTGATGTTTTGTGTAGAAAGCATCATATGTCTATGTTTTGATAAAGACTCCCGAGTGTAGAGACGTGGTATCGAAAGGCAAGTATCGATACTGTACTCATTAAAAGTATCGGAAGAAAAATATCGATACCGTACTAACATCTAAAGAACAGTATCGATAACAGTAAGTATCGGTATAGATTTTTTTTTAATGAGATGCTTTTTCGCTATCCAACTTCTTAACAAAAAAAACTTATATAATTTACTTCTGGAAAGTATCAATTTTTAACTAGTATAAAGCCACATGGCTGACTCACTCACTCACTGACATTAATGTTTACCCACTTCCAGATGAGCTAGAAACTTGAAATTTGGCAAACTTATAGCTTCTAGTCTGTAACCGACAGGAAAATTCCAAAAAGTTAAAAATTCTAATTCTTAACCCCCCCAAAAAATTCAAAATGATGGAACAACTTGAAAGTCGTTGCGGTATATACAATACAATACCGGTAACTTTAAGTTGTTACGTTCAAAACAACGCTAGAATTACATTAGTTTACATCCACTTGTAAAGAAAACCCACTGGAGGGTTTGGGAGCGGAGCCCCCAACGAGCAAAGCGAGTATACTCTATAAAGATAGATTAACTATAGACAGAAAATAGAAGAATGGGCGTACTGCCCTGATTTATCTGCTTAAACAACCCACATAAACTTTTCTGCTTCGTCTGCTTAGGTTATCTTTGAGTTGAACCAGCGTCAAAGAGCTTCCACAAAATCTTTTTTGTTTAGTTTGTGATGACCGTGACCAGTAGGTAGTAGTGCGTCGCCACTTCCCCGACAGGATCAGGTTGTATTGATAAACAAAGATGAAATAACGCTTTGAATTAGGATGAGCTAAAGAGATTGAATGCTAGAGTTACTTCTTGCTTGTCGCGGAGTCCACCAATAAACTTGTTTAATATCCCAGCATTGGGAAGATAACCAAAAAGTTGTTTCTTTCGATACCGGTGTTGAGTACTAATATCAGTAAAATTATCGGTAAAAAGGTATCAAGTAAAAAAAAATACTAGCATCGAAAGGAAAAATATTGATATTATTAAAGTATCGATACTTTCTTTCACATCCCTACCGGAGTGTTCATAGACAATTTCGCTAATTTTGGATGAAATTTTATATTTGCTTTAAACCAATTTTTTTTTGCAATGTTATTTGATGATGGTTCTTCTTCATAAGTCAAACACCGAAGTTTGGTTTAATGTGATTTCTACCCAACCAGAGCTCGGCTTGCACTCAGTCGTTTCATCTGGTTAGTGCTGCCATTACCATCTGGTAGAAATCCCATGTACCAGGAGAACTCAGGAATTGGGGTGTTTCCCCGTTGTCTTCCACACTTAATTTCTATGAGCGAACGCGAAAGGACCTACCAATTTTGCCGGGAAAGTTATTTTCACATATTTTCCAGGGTTCTTTTACATGCACAATCGACATTGCACCGGCGGCTTTAGTTCTCCTCCGAAGGAAGGTTGTGCTACGGATTTTATCGCTCAAGAAATATCCGTGACCCTGACTGGGTTTGAAACTACGAACAGTTGGCAGGAGGTGACAAGACAAGGATTTACAGCCAATGAACTTGTGGTCGGCGACGCCAAAGTTGGCGCTGTATTTCACCTGGGGGGTAGGAAACTCATCAATCTTCATCACATAACAAGTGGAGTGTGGTGTAGACTAAATTATGACTAGTAACAGACAGTGAATTTCCTTCCTGACAACAGGTACAATAAGGAATAGCTGATTATTTAAAAAAATACTTTTTGGCTCTGACAAGGGCCAATATTGAGAACAAAGGGATAGGGTGGTTCCTTTTTGGTTTGCATGTCGTGCTGCATGTGTTGCCTACCTTCCAGGTGCGTACAGTGCGATCTAGCTCCAATTTAACATCCATCTAATCCAGGTTTTATCCGTGGGGGTGAGACGGGCTCTTAAGGAAGACATCCCCTCGGTGGCGTTAGTTAGCTAACGTGATAGTTTCGTGTTGAGCTAGACTGGACAAGGACGGGGAGATCAAGGTTCGAATCTCGCTTGGATGAAATGGGGGTGGTTTCCCACTCTCCCTCCACGCTAATATGGGTCCACTGCTTCTATATTCAACCTTACCAACTCATAACCCATTATCGTAATTAGTACTTAAGCTTATAATCCCGAACGGGTAGTAAGACGCGGTGCTAAGTATTTATATTTTTTTAAGGAAGACTGACTCTATGCATTTAAAAACTATAAGGGCCGATAGTGATTAATCTTTCATGCAAGAAAATGACGGCCCCCCGACTTCTTTAATAACACTTAAGTAGTTTTGCTGAAGATGATGTTTTATTTATTGAACCAAATGAAGTCGAGGGCGTGTAATACACCATCTTGAGACTATTCAAACCGCTCGATTGCCTCGCTTTGCTTTTCAATTAGGAAAAGAAAATTGAAAGTCTGACACGTCGAATGAAAGTTTAAAACTTCATTATGGAACTAGAATGAATTATTCCACCACCAATAACAGAAATGTATACGTTGTCAATTTTGAGAGCAAAGCTTATTTTTGATTTCTTAAATATAATAATAATAATAATAATAATAATAATAATAATAATAATAATAATAATAATATATAATAATAATATAACAAAATTTACCTGCCTCGATGGCGTAGTTGGCTAACGCGCCAGTCGTGTTAAGCCAGACCACCGAGGACGGGGAGATCGAGGTTCGAATCTCGGTCGAGTGAACTGGGGTGGTTTTCCTAAATGGTTTTCCACTCTCCCTCCACGCAAATGCGGTTCACTTCCTCTAAATTCAACCTTCCCAATTCCTAATCCATTAGTGTAATTAGTACTTAAGCGTATAACCCGAACGGGTAGTAAGACGCGGTGCTAAAAAAAATAAAAATAATATAACAACAAAATATTGGTTCTAAGTTATTTAACACCATATTTATTCTCAGAATAAAATTGTCATCTACTTTGAACCAACGCAAATGGTCACGTGGTCTGAGGCGTTATTGATGTCTATGTTTAATCTTGAGGGTATTTTACTACAGTGATATTTTTTTTCTCACATTTCCATCTCCTCTACGATCAAATTAAGATAGGTATTCTGTAACTACCATTAACATCCTTACCCCCTTAGATTATGTTACTTTATATATTCTTTATAGCATCGCGTCTTACTACCCGTTCGGGTCACACGCTTATGTAATAATTATTAAGCTAGTGGTTTTAGGTATTATAAAAGCTATATTTAGAGGAATTGTACCTACATTTGCGTGAATGAAGAGTGGGAAAACACTAAGGAAAAACCACCCTCAGTACACCCAACCGGGATTAGAACCCCAATCTCCCGGTCACCAGGATTTTAGTTAATGGCGAGAGTGGCGACTTAGACCATGCGTTCACCGAAGCAGGTGTATATCAATTGATTTATATAAAAAGAAACCACTAAATAAAACATAATTGTCTATGTAAATGAGTGTGCATAAAACATATGAACACATTGCGGGGTGTCAAAACACCATATAACTTAATCTTGATCATTTTTATAAAATTCTTGGCATTATTTCTTAAAATATAATTTTTTAAAGGTAAAAACTCTGCTAAACTTTCTGCAGTATTTTTCCTAGTTTAAATTAATATTATATTCACAGAACGATTTGGTTGAATGTAAATTTAGAAACTAAAATCATTGATACAACTCGTCTTACCCATTACGTTTGAACAATGTCATACGTATTATAATTTATTGGACATATTCGATTCATATTTGACACATTCATATGTTCCTGTCAAAGGATTTTTAATCCCTTGTCTCGGTAAAAAACCTTCAAAATGTGTAGATCTGTCAGGTTAGAAAAGGGGTAGGTAGTGAGAGCAAAAGAAGCCTTACAGTCATTCTGAAAGAAAAAAAATTAAAAAATTGACCGCTATAAAGATTAATAAAATAACAGTAATTAGAGATGAGTCGGATACACTATTTTACAAAGCTGAATATTCATTCATTCACGAATCTCAAATGCGAATCCTACACTTATAAAACATAATAATCATACAAATCCTACGTGGCTACTTAATCCATTCTTAATTTGCTATAGAACACACAAATAGTATACTAATTATTAATGTTAATACTTTATGCTATAATAAGTTAAGTGTTAAATTAAGGATCTGGGGCCAGGTTGCCTCAAACTTAAATTATGAGTTTGAATGTCTCTGATAAGGGTGCGAATCCTGTATAACTTAGTGGTACAAACAAGAATCCTGGGTTCAATTCCCCTGTCCAGATGTCCTTTTTCAAATTTACGGATCTTGCTCAAGATAGGGATAGGGTGTAATGAGGTGAACTGGATAGAACTAGCTCAAGATATGGATAGGGTATAATGGAGTGGACTATATACAACTAGTTCAAGATAGGGATAGGGTTTAATGAAATTGATTGGATGGAACTAGTCAATGATAGGGATAGGGTGTGATGAGATGGAATGGATAAAAAGAGGTTTGCCTTGTGCATTTGTTCGTTAGTCTCTATGAATGTATGTAAACACTATACAGATCACAAATAGCAACGAATTGACGCCTATACTTTTAAATTATCTTCGTCTATTATCAAATTAGTGCCCTATTTACTTCAATACTGACATTCCGATAATTTAAATGGTATAAAAGAACAAAATACGTTGTCCTATCATATTTTTTTGGGTGATTCTACTTAATTTAAAATTGATTTTTTTTTGGGTCAATCGGTTCACAAAGAAATTTCATTTCTCATCAAATGTTAAATTCGTGTCTTAAAATTTGTGGTTTATTGAGTTTTCTTTTTAGACTAAATATTGTTAATCCTATTTTCTTTTGTCAATCAGATTAAAAAAAAAAAAATTCAATTTCTCATCAAGTTAGAAATTTTACATAAACACAAATATTAAAATTAACGGAGTAAGAAGGAAGCAGGTATCATTCAGAGAATACGTAACCTCATTGAAGTGGATGTAGGTGGGGAAACCTCTCTCAATAATCCCTGGCTAAACTCGAACCCTGAAATCACCGTCACCGGAAAACCTGACCTTAGTAGCCTGACGTTTAGTCCGCGTGACCACCGATACTGGTAGCACACTATAAATAATGTATCTCTCCATTAGGGTTCCATTTAATGTACCTTCTCGACACAAGAAAGGGGAATCGTAAATCTAATTTTGAAGTTAATGGTCTTGCCTTCTCTAGGTTTTATAGCCGGAGGTTCATTTGGGGGCGGAGGGCTCGGGAGATGCTCTTAATCCAGTGTCGATTCAAGTTTAATAAGTATCACCCTCTCGTCATTCGGTTGTGGAACAATTAAATACTCTGCTGGAGGAGTTAGACAGCCTGTTCGATACGATCCGGGGAGGTTAGAATTAAAACGGTTAGAGCCTCAAACAGGTGAATAATTAGTGCTGATATTACTCCAATCTTGTTTCTCATACTCTCTCCAGGCGAATTATGTTTCATTGCCTATGAATTATCTTTCTCCTTACTTGACCTCTCACTAATATTAGGTAAGTCCTAAGAAGAGTGGGTGAGAAGAGAACCAGAACCATTTTGGGTGTGATTCTTTTGGTGCAAAGCAAACTGGATCGGACGCGTCTTTAGGAGGAAATGTCTTCTGTACGTCATAGAAGGAAGAGTAAGGGAAAGAGGAGCTTAGGAGGAAGGAAGGAGGATTCAAATATTAGATGACGTGAAAGAAATAAGTAAATTCTGGGACATAACACGCAATAATAATAATTATTATAAATATAACCATAAAAAACTATCTAAATAGTTCTGTAACTTGTCTCAAATGTTGCAAACACTTTCCATAAACTTCTGTTTTCACCATTTCTCGCCGTCCATCACTGAAGTAAGGACGAGGTAGGTAGAATGGGATCCTCCCCTATTCTCTTCCAAACAACATATCGATAGCCCTAATACCCCTCCTCCTTCCCCTGTATCCCCTACCCCAACCAAATGAGAAAAGAGGGTCGCAAGTCCATACACTCATTCTAATGAGTACCTATAGTTTTAAAGTCCACCTCTTAGTCCACCCCTAATCTTGCCGCTCAACCCCCCTGACCCCTCCCAGAGCCCCAAGCTCCCCCCTGCTATTTTCACGCTCTGAGTCATACTTGGAAAACAGTCGTGTGTGAAAGCAGTGAACATTGTTCACTGTCCAGTGACCTCTTAGTTTCTCCCTGGTGACCTCGAGACTTGCGGTGACTCTCATACGATGGCAGGATCCACATGTAAGTGGGGTGTAAAAATAAAGGGGGCAAACGTCCAGAAGGGATATATAGTATTCTTGAAAATTTGAGTTTTGGAAATTCGAGGTTACTTTAAATCTGAGACAGGCAACAGAAAAATAGGAATTTGTGTATTGTGTCACCCAATTTGGCTGTCTAAAAATGTAATTTTAAGTGACAACTTCCTAAGGTTGGAGTGAAGGAAACGCGAGTCAAGGGCAGTGTTTTTATAAAAAAACTTTTTTTTTGTTTGGTCAAAAGAAATAGAGTATGACTCCAGTAGAAACACGGAACTTGATTTTCTTCACATGGTAATATCAACAGTTGTTGAATATCTTATATGAGCCTAAAGGCATTGGATGATAAAAGTTTTTAAATTAATAGAAAAAGTTTTCATTAAATTCCAGGACACACCTGACAGATCCAACAACTGTTGGTATTACCATGTGAAGAAAATAAAACTCTATGTTTGTACTAGAGAAATATTTTATTTTGGCAAAAACAAGGTTTTGATATAAAAACTGCAAAAACTTACCTTTTCTCGCGTCTCCTACACCACTTTATTATATAACATCGCGGGACGACTCCTAGATAGCGCAATGTGGTATTAAGCCAAAGGTCCCGGGGTTGACTCCTATGTCCAGTTGTGGTTTTTAAATTTAAAGAATAAGATATTTAGATGCACCTATATCCATTTTTAACAATCAAGTTTGGCTATTCGATCCATTTATGTCTAGGCTTATCATATCAGAATTTGCAAATTTTCAATAGCGAAACACAATCTATATATAATTCAAGATTATCGTATGGACGTTATCAATAAGGTTTTGTGGTGACCTGGCGGCCTAGGGGTAAAGTTTCAGACTTCTGTGCTGGGGGTCAGGGGTTCAATCCTCGGTCCCGGTACAGATTTATCTGATTACCAAACCCTTCCTTCACCTCTGACAAGAAGTGTACTAATCACAACTTGTGAATGTGAGGAATGCCAGGCCTCCACCGTGGTTCGGATTCTACGTTAAACTGTAGGTCCTCAATTTCATCTCACAAAAACACTACCGTTACACATTAACGTAAGTGCGTATAACCCGAATGGGTAGTAAGAATAGGCGCTAATAATAATAATAATAATAATAATAATAATAATAATAATAATAATAATAATAATAATAATAATAATAATAATAATAATAATAATAATACAGGGTTTCAGATATCATAAGAAAGTGGTTGATATTTCTAAAAAAATAAATGGTACGGCACACCGCACAGACTTTCTCTCTCTTTCTATAAACTCGTAAGATTTCTGAATGGAATAATGCACATTGTATCATCACCACTCCACATAAGAACACGCATAAAATAATATACAATGATATATAATCAATGAGAAAAGAGGCGCATCTTTGTCCACCTAAGAGCATTTCAAACAGTTTAATGTCTTCCACAAGGGTCAACACTTCGTATTAAAATTTCGATTTCTGGTTAAAATTTTAACATTTTATAAGGTGTTGCAGATCTTCAAGTCATCGCATTGATATTTAATTATTCATTTATACATTTTGACCAATAAAAAATGTAAATATTGACTATTGAGTCTAAAATGGAGATAGATCATTGCTATGCAAACATTTCTCCTAAGAGATTTAAGGAAAAATAACATACTTTTTTAGAAACTTATATTTAATTACTCTATGGCATTGGAGAATTATTGCGTTAAGACTTAAGTAGTATATGTTTACAACTAAAGCTCACAAAATTGTATTAATATATTTGCAAATATCTCAGAAACTGCTGCGTTTATAAAAATATATGTCAAATAAAAGTTTTTTATTTCTAATAGTCCTACAATTTTGCAATGATAAGTTGTTTAGTTTCTCCAATAGTTGTGGAGATACGGAAATTAACGCGTCTGTAATGTACCCTAAAAATCATTTTCATAGGAAAATGAAAATAGCCAGTTTATTTATAATCTTAATCAACGCCTAGATACGAATTTTAATCAAAATCGTTTAAGCAGATTTTGATAAAACCAAATTTTTCTCTTTTCGTCCTTCAGTAAACTACCCTTAATTTTAAGTTTTTATAGACACACAGACAGACGGCATTGCAAAGACTATTTTTTAGGGTTCGGGGGGTCATGAGACGTCGACATCCATCAACATTTCAGGTTAGTTTTTTTTTTACGGTCGCAATACTTAAACTTTAATGTCCAAAAAGTTAAAAAAATTCATATAATTGCGTATATATTGAAAGTTATTGATTTTATAAAAATATGTTTCGGATAAAATATCTGTATTATAAATATATATACATATTTGTAATGCTAAGTAATTTCATATCTCAAATAGTTTCGGAGCTATTTAAAAAAATGTTAATTGACGCATCAGACCGAAGCCCTTAAAGCCATTTTGCCGAAATATTGAGGGTAGCCATTTTGTTTGGAATATTTATTAATGTTTATAAATGAAATTTAATCAAAATCGTTGGAGCCGATTTTGAGAAAATCGACTTTTTCTCTTTTTGCCATTCAGTAAACTACCCTTAATTTTAAGTTTTAATAGACACACAGACAGACGGCATTGCAAAGACTATTTTTTAGGGTTCGGGGGGTCATGAGACGTCGACATCCATCAACATTTCAGGTTAGTTTTTCTTACGGTCGCAATACTTAAGCTTTAATGCCCAAAAAGTTAAATATATAGATATAATTGCGTATATATTGAAAGTTATTGATTTTATAAAAATATGTTTCGAATAAAATATTTGTATTATAAATATATATACATATTTGTAATGCTAAGTAATTTCATATCTCAAATAGTTTCGGAGCTATTATAAAAAATGTTAATTTACGCATCAGACCGGAGCCCTTAAAACGATTTTGCCGAAATATTGAGAGTAGCCATTTTGTTTGGAATATTTATTTATGTTCATAAATGAAATTTAATCAAAATCGTTAGAGCCGATTTTGAGAAAATCGACTTTTTCTCTTTTTGCTCTTCAGTAAACTACCCTTAATTTTAAGTTTTAATAGACACACAGACAGACGGCATTGCAAAGACTATTTTTAAGGGTTCGGGGGGTCATGAGACGTCGACATCCATCAACATTTCAGGTTAGTTTTTCTTACGGTCGCAATACTTAAGCTTTAATGCCCAAAAAGTTAAAAATATATATATAATTGCGTATATATTGAAAGTTATTGATTTTATAAAAATATGTTTCGAATAAAATATTTGTATTATAAATATATATACATATTTGTAATGCTAAGTAATTTCATATCTCAAATAGTTTCGGAGCTATTATAAAAAATGTTAATTTACGCATCAGACCGGAGCCCTTAAAACGATTTTGCCGAAATATTGAGAGTAGCCATTTTGTTTGGAATATTTATTTATGTTCATAAATGAAATTTAATCAAAATCGTTAGAGCCGATTTTGAGAAAATCGACTTTTTCTCATTTTGCCCTTCAGTAAACTACCCTTAATTTTAGGGGTAGATATCCAATTCCAAAAACTCCTCGGGGCAACCCTATGAAAACCCTAGATATCAAGTTTCAGCTCAATCGGTAAAATAGTTTAGGCTCTAGTTGGAGGTACAGACAGACAGACAGACAGACAGACGGAAATTCGAAAACCACTTTTTCGGATTCAGGAAGTCATGAAACGTCAAAATTCATCAAAATCTCGAGTTCGATTTTTTTGACGATCACAATACTTTCTCTACCTGTAAGATAGAGAGAAAGTAAAAATCTTGAGTTGTAAATTATCCCAAAAATCACACAGGTCTTTGCTACAAACTCTTTGAACTTGACAAAGAATAAAGTTGATTTAGGCGATTGTTTACCTGGGTATAACTCGTGCTATTTAAGATTAGGATGTAAACCACTTCACTCCCTTGTCAAAGTGTATAAACATATTTCCGATTGGGATCAAAACAAGTTTTTTTTTAGATATCAGAAAAGAGCGAAGTTACCTTGAACAGGCTAAGTAGTATCCACCCGCTTTGGCCGCCACATGATCTAAGGCATTAGTTCCCAAACTGTGGCTCGCAACCCCCCGGGGAGGTTCGCGAAATCTTCCAGGGGGTCCACCAAAATATTTCCGTAATAGCGAATTTTTAACGAATAGTTTGTGAAATCTATTGAGGCACATTTACAAGATTCTATTATCTAAAGTTGATGAGTTTTCTGTCCATTGACTCTTCAGAAACCTAAGCTTACTTTTTCTACTACCCATAAATAATTTGTTTCGCTTTCCACAATAAAAACAGGTTCAGTTCTGAAAGTGACTTGTGGTTCCTGACTTAAAAGCTTTTTTGCCATCCAAAGCAAACGCATCCTTTTCACTAAGACAAAAACTTGTAAACAATTTTGAAACTTAAATCGGCATGGAATTTTGTGATTACAGGAAGGTATTTCATTTATGTAAAACATCCATTTCCAGTACCACTTTAAAAAACATGTGAAATGTGATAATAAAAATTTAAAAAAAGTTACTACTTTGCTTATTTAATTTCAGTTTTAATTTTTTTAATAAATGTATAATTATTTGAACTTGTAATTACGTATTTTCAATATTATTGCATTATTTTTGGCGGGGTATCCCAAAGTTCCAACCGGAGCTATATTAGGTTAATTGATTGCAATTAATAAAAAAATTAGTTATAAAATTATGTGTGTGGTTATGAATATTCATCAGGGGGTCCGTGCTACTCAGATGTTTGTGAAAGGGGTTCGCGAGTCCATAAAGTTTGGGAACCACTTTTGCAATCGACTAGACTACCGATGACGGGGAGATCGGGGTTCGAATCTCGGTCGGGTGTTTTTTCCAAAATTGTTTTCCACTCTCACACTACGATAATGCGGGTACACTTCCTTCAAATTGTACCTTACTCTTCCTTAACCCGTTAGCGTAGTTAGTACATAGGCGTACAGCCCGAACGAGTAGTAAGACGCGGTGCTATAAAAGCTCAGCCTATTAGTAACGCAATCTTAAACTTGTCTTATTTTTTCCTTCTTCAGGGGGCGGCCGGACGATGTCGGGTCTGCAAACCGGACCTCTGGTCCCCACTGTAAGGACCCAAAACAACCTCTCGGGCCCCACTGGGCCCACCGGAGGTGACAATGTGGCGGGAATACCCACCACAGGGGACCGGTGCACTTACGTCGATTACAACTACGACGTAGCGACCGCTGTCATCTGCAGCATGTGCCTCGTCTTCGGCGTCGTCTATAGTCTCTTTGGTGAGTACTGATACACTCTGGTTGTTGTGCGAATGTTTGTAAGGGGGCTATTGTCGGATGATGAGCAAAGATTATGGGGGGGCTTTTATAGAGGGATTATAATAATTGAAGGTTATTTTGGGGGATGTGACCCACCTCGGTGGCGTAGTTGGCTAACGCGCTAGTCGTGTTGAGCTCGGCCGCCGAGGACGGGGAGATCGAGGTTCGAATCTCGGTCGAGTGAACTGGGGGTAGTTTTTCCTAAAGGGTTTTCCACTCTCCACCACGCAAATGCGGGTTCACTTCCTCTAAATTCAATCCTCCCAATTCCTAATCCATTAGCGTAATTAGTACTTAGGCGTATAACCCGAACGGGTAGTAAGACGCAGTGCCAAATATTATTATTATTATTATTATTAGGTTATTTATGGAGGTGTGTTTATTGACGAGTATGCATCGAAAGGTTTGACTGAAGTGGGTGGGTACCTTTTTAGGGGTATTTATTTATATATTTAAGGGTGTTTATTGAATGAATTAATGGATGTTTTGTTGGAGTGGCTATGAAGGGGTTCTTATTGAAACATATTGATTGAGGTATGTTTATTGAAGGACTTTTTTGAAGAAGGCTTATTGAAGGGTGTTTGTTAAATAATCTTTAAATATTGAGGCTTGTTGAAGGATGTTTATTTATGTGGGTTTTGAATTTCGTTTATTGAGGGATATTTTCTTAGTTACGTTTTTAGGGGTGATTTTTTATTAATACTTTTGAGGAGTATTTTATTTTTCCAAAAATTAAAACAAATAGGGGCGGCCGTATGAATTAAATTGTTCACTGTTTCACTTTACGATACCAAGAGTGCTTCAATTGAGTAGCCTATTGGGGGAACGTGTCTTCCACCGCTAACGACTTCCGTGGCAAGATTTAATTAATTGTAGTTAAAAGGAAATATACCATAAATTTTCCCTTTTGTAAATAACAACATGTAAAATCGCTTCAAAGGCTCTCTGCCGGGATTCGAACCAAGTCGAATTCCGACAATTTAAGATCGTGTTTCGGTGGTAGGTTTCTACCCTTTCGATCACTAAAACAAATAACTGCAATGTTAGTTTTCCTAGCGATCTTCTCGTTAAGCCTGTACCACATTTATTTTACAAAACTTTTTTTTTATCTAATATGGCAAGATCAAATTTGGTAAGTGATCCCGCGTTATTTTATTTGGCAAGAGATAGTAGCTTAAAGGATTTTAAAACTCCGTCAGAGTTATTTAAATTGAAGGCATGAAAATAACATAAAATTGTTCGGGGGGTGGGGGGGGCTTGGAGTAAAAATCCAGCGATAGGGTGGGAAAAGCTATCAAAGAAAAGCCACACATGTACGCGACTGACATAATGGTAGAAGGGATAACTACCGAGAAGCAACCAAAAACAAGTTCAGGGTTAAATGAAAATAAAACTCTTCCTTCAATATTATTTTTAGGTCAGTGTTTCACAAATAGTGGTACGCGTGTCCCAAGGGCTACGAGGAGGATTTCCAAAAAGGGGTGGGGGGGGGAGCCGGGGGCTTACGCGACTTACCACCAAGTTTAACTAATAATAACAAATGTTGTTTGATAATATAAAGTATGGTAAACAAAACTATTGGTTGGAGTCTTATTAGAGCCTTTATTTCCCTCAGTCACGTGTTTTATTAGCTTAGTACTATTAGACTATTAGAGCTTTTATTAAATTTTGGGGGTTACAATTTATATTTTACAAGATACCATATATTTGTTTACTATTATTATTATTATTACGTCTTCCTACCCTTAAGGCTTATACACATATTAACTAATAACGCTAATATGTTAGAGAGGAGGTTGAATATAGAAGAAGATGGGGCAAAGTGGAGAACCATTTAGGAAAAAACAAACCTTAGTCACCCAACCTGGATTCTAACCCCAATCTCCCCGTCACTGGTATTTCAGTCTCTTGTGTGAGTGTCGATCTAGAGTCCATGTGTCTTCAAACTTCCAAGGTCAAAGGGCGAAAGTTTTTGTCTCTTGTTGGTTCGCGGGCCGCAATAGTGTACCGACAATATGAGTATTGAACACTTAATATATTATTTTGGCATCCCGAGTGTCTCAGTGGTGATGAGCGAGCGCGAACAATCCCGACTATGTTCGAACACTCCGACTATGTCCGAACACTCCCGACTATGATCGAACACTCCTGATTATGCTTGAACACTCCCAACAATTTTCGAACACTCCCGACTATGTCCGAACACTCCCGACTATCCGAACACTACTGACTATGCTTGAACACTCCCTACTAAGTTAGAACACTTCCGACTATATCCGAACACTCTTGATTGTCCGAACACTTCCGACTATACTTGAACACTCCCGACTAAGTTCGAACACTCTCGACTATGTCCGAACACTCCCGACTATGTCCGAACACTCCCGACAATGTCCGAACACTCCCGAATAAGTTAGAATACTCCCGACAATGTCCGAACACTCCCGACTATGTACGAACACTCCCGACTATGCTTGAACACTCCCAACTGTGTTTGAACACTCCCGACTATGTTTGAACACTCCCGACTATGCTTGAACACTCCCGACTATGCTTGAACACTCCCGACTATGTTTGAACACTCCCGACAATGTTCGAACACTCCCGACTATGTCCGAACACTCCCGACTATGTTTGAACACTCCCGACTATGCTTGAACACTCCCGACAATGTTCGAACACTCCCGACTATGTCCGAACACTCCCGACTATGTTTGAACACTCCCGACTATGCTTGAACACTCCCGACTATGTTTGAACACTCCCGATTATGTTCGAACGCACCCAAAATAGTACTCTCTCCCTTGTCTACTACTCTTAAAAAAGCATAATATTTCTCTTCGAGTATAAGGCAAAACTATATTACAAAGCAACTTAAAATACGTATTTAATTAGTAATGTAAAATATAAATCTTTATTTGTCATTTTTTGTCTTGAAATAATTTTATACTTTTCATGAACCGGCGGGCTGCAAACAATGTCGCGGTGGACCGCAAGTGGCCCGCGAACCTCGTGTTGAATACCCCTGTTATAGAACATGCTGCCACCAAAGCGGGTTTAAGCACATTTAAAAATAGCAACTGCTCAATATCATATCGAATCAATTTACTTGAAAAACTTTACCTGAAGAATTAAAACGCAATTTGTGGTTTTGAGTAATGATTCTAGCTAGCCAAAGAATTGACTTTGATAGCTTAATAGTAGAGGATTAGTAAAAAAAAAAAGTTACTTTCATCCAATGTTCGCAATAAAAACCTTCTGTTAGCTGTCACCGGCCTCTCCTACCGTAGATAGGATATATGTTTTTCACTCAGCACACTATCATTAAGGTGATCTAATCCAGAAATATATCTTAAAAACGCCAAGTTCACATATAAAGTACGATTTAGTTTCATCATTAAATATATTTGCCATCGTTAGTTAGACATTTCATTGAAAAGCCTCTCAAAGCTGACATTCTGGATAAAGGGAACCACTGCTAATCCAGTAGCAAATAGCGTGTTAGTCGGAATTAATTAACAGGCTACTGTAAAGGGGGCTACGTGGTAAGCCGGAAGAGAAGTCAATATTCGTTTGGACGTTTAAACTTACCCTAAATGTTGAAATATTTCCGCTTCATATATATATTTTACAAACCTACTTCATTGGCCGAATGGTATAAGGCTTAACTCTGGTGTTATACTGGCCTGCTGAAAACGGGTAGATTGGGGTTATAATCCCGGTCGGGTATACTTATTGTGGTTTTCCCTAACTGGTTTACCACGCTACTTCTACGCAAATGCGGGCAGATTACCTCTAAAATGTTTCCTTTCTCATTCCTACCCCATTAAAGTAATTATAAATTATAAACACTCGCGTCCTTCTCCATATTCAATTCTTTAGTGTTTTTTTTGTCGCTCAGGATATACACATAATCATTAATTAAACTAATGAGTAGGAATAATGAAGAGGAAAATTTTAGGGGAATTGTACCCGAATTTGCATGAAAGGAGACTGAAACCATTCAGGAAAAATCATCGGGATTCAAACTCCGCTCCCTCAGTCCAACACCAAAGTGACTTGTTTGACCATGCGATCACCAAATGATCACTTATGATCCGTATGAACAAATATATTTGAACAGGTAGTCAGACGTGGTGATTTTAAAAAAATCTGGTAAATCCTTAATCGGCCTACTAGGTAGGTTAAGGTGGGATGGAAAATTTAGTGCTTCTGCAGTTTTTATAACAAATATTTTTTTCGGCAAAATAAATAAAATATTGCTCTAGTAGAAACGTGGAGTTAAATTTTCTACACTTAGTAATCTTAACAGTTTTTGAAAATAAATTTGACATGATCATATTTTAAATATAAGAGGAAAAGTTTATCAAATTTCAGGGCACCCTTGACAGATATTCAAGAAAACCATGTGAAGAAAATTAAACCCCACATGTTTCTTTCTAATGGAGCAATATTTTATATGTTTTGATATAAGAACTGAAAAAAACACTGGTCTTTTCTCACCTACCCTTCTGCCCCACCTGAAACCGAATATATCGACGACTAGCATTCGGCTTCATTCGTGACGTCGACATTCGGCCGAATATTCAGAGAGATTTTAGGGCGAATGTGTAGAGGAAGCAAAATTCGAATTTGCGGATGAAGATAAAATTTAAAAAAAAAAATTGAGATTCTAGATTTTAATCACTTCATCTCTACCTAGACTATAGAGCAGGGATTCTCAACCTAGCGGCACCCTTGCGAAGAGGATTAAAATCTCGTGGCACCCTCTGTAAGAATTTTCGTAAGCATTTTGTTTTTTCTCATTTTTATTTTTCATCCAAAGTAGAATATCAAAATATCACATTAAACAATTAACAGTGTTTTAATTTTGTAATTATATAACATTAAAATAAACATTTCATTTACTCCCTTACTGAGTTAATTGAAAGATGTAAATAACAAAAACAATTGAATGAAATACATAAATACAGTTATAGAGTAAAATAGCTTTGTAAATCAATAAACTAGCACACTAACCAAACACATTGTAAAATCACTAAAAATTAATAACACCACAAAAATTAATAATGTGGGATCATCAAAAGGGAAACAATTTTCTCACATCCGGTGCCGTGGCACGTGCAGTTCATGGAGACACTAAAAGACAAAACTTTCTTTTGTTTCTCTATTTTCATTATTTTGTGGTAGTATATTTTATTTATTATACCATCTTAACATCCCCCCCCCTCCCTCAAATCTTGCGGTACCCCTGGCCGATCTCACGGCACCCTAAGTACCGCGACACACCATTTGAGAATCCTCGCTATAGATTAAGGTCTTCTTGTCCAGGTTTAGGTTAGCTGTTAGCACGTGTAACTATGATTAGGCTACTTGGGGTGTCTCTCGCTGACTACTGACTCATGTAAGGAGGCAGATTAAATTCTGTCCCGTGACTCTCTTCCTGGTTTTTAGTTTTAGGTCGTTGATAGCCGACACTCACACTCGAGCATACATCTAAATAAAAGCTTCAACCACAAACGTGATCGTCGAGGCTTTGCGTTTCAGACGGTTTCCATACCCCCGCCCCGCCCATGGAATACTTTGGTTTGAATCTCATTGGGGTCGAACTATCTTATCGTCATGGAGTTGTGAAGGTAGGTAGGGTGCGAGTGTTTCAGAGTTCACTAGATAATTGTGTCCCCTCTGCCGTCCCCCCCCCCCGTCTCTCTTTATTTCTCTCTCTCTCTCTTCCCCCCAAACTCACACACAAACAAACAAAACGCCGATACAGTTCGATTTTTAAAGGAAAAGCATTTTTAGAAACTAACATATATTCTTAAAACCAAAACGATAACATTTGACAATACCATTAGTGTTATTTTATAGGTATTAATAATATTGATTGAAAGCGACAGTTACAGATCACATGATTTGAAGTATGAATATGGGAAAGTAGATCTTGTAACTTTTTCTAGCTGTCAAATAAGGACTTTCCTATTAAAATGAGACCATATCCTTTTTCAATGCGCAGCGTCCCATAAAAGGGGTGTGTTTTGAGCAGTGTTTCCCAGATCCGCCGCCAGAGCGCTCTACAGTCGTCGCCAGGAAAACATGGAGCCCCCGCGCCGTACGCAGTTGATGAAAAGACCGGCCCGGGGGGGGGGATTGCCATGCACAGTTGTTCTGAACAACCGAGCGGGGGTTTCTCCCCCCCCCCCCTCCTCCTCCTCCAATCTCCTGAAGTCTCGAGTTATCGATCTCTCTCTCTCTCCGCCTGGTCCAGGCAACACCCCTCACACCCTCTTACCAGTCGTCGTGTAGCTATATTATCATCACTTACACCCTGTAACGCCCCCTATCCCTGTTTCAATCCACAGGACAAACCACCCTGTATGTTTGTCACCTACAGAACTACTTACACAGGTGTAGATACCTCAATCCATCTGTATTAGGGGTAGTGTCAAGGGGGGGGGGGTTTGTAGAATCAATGAATGAACTGTCTAGCTCCCCAGACTAACTTCCGTGGCTTGGCTGGTTAAGGTGGGAGTGTAGGGAACACGATTTAAGGGTAGTATTTCTGCAGATTTTATATCAAAACATATTTTTTTGGCGGCGGGTGGGAGGGGGCAAATAAATCAAATATTGATTCAGTAGAAATATAGAGTTTAATTATTTTCACATGGTGGTATCAACAGTTTTTTTGTTGAATCTCTGTCATGAACATTATGGCATCAGATGAAACAAAATTTAAATGAAGAGAAAAAAAATTGTCATTTCCAGGACATTCTTGAGACATCCTCGACAAATATACAACTGTTGAGGTGACTCTGTGAAGAAAATTAAATTGGAAAAAAAAATTGATTTATTTGGTCAAAAAAAAGTTTTGAAACAAAAACTGCAAAACTATCTTTTCTAGCGTCACTTTCCATACCCATTTTTTTTAAAATCATGGCTTAGTAGCCGCTCGGGCTATTATACATTAACTACACAAATGGAGTAGGAATAAGGAAGGTAAAATTTTAGAGGACATCTACCCGAACTTGCATGGAAAGAGATTGTGAAACCATTTAGGAAAAATCATCGGGATTCAAACTCCGCTCTCCCAGTCCAACACCAAAGTGTCGCGTTTGACCTTGCTATCGCCGATGTCATGGTCTTATAATCCATATGAACAAATAAAATCCCTACACGAAATTAAACATGATTATTTTCCCACGCGGTTGGAATTGAACCAGGGGCCTACTACATAGTATCCAGTCCACGAGAACGGTTAGAAAGTAAAAGCCTCACTTGCAACCTTATTTGTATGAATCGCAGGGTGGATGTGAACAGATATCCTATTTCAACGAAGTTTACAGAGGCTCCGTGGCTCCCTTGAAACATGAGTGCTCTGCGGAATAACATACCTTACCCCTACGTTCCTTAGCGATTTGGCGACGAAGTGAAAAGTATCCGCCTCGTTCAGCGAGAAAATTACCAATCGTTGTCAGGCCACACACGGCTTAAAATATAATGGTCTGTGTCATTTTCTTAAACTACTTTTTTATTCTGTATAAGATTATAATCCCTTTCACCCGTCACCTACAATCACCCTTTTTATCATGTTAAAAAGAAGACTGGAAAGAAAACGAAACTTCTTATCTCGAGGTAGAGAGGAAAGCTCGCTGCTAGTTCTCAAACATCTTAAAACTATCTGTTGTGAGTCTACCGAAAAACTATCGTATTTGTTAAAGAAAGCATAGATACCCTTTTCTCATAGCTAAGCAAATATGCTTAAAAAGTCATTGAAAATCGGCTAATAAAATTATAATTATGTTAAATTGTGGCATCAGCCCTTTTTATAATTAAAAATGTCATAATGAAATATATAAATCATCGGCCAACGCCCTACCTTTGTTTAGCTTGTGTTTTTTTATCCGGAAAGAACTGATAAATTTTAATAAATATCTCTTTTCAAATTATACTTACGTCTTTATTCATTACAAGTGACTAAATTAAAATATTAAATGGAGGAAAATAACACCCCCTCGCGTAGCTCACTAATATTTTTATCACAAAAAAACAAATCTTGAAAGTGTAAACATTTTCGTAATTTGTTTTATTCGATAAAAGATTTCACAAAATTATCTTTGTTCAATAAGACTCACCGCAGATTCTCAGCTTGTTCCAATTTACCTCCTGCAGATTGCCAGGCCAACGCCAAAAATTATCTCCCTTACAAATTCCCTTTCCATGAACGTAGCCTGAAAAACTAGGGCATTTTACCCGCAATTCCTTTTCAAAATTTATGAAATCTTTGCAGAAGGTAATTAGAGAAAACTTATCCAAACCTAAACTTTCTATTAGTAAGATATATAACCCATTTATAAGTTTTATTAAACTCTAATAATTAATACCCATTAGATGCAGCAACTAGAACATGGCCAAGACACTCTGTAAGTTATTATTGGAATATTTAATATCCGCTTTAAAAAAATTAATAAGATATTTTAATTAACACACTACTTATAAACTAACCATGTGATTAAATTAATCGTGAAAAAAAGATGAATCTGTACATGAATATAAAAAAATCTCTAAATTAGAAATTAATATATTAATATTTAGTCAGCATTCTCTTTTCCCGTGGACAATATATTAATAAGTTATATCGAATCTTCACGAGCATATGAATATATACTTATGTCAATACCTTTGCCCACGAATACATATAACTCGTCAATATATTTGCCCACGAATAGTAGACTATATAACTCGTCAATATATTTGCACGAACGTATAAACTCTTCAATACCTTTTCCCGAGAATAGTATATAGCTCTCAATGTTTTCTTCACGAATAGTGTATAACTCGTCAATAATTTCGCCCGCAAATAGGGTATAAAGTTAATTTTCCTAAAGTGGAAACTATGAGATTGTACTTTATGCATTAGATAACACGACTAGATTTTCAATCCAGCTTCTTTTTGTGACCTGACTGTAAATACATAGTTCGTTTGGCACGGAGGGGTCGGTTGAGGGGATATTTAGAAAACTTACTTATTTTTATTTATTTAGCACCGCGTTTTACTACCCGTTTGGGTTATACGCTTAAGTGCTAATTACGCTAAACGGTTAGGAAATTGGAAAAGTTGAGTTTAGAGAAACGTGAACCCGCATTTCGTGGAGGGATAGTAGAAAACCATGTAGTAAATCCACCCCTAGTTCACAACACCTCTCCCCCGTCCTCGGTAGTCTAGATCAATACGAAACTAGCGCGTTATCTAACTACGCCACCAGGCGGTGAAAACTTAGTTCTTTCAGCACCATTTCTGCATTCTGCTTTTAGTATCCCAGAAAGGATCCGCCTCAGGGCCGAATTATGCAATCTTTAAAAACTGGCTTTGTTCCTAAATAAATATTTAAAACCCGGTATAGGCTCTTTTTGCTGTGTGTGGCGTAGAATTGATAGGGAGGAGTCGCTAATAATGAGAGCGCACAACAAAACGTTAATGAGGTGTGGCCAGCAATAATATATATTTTTCCCAAACACATTTCAAGCTATGGCTAGTGGGGAAAGGGGGTACAAAACGGCGGCACAGTTGAATGTTGTAGGGGGTCTATCACCTACTATATTACTATTATTTAGCACCGCGTCTTAAATACCCGTTCGGATTATACTCTTAAGTACTAATTACGCTAACGGATTAGGAATGGGGAAGGTTGAATTTAGAGGAAGTGAACCGCATTTGCGTGGAGGTAGAGTGGATAACCATTTAGGAAAAACCAAACTCAGTTCACCCGACCTAGATTCGAACTCGATCTCCCCGTCCTCGGCAGTCGAGCTCAACACGACTATCGCGTTAGCCAACTACGCCACCGAGGCGGGTGACCTACTATACAACACCACATGTGGTGAATAGAACAGAACTGAGTGGTTTAGAATAGTATTTGATCTGATTCAGTGGCTGGATGATCTAAGGCTTCACAATCGTGGTAGACTGACTTGCTAATAATGACGGGGGTTTTAATCCCGGTCTGGTCTACTGAGGTAGATTTTTCCCTAAATTGTTTCCCAACTCTCCTTCCCCGCAAATTCGGGTAGATTTTCCGTAAAATACTTTCTTCCTCATCCCTACTGTAACCTGAACGAGTAGTAAAACGCGGCGATAAAAAAAATGGGGGTAGAAATAAATTTTTATAAAACACAAGATTTTTTTATGAGGGCAATATTGATATCATTTTACTATTTCATTAGTGTTATCATTGATAATATCTATCAAATATGACACTTAATATTACATGACTTGGCGTATGAATACTTTAAAGTAGATCTAGCTATTATTTAAAAAAATCATTGTGACAACAAAACTTAGTTAAAACGATAAAAAAAAATTACAAACAATATTCATCAATGAAAATGAATAGAAGAAAAGAGTTAATATTTTTAACATTTCTATAAAATTTGCTGTCAATAACATCTATATCTAGTTTTTATTTAGCTGTAACTTCTCTTTTACTCTCGTCCACTGCGACACGACACAACTATAACTATTATCATTTTGGAAATATCCTGCGCTTTATAAAAAAACTAACTCATCGCAACATGACTTAAAAACTAACTAACCCTAAATAACAGTATACACACTTCCCTGACCCATATTATTACAATTTAAATATTCCTCGTATAATCCGACGATAGAAGACCGTGCTAAATATGTTAAAAAAATAATATACGAAGCCATGTACAAACAGTAAATATCTTCGTCAACAGCATCGGAATCGAATCAGGGTCCTCTAAACCATGTTTCAAGTGTTACGCGAAGACACCTTAGAGTCGTAAAATATATTGATATATTCAATTAAGTACTTTACAGCCGAACGGATCGTAAGACTCGGTGCTAAAAGAAATGTTCAATAGGTGAAAAATACAATCGGTAACTAGAATCGAAACGCACCTTGCTAACGTTCTACCAAGAGCTATCCTGGTTCATCTTGTGTTAAAACCACCTTTCACTATTTGTTGGTTTTTTTGAGTCTATATATGGTTCGATTCCCCGAGTCCAGGTTGACATTTTTCACTCAATTAAATTTGATTCAGCTATCAGTTCCTGCGAATAGCCGTCATTTTGTGATACACATGAATTAATACTATATATAAATGTTTAATCAAAACTTTTTTTTTACTATCATGGTGATGAACGGTTTAACTTGAGGTGGCGCTCAAAACTTTTTCCAGGCATCGGGCCTACCCACCAGCCAATGATTGACTCCACAAGAACATAAGATGTTAATAGAGCTATGAACTAAGTATACTCTATTCACGGTAGAATTACTCTCTGAAAGGTCTTTTTTCCTACCAAAATCCTATTATATAATAGCTTTCTGGTAGGGAAAAAGGCCTTTCAGAAAACAATTCCTACGCTGAACAGACTTTATCACACTTTAAAGTCGACCATGATTTTTACTCGCCTCTTCCAAAAACTTTATAAATTCGAGGTTAGACCCGATGGTCATCTGATCCGGTTCTGTTTTTCTTAATAGAAATTCAATTTAGAGTTTAGCACCAAATTTATCGGAACTCCCTTTAAGATTGGAAAAAAAAAAATCATCGAGTTGGGATTGAACTTACAATTGCATTTTCAAAGGCGGTAATGTTAGAGCTGAGCTAACTTTACTGTTCAATTAAATGTCTCACCTACACACTATCAACTTTGTTCCTTTTATTAAGTGTTAATTAATGCTATTTTATTACCTGAGTAATTAGTATATATGCTTGTAATCAAAACAGAGTACAGTTAGTAAGACGCGATATTATTTAAAAAAAATAAAAATAACCGGTCATGATTTTGTTGTATGTTAAGAAAGGTTCCGTCCCTCGCTTACAATTTGTAAAAATACAATCAACTTTCGTCCGCCTGTTTGGCAGAGTAGGTAGCGTACCTGCTTACTACGCCAAGGGGCTCGGGTTCGATTCCCGGCCCAGGCAGGATTTTACTATTCTCGCACAGGGTTTTTTCCCTGTGCGAGAACGGTTGAATAATGTCTGGGGGACTGGCCCATTTTGGTCGCACGGCACATAACTGGGGGTGGGGGTAGATCTAGACATAACTGAGCCGAAAGGTATGTGTGTTTACAAGTTGACGTCATCTACTAGTATTGGTCCCATTTGATCGCGCCTCGCCTTACATAAACTACAGAGGGTGTATTGGTCATTTGAGTAGGACTGTTGGTGGACGCGAGACTTGCCTCAGTTGGCAAATAGTTCTTTAGAGAGTAGACGCTTTGAGTTTTATGTCTAAGTCCAGTAAATATGCAGCTTGTTCTCCATTTGTGTGTTTGTCAAGAATATCAGGTATTGTAGAATAACTATTAGATCTTTCAAGACGCTTTGAGTTTTATGTCTAAGCCAGTAAATATGCAGCTTGTCTCCATTTTGTGATGGTTTTGTGTCAAGAATATAAGGTATTGTAGAATAACTATTAGATCTTTCAAGACGCTTGAGTTTTATGTCTTTGCCAGTAATATGTAGCTTGTACTCCATTTTGTGATGGTTTTGTTTCAAGAATATAGGTATTGTAGAATAACTATTAGATCTTTCAAGACGCTTTGAGTTTTATGTCTAAGCCAGTAAGTATGCAGCTTGTTCTCCATTTTGTGATGGAGTTGTGCCTTTCAATGAAATATAAGGTGATTTGTTAGTTGAACAACTACTTAACCTTCTTTAGTAGTTAGTTAAATAACATGATGAATCCATTAGGAAGGGCAGTACGTCTCAGGTTATCTAATTTACAAAATGTACTATTTTCAACTATTAGGGTTGATACAAAATTAGCGTTTATATTAGACGAGTGTATCTGATGTCATTTTAGTCAAATGAGTTTACTCACAAGAGGATCCTAAAATTAATCTGTTTTGAATAGGTGGGCCTTTATTTAATCGAGTCAGTTTTTTCAGGGGATCTTACAAACATAGTCACACACTTGTTTATGTAATCTCATTTACCATAGTTTTAAATATCTTAAATTGCTTATAAACCTAAAGGTAGTAAGACGCGGTGAAAAAAAAAAAATCAATGTTTAGTTATAGGTTATGCAACACATATTTGCTAATCTGAGCCTTAAATTTTCAAGGTATGATATATAAAAAAAATGTACAGAAATACAAGGGTAGCCAGTTTTTATTTAGATGTAGTTGAGGGGTTGAGAATTACAGTTTGTGAAAGTGGTAACACCACGGCAGGCTTTTTGAAAATTTATCTTTTAATTAAATAAAGTGCATGAAGTTGTAAAATGCAACAGCAGTCATTTTAGAATGGATTTATTTTCATTTGCCCACTGTGGGTGATATAGTAAAAAATATGACCCACTTTGTCTAAAACCACATTTTTTATTTATGGAGAAAATTTTTCCACACCTTTCAGAGTGTTTGGAGTATGACCACAGAAGGGTTGAGAGGACATTTATTCCAGTCTGATGTACACTATGTTTCAAAGAAACATGAACAGACCTGTATTTAACAGATGTACACTCTGCTTATCTTGATAGGTGGCATACTTACCTTGATAAATTACACCATGTGATTTAATATTTCTATGAAATTAATAGGGTATATCTATTATTTGGTCTGATTTTTGATAGTCAATTACACACAGGTGTTTAAAGGCAGCAGCCTTGGCCTTGTATGAAGGTCACAAGGTGAAGGTTGATGTTGCATGCCCGCCCCACTTTAGATTTCACAACACATGAATACTATGGGAGACAGTTTTAAAGTCAAGTTGATATTAGTGGATCACTCTTAATGTTCCCACGGGAAATCTATTTTTATTGGAACAAGAGAGTACACAGAATATGTGGCTGTTAACATCGGCACATGAATAAATAATGTTCCTTTCGATTCATTTTGTGATTTTTGTCTTTTCAAAACCATGATATATATAGCATTGGTTAAAAAAACGCTGTCAAATGTGCTGCTTTTTAATTTATTATCAAATTGTAAAACTGTATGCTCTCACTCTCATGTTTAAAAGCCAGGTAAAAAAGTTCTGATTTAAACATTAATCTCTCTGGTTTGTTAAAACTATTATGTTGAGGCTACCACTGATGGAAATTGAATGAAATGAAAAAAAAAATGCTACTTGTCAAATCTCGGTTCTGAAAATTACTTAAAACCATTTAAAAAAAAGATTATTTAAGATACAAATTTGGTCTAGTGGTAAGGTGTCGGGGGGTCTGGTTCAATCCTCTGTCCAGGCACATATTTGTCTGATTGCCAAACCCTTCCTTCATCTCTGACAAGATGTTTATTAATCACAACTTGTGAATGTGTGGAGTGCCACCGTGGTTCGGATCCCACGTTAAACTATAGGTCCTTTATTTCATCTCACAATCACCCTACCATTACACATTAGCTTAAGTGCATATAACCCGAACGGGTAGTAAGCCGCGGTGCTAATAATAACAATTAAGGTACAAATGACTATTTTAGTTTAGGCAGAAAGAAAGTACTTTATTTTAAAGAGTGGTTTCACTTTACATGTTGTATATTATGGTTTTCAATATTGTAATTATAAATATGCACATGGGGCCTATATTATCCATCTAGTGCATGTAATCTATAAATTAATAATTTTTCTAAACCCACCAAATTACATGTTTTAATCTAGTCAGGTTTTTTTTTAAACAATACTGAATCTTTATTGCTAATATTTGTGCAATAAAGTTGAGTTGGTAATTATGGCAGTGGCTGTGAACCATATGAACAGACAACGCTCAAAATAAGTGCCTGGAACTTTTTTTTAATAAAATCCAATAAATTAGATATAGGGCCAGTTTCATAGTCGGATTTAGTACGCCTCAAGTGCGGCGCTATATTAAATACAAGACGTCACCTACCTGAAATTGAATGGAATGGGCCAGTTTCATATGCGAAACTGGCCCATTCCATTTTGGTCTAAGTAGGTGTCGTCCTGTATTTAGTATCGACTCGCACTTTAGGCGTACTGAAACTGGCCCATAGAATCACTGTAAAATGGAGACAAGCTAATTTTCATGTCTCTTTTGAGGTGAGTTATGTTCTTTTAGTTAAACAAAATTTTATGTGGTGGAGTTATGGTTGAAGGGTACTTTCATCAGAATTTTATGTAGTGGAATTATGGTTGGTTAAAGGGTATTTTTATATCTTCATACGTTGAATAAAATGTTCTATACTTGGTATCAGTTAATCAATGCCAATAAAATAATAAAACTTTTATGTCGAATTTTGTCATTATTATAAACATAAAATAGGTTTACAAAATACACGATCAAAGAGGCAAAATTAAAGCATAGCTCTTGAATTTCTCTTACTAAAAAACCCAACTCCCAACACATTTGAGTGTACAATGCAATGTGCAAGTGAGATGGGAATCTTGCGTATGTTTGTGGAATATTAACAAATAAAATGACATAATTTTTAGCACACTTTTTCAAAATTAAGTTTAACCATTACTAGATTCATTTGCATTCTTCTTTAGTTAATTAGATATAGTATTAACACATAGGCCTAATGGATTTATTGCTAAATATAAATGTATTCAGGGTCTGTGAACAAAGCTATTGAGTTTTATTTTCTCTGACCAATAAACATTAATTAAATCAGCCTGAAAACTAACAGATATTTCTATCCAAGCAAGAATATGAACCTAGTTAAAATCAAAGACAAAAATATTTACGTTAATGGCACAAAGTGGCCTAGTTTATTTTCAATAAAGTCAATGTAGTTTTCCTTAGTTTCCAAACAATAATCAATAGTATACCTCAGTTTGTAGCAGTTACCAAGGATATAAGCCATTTTGTGGATACATTCAAATAATGATTTGAATGTAAGGTCCAGAATCTCATGTGGAAGTTGGTTCATCCTATTTTGGCTGTTTAACAACTTGTGAAGTTTGTAAACTTCTTCCATTGTAAGCACAAAGCTCGTTTCATTTGAAAATGACACAAGAACCAAGTAAAGACCTTTCAGCAACACCTAGAGAAGAACCAACATTGGAAGAAGTGCTCAGGAAAGTTGCGAATGCTCTCGTACGTCCAGGTAAAGGCATTCTTCTATGTGACGAGTCGCCCGCCACAATGAGAAAACGTTTCGCAGACATTGGCCACTACAACAACGAAGAGAGCCGGCGTTTGTTTAGGCAGATGATCTTCACGACGGACAATCTAGGGGAGAGCATATCGGGCGCGGTACTACATCAAGAAACCCTGCACCAAAGGTCTGACAAAGGTCACCTCCTGCCGATGCAAATGAAGTACCACCGCCTTGTCCCAGGCGTGAGTGTGGACATAGGCCTCTCGCCTTTGTTTGGCTCGGAGGACGAGCTCACCTCCCTTGGGTTGGACGACCTAACCGAGTGCTGCAAGGAATACAAAGCAAACGGATGTCACTTCAGCAAAGCCCGCTGTGTGTTCGGGATCAACCCAAACACACCTTCTTACAGTGCCATAATGGAAAATGCGCGGGTCCTTGGGAGGTTTGCCTCCCTGTGCCAAAAGAGTGGCCTTGTTCCGATCGTGCAAGCGGAGATATTCCCAGTGGGGTACCATGGGCTCGATCGCATGCAGAAAGTCACGGAGACAGTCCTGTCGGCGGTGTTCAAATACTTGAATGACTTCCAGGTGTTCCTGGAGGGTTGCCTCCTCGCCGTGAACATGGTGACTTCTGGGAACTCGTCTACATGGAAGTGTTCCCCTCAAGATGTAGCCATGGCCACGGTGACCGCCCTCAACAGGACAGTCCCGCCGGCAGTGGCGGGTGTCTTGCTCCTCTCAGGATGTTTGTCGGAGGTGGAAGCCACAGCGAACTTGAACGCCATAAGCCAGTTCGTCGGGAAGAAGCCATGGCCCATCACCTTCATCTTCGGGAAAGCTTTGCATGGTTCATCACTGAGGGCTTGGAAAGGAAATCCTGAGAATGTTAAAATTGCCCAAGATATACTGTTAGAAAAAGCAAAAGATAATAGTCGAGCAGCTTTGGGTCTATACAAGTGCAGAAATTCTATCCAAACTAAGGAAACATCTTTAACTATACAAACATGATAAACATTCAAAAGAACATAATAAAATTGGCGATTTTTCTTCCAGATGATTCTATCTAAACTCCATGAGTTCTTTTTTTCCAGTACTAGTATGGAAAATAATAATATGGAGCTAGGGGAAGTACAAGGTTCAATAAAATTGTTTTTTTTTTTATTAATTTAAGCCTGTCATATTGGGAAATTGTAGTTAAATCTTCATAATGAAAAGGTTATGTTCAAATTTACCTTATCCACACTTAAAAAAAAAGTTATATTTACCCAATTTCACAACCCATCAATCAAAAATGAGAGCTGCAGAATACCATTGCATATATCTGCTTAGAACTAGATCTATTAACTGTTAGAACCATTAAAAAAGTTTTTTTTTTTGCTTCAAACTAGGAGGAAAGATTTTTAGTAAAGTTGTTTGTTTGTTATAGGTTACAGGTGCTTCAAAGCAGTCATGTTTCTTACTGGATTCATCTTTGGTTCCATCATTGTTTACCTGATATGTCTGCAAGAAAAATTATTACCTGCATATGGAAACGCTGGTACGTATAACACATTCTTCAGAACCGAAACAATATTATGGCCATATAGTGAATAGCCAAGTTATGATGCGATATGTCAGAGGATGGACATTTTTATGATAATATCAGCAGAATAAATAACATGTGTAGAAAGACATGTCTGGATTAAATAGGACAGAGGGTTAGTGAGACATAAATTACTTAAGTATTTAGTTACATTTGATAGGTAGGGAAAGAAGTGTAAATATGATTTAGATAGAGATAGCAGGTCAAGGTGCAGTTTATATTAAAGTAGAGGTGGATTACAATAAATTTATTTATACGCATTAAGATTTTAAATATTCTTTTCAAGGTGGATTTAATTAGTATCTGAATTTGATTTTGCTCTAAAATATGTACATATCGCCCGTCGTTCTCATTATTTAAGTTGAGATAAGTCGTAACAGAGTAGATGTACTGGAAAGTTTTCAAAATTAGAGCTTGACTTATAAAGCATACCATTTACACTGGTAAGATAATTGTGCAATTCAGTTTATTTTGAGGATAATAGTTTAATTTTTATTTAGATTTATATATTTATTTGAAAACTAATTTTATTAGTTTTAGTATAATTTTTAATGAAATAATAATTTGATTTATAATTAATTATGTTGTGAAATATAACTTGAATTTCTTTTTGTTGTAAGTAGATTTATTTTATCGTACCTTTTGTATCAGGGTAGATTAAAATATTAATAATAATTTTATTTGTCTCGATTTAATAAGAGTTAATAGTATATGATAATTAATGTTTAACTATTATTTTTAATTTACGATTAGGGGTGATAAACCATTCGGTTTGAGAAAAAGGGTTGTATGGTGGGTGTGGCGAGTGTAAAATGAACTAGCATGGTATTATGAACAAAAAGTCATACATGTATGGGTTTGAGAACTGAAGAGACTGTTTTTGTTAACTGTTCTTCCAAATCACTATTCATTTGAACAACCACACACATAATAATGCAATTAAAGTTTGTATGCATTGGCTTCTTAGGGAAAGCTCGATACTGATTGGGAATAAATGATTTATTATGTAGTACAGTTCTGGCAACAACCCACTAGACTAGTTTTCATAATAAAGCTCCTGAACTGAACTTTTATATGTTCTGAATACTAAGAGGTGTGGTTACTATGATGCAAGATGTTCCTTCTTACCACCCCCAGGAGTGGCGCTAGGGGCAGGGATCCTGTTTGGTTTGATAACGATGCTAGTACAGTACGTGGGATTGTTCATGACTGGCTTCCACACGGGCCTGTTCCTTGGGGTGATCTCACTGGCTGTGGCCGAGCACTTCTACTGGCAACCTACAGCTGTATGGATGACTGTCGGTGTGCTGCTTGGTGGAGGGCTGCTCTTCGCTATTCTCAACCTCTGCTGGCAGAAAGGTTACTTGATCATACATAGAACTATTTGTAAAATTATGCCTTTCAGTGTGTTTCTAACTAATATAAAGAAATACATTATTGAGGAGGATTGGCTTTACAAAAAATGCACTGTTGAACCCAATTGAGGCTCAAACTTCCAGGTAGTCTAAAGATTGATATAGACATGCAACAAAACATCGTAACAGTTTCCTGTTGTGCACTAAAGAAACAAAGTGGATGTAAAACCAACACGTATCACCTATGCGAACATAATGCAATACCAGTATTTATTTTTGCCTTTTCCCCTGTCCAAGCACTGAGAATAAAACATTCATTTTGTTCTTGCATTCATTGCTGTAGTATTTGATTTTGCAGCAATTTCTTCCCAGGCATCATTTTTACCCACTCTATTATAATATGTAGGATGCTTGGTATCCCATAAAATTTCCTTTTCTTGATAAAATGTAGAATATTATTTTCATTATACGCTGTATTAGCGAACAACTATAACAAACCAAAAGATGTAGCACAGTCCAAACATAGAAAATGTGGTGCAACATTTTTTGTGGTGCAGCAGATGGGACACGCTGATCTTAAGGTGTTACACTGTCCCATCCAAACCGGACACTGCGGTGTTGCGTAAAGATATTCTATAGCATGTATTATGCATCTTTACAAATAATGGTTCATATAGCCTTGCCTATGACTTATACTAGCTCTAAATATCCCCTGAACTTCAGAGGTTAAGGAATTATAAAGATTTTGGCCACCAAAACATAGGCTTAAGCTTGACATCCAATCCATTTGTAACATTGGCCTCGCATCAATTTGATTTTAAATACTTTTTCTGAGAAAGTGCAAATTAAAGCAGATATAAATGTTGTGTTCAAATCTATTATCGCTACTGTAGCTGTATAGAGGGAAATATAACCTGAACAGCTAATGAGACGCAGTGCCAAAAAGAGAGAAATAATTTCAGATTAAAATTAAATATTTCCCTTTATTTTTCCAGGACTGACTGTGATCGGCACGAGCGTATATGGCGGTGCCATTATGGCAGGGGCCCTGGACTACTTTGTCGAGAAGTTCCTGATGGTGATGTGGGTGTGGGACCGGGTGGCCTCCATAAGAGCAGCCCGCCATGTTGGTTCAGTTGGCTCATCCTGTCGGTGTGGCCCTTCATGATTCTTGTCGGATTGATCACCCAGTGGGCTATCACAGGAAGGGGGATCTACCATCAGGAGTGTGAGTATTTGTTCCAATCGGTTTCAATGGCGGCTTGTGAATGTTTGATAGGTGTTGGTGCAAGGATTTTATTTGTGGGATAAAAGGCCACAAAGTTACTAGTTCCCAAACTGTGAGCCTCGAGCAAATTTTTTGAAAATGGAAAATTAATGATCTGGGACTTGTTTGTTAGGTTTTTCCTATCTTTATTTTGGTCTTAACCAAAGACTTAACCTTAAAAAATAACTCAAACTTAGTATCTATTTAAAAAAATTATTATGATTTGAGTCTTGAATCATGAATATTCCTTATAGGTTCTAGGGTCCCATCCTAGTATATACTAGAATAATATGCTCAATACACTTGATTCTGATGTGTTCAACTATGACAGATCCTAGGCTACCCTAACTTTCTATCATTTTATGATTTTGAAATAGGGATTGTTTGTCCTTCATGTATCTGGAATTTCAAAATTATAGTCAGGTAGACACCCTGTTAAAGGTCCCTTTCTTCACCCCACCTTTGAAAGGTTTATTAATAATGTATATTTGAATTCCTCCTCAATGTCTAGGCTAGTAGATGATTGGAATTTACAAAGAGCCACTGCAGACCTTACCCACCACTTCCTCCCCCAAATATAAACTATTTAGAACACGAGGCCAAGATTCAACCCCCTCTCCCCCAATCACAGACAAACGGACACTGATAGATGTGGTAATTTCGAGTTTCATCCTACACTAGTGTTTCTATAGCATTTGCTTTTAAACCAAAACAATGTCATGACTCATCATTTACAGATATAAAGTGAGTTCATCCCGCCAATGTTTCAAAATTTTTTTTTATGCATGTAACTTATCTTGGTGTGCTGCAATGCTTTAATTACACATAACTTTGTCCTTGCTTTTGCTACCACTTAATAGCACATCTGAAAAATATAACCACTCCAAACAGCTGATTTTTTTGATATGCACTACAAATTCATTGAATTATTACTTTAATATTCTTGACACAAATTGAAACATTTGAAAAAGAATATATAAAATATTTCTTTACTTATAATAATATCGCAATATTATTTGAGTTCTTAAGTTCTCAATTTTTAAATTAATATTTTTTAAAAGTAATGCTTGTTTTTAGGAAGGGTACACATATATTTTGTGTTAGAGTATACCTAAGTGCAAATATATCTCAATGTCATTAAATGACCACTATATTTAATTGTATTTAAAATTATCATTTATATCACAGGGCTACTGTGTGAATCCAATATTTTGAAAATTACAAACTTGAATCAAATATTTAAAAATGAAATGGTTCAAATCAAATGTGTTGTTGCAGGGGTACCGTCCAAGAAATCCCGCAACATGAATATACAGAGGGTGCGGACTCGCGAACAGAGGGCCGAGCTGCGGCAGAAAAAGTACCGCTACCTGTACCAAGTACGGACGGCACATGGGGATGTAATAAGCCAGGTGAATAGGCTGGGTGCCTAGATACATGTGTGTAGTTACCCCCACCCTTACTCTTGCTCTATAACCACCCCCTCACATGCACCCCCCACTGGCTTCTTCTGGTGATGGTTTAATGCTGTAGCTGCGACACAGGTAGGAAACTCACAAACAGCACAGCATGTATAATCATGTTTGTTTTTTTTGAAAAATATTATGGCTTATAATATAATAGTGAGATATCTTATCAGTGGATACAAGTGATTGTTGTTTAAAGAAACATATTTTTTAAATCATACTTTTTGAACATTCTTAATGAGGCTGTATATTTTCAAAATGAAGGAGGTTGGTGAGTTGTCTCAAAGAGCTGCGACTGCTGATAAGAAGATACTCCTCATACATATTATAAAAATATGAGTGTTGTGATAACTTGATTTATCCAAACAATTAATGCATTAAAACATTTTCCAATTGATATTCCATATATTTGACTAGCGTTCACTTTGTTGTGGAAAAAGTGGACTTTTTTTTTTTAGCACCACGTCTTACTATCCATTCGGATTATACGCTTAAGTACTAATTACACTAATAGATTGAGGAGGGAGAGGCGGAAAAACCATTTAGGAAAAGCCACCCCCAGTTCACTCGACCGAGATTCGAGCCTCGATCTTCCCGTCCCCCGTGGTCTGGCTCAACACGACTGGCGCGTTAGCCAACTACGCCACCGAGGCGGGTAAAAGTGGACTTCATACACCGGTAAACATGAAACCAGGTGTCATTCTACAACCAATTAAATCTAGGTGATTTGTTTTATTTGATCAACAAGTTATTACACTCCTGGTACTTAGAGTCCTAGGTTAAGTAGGTTTGCTTCTAAATTACTTGATCTTAGTACACCTGGGTAAAAATTAAGAACACTATTGTTGAGATAACTTCTCCTGTGTTTGTACCTAGAAAGAGTATGAAGAATACAATTAACTGCAATGGGGTTGGGCTTCAAACTCCTGCAGGGTGTTCTTAGGTTAAATTTTCCTATATGGATTCTCAATTTTCCAGCACCAATGTGAGTGGGTTTTCACCTCCCTACTCTATTAGTTTTCATGATGGTATCGCAGTTATTCTAACCTACCA
Source organism: Timema podura (assembly GCA_033556935.1). NCBI lineage: Eukaryota > Metazoa > Arthropoda > Insecta > Phasmatodea > Timematidae > Timema > Timema podura. Next base: position 21,950,778 of record JAVRXN010000014.1, read on the forward strand.
TGTGTTCGCAGAGCTACGTGCAGGCCCTGCAGAGGAAAGTGTGTGGACCCGGGGAGACCAACACGCTCCAATCAGATTCGACCCATCTCACCATCCTCCCGGCGGACCAGACGCAGTTGGCCGCCTTGACAGAATCAGAGGACGATAGTCGGGAGATCTCGGGGACATCATCCAACTGGACCGTAGGCACGATAGTAGCAGAGATTCTGTTAACTTCAACTTGGGCCGAGCTCCATACCGATAGTTATCAAACAATGGCCGTCGCATCGATAGTGGGCTGGCTTTGTAAATTATACCACATTGGGAGGGGTGGGGGAAGAGGGTTACAGGGTATTGGTGTTATCACTTTTTTTTAGCCCTCAAACTTTTTTTTTTGTAATTTTTAACAAGACAATTTAATAAACCTTTAGAGAAAATCTGACTTTTTTTTAAATTTAAGGATTACATTAAATCAATTAAATATGAATTTTGTTACTGTAGTTATGTTTTGCTTTTAAAATAGTTTGTTGACTGTTGGGCCCAATCTTTTACTATTAATTTGGGGCTAGGCAAGCCAAGATATTGTGATGGTGTTTTAGTGATGGACATTTTATGAGCAGTCTTAATTTCGATATGTATATAACATAGTTCATAATGTGAAGCTGAGTGCGGTTGGTTGAAACTTCCCCAATGCAGTGAGATTTGTACATAATAACAGCATGAAATATTGACAAAAATAAAACAGCTCTTATGTTTAACTTTTAAATTTTAGCTGTGCAATGTTTATGTAAAAATTATGTAATTACTTGTAAAATAGTTTGAGTATGGTATAATGTGATCATATATGTATGTGTGTGGGAAAAGATACCAGTTTGTTGATAGTGATATATGACTAGATACTAAATTTGACCTCTAATTTGTATTATTTACTGTGCTGTTCTTCATATCAAGAGTACAATTTTAGAACGATTATTTCAAAACTGTTCTATAAGAGGAACGAAGAAATACAGTTTACACTTTATTATTTCTGCCTCTTGAAGAAAATTGATTGTAACCCCTCAGACCAAGGTTTGATTCTGTTTGCACCCATCAGGAGTGTTAAGCACAAATTTTGTTCTAAAGATCTGGGCACAGTTTATCATGGCTGGTGCTACTTTGGCATGTATAATTATCATCAATAAACTTCTACTTTTCACACACTTGTACACATATTTAATCTGTGAAACTTTCCATCCCACAGTAAACTAACTGAAAGAATAATCCTACTTTTGAGCCTTCTTGCTTCTACATACAGTATTGTTAGAAACCTTTTGTATTAATATTTCAAGAATAATTTTAAAGCTGACCAAAATTAGAAAGGTACCATATGTTATTGCTAAACCACACAGTATAAAGACTGTGGTCTATTCCAGAAGATAGAATGTGCTATCAAATTGGTGTAACTAATATTATGTACACATTATTACAGAAATATATTACTGTTTGAATTGGATGTTGATAATTTCATATTGAATGCCTTTGCTCTGATTCATTGTTGAATGTGTTGTGAGGCCAGATTCTATTGACGAGTCTGGATTATACTTAGCATCCTTCCTGTGCTGCCCAGAAAGGCACCAGATGTTTGGAGTAGATTAGTAGTAATTAATAATCACAACCTTACTTCATCGAGATAGTATGTATGGTATACTAATCATACTTGTTTTTTAATGGACCAGTTAGATTCTTTTTACTAAAATGAGGAAAACGGTACAGGCGGGTTCGACTTATATTTATTATATAAATATATTGTAGTATCAGATAGATTGAACTATTTGATATGGCTCAACGAGCCATGTATCTATGCCTCAAGTTCTTTATGTATGGCCCTTGTTATTGGACAGACTGAGATGTTTAGTTAGTACCATTTCTTGATGCCCAGTCAGATCCTACGATCATTCTAAATTACCACAACGGTATCCATGACCTCTTTTTTAATCTACTTAATGGTGGAAAATAAATCTAGCTTTCTTTGTGGAGGTATGTTGTCTCCAAGAACAGTATCATAGAGCTCGATTGGTAGAATACCTCTCTAATCAGCTTTTGTGTTGGCTATCGTTAGCCTGTTGAGCTCGAAAATCTGCTCTTGGTCAGTGGGCAAATTATTTTCCACTCTCTCCCCGCCAACGGTACTTCCTCTAAATTCAACCCTCCCAATCCTGATCAATTAGTAAGACGCATTGAAATCATTACTTTTCCTTTTGCAACCCTCTTGCGTGCCCATTTCGTGTGTTCCTTAACAACTTCCAGATTTTTCTCAGAGCAAGGGCGAAAATTCATCCAACTTCGGGTGCTGCAAATCGCTCTAAGAAATCCACGGGTTTGACTAGTTGTCTCAGAGCGAATATGTAAGTTAAATCAATGAGATAAGGTGGAAGGATCTTTTTGAATTCATATTTTCATGTCGGCTCAGCAAAGAACTTCATACAGGGACAAATTCTAAAATTATGGGTTTTGAGGATGGGGAAGATCAAGTTCTGGTACAATAATTGTGTGGCGGATTGCCCACTTTAATTTTTTTTTTTTTTATAACATATTTAACTAAAAATCCTTATTTCTTCTGGTAGCAGTCTTTCATTACTTCTTTATGTGGAATGTGATGGGGTTATGGTTTCTACTACCATATGCCACTTCTATTTCGCTGAAACAAAGACACACTTATTAAGGGTGTATGGTACTTTAAACATATTTGTTTAAAATAACATGTTAGCCTCAACCTGTGGCTGTGTATTTTTTGGGAGTGAGGACCAAGATATTGAGCTGAGGATTAAGCACACATCCCTTGTTTGGTGATAATGCTCAAGTTTTGCATCCTTCTGTGTAAATGTACTGGTACTTTATTGGTCAGACATATTACAAGGCATGAAGAATGGGATTAATATACCTCAAAAATTTCATATTATGTGTTTTTAATTGTGAACTTTGACACTTATTTTTCTGGTGGATATGTAGGCCTTGCCCACATCCCGTTTGAACTTTGAAACTGTTATTGTTTTCATTTGGAATTTAATATTTATTTAGAGGGTAGTAGAATATTTGCAAGACATAATTGAGAATCAAATAGCCGGAGCTGTTGTTAATTTTAGAGAGGAATTCACCATCTAGTTATATTCTGAAAAATGGCACCTGGGCAGAGTTCGATTCCCATATCCAGGTGTCATTTTTCAAATTTCAGACATAATTAGCCAATCTTGATATATGGTCATAGCCTTATCGCACAGATTATTGATAATCTCACAACAGAGTAAAATGGTAGTCTCTGTGAAGACAGGTTTTAAAGAGTTGTAAACTATGGTAATTTGCAGACCCCTCTTGAAATAGCTCTATGGCTTCTCCAGGGGTCCACAACCTCCAGATTGGACAAAACTGTCTTAAGAATCAACCAAATATGAAATTGCTGCTTGTTTTTTTTTTAATAGTAATTGATTTTTTTTTTAGTATTAGCCTATAAGGAAAGTTCAATTTCTAGAGAAAGCGCACTTGCATTCACATGAAGGAATAATCTTAGGGATACTGAAGCAGGTTCAAATTAATTAAAATCAAGCCATAAACTGGACAATATACCAGATGTGCTCGTCATCTTGCTACCTCTTCAGGATATGTGCTAGTTACGCTAAGGGATTAGAAGGTTATATTTATAGGAAGTGCACCCACATTTACATGGAAAAACTACCCTCAATGCACTTGGCCGAGGTTCCAACCTCCTCTCTGTCATCAGCAGTCTAGTCTACTATGACTATGAGGATATGTAGCCACTGCGGCGGGTAGTGTCTTAAATTAAGGCAAATGTAAAGGAAGTGGACCGCGATCAGCTTGGAGTGAAATGGAGAAAGCTGGAAAAAAAAAACACACGTGGTGAATCAAGCGAGATTCAAATTCCAAGCATCCTCATGAAGTGGCGACCAAGTGTGATATATTTCTAACTCCTTGTGGGTAATCAACTTACTGAAGTGGTAGCCCTGGAAGAAGCTCGAACCCCTCTACTCCCTCGACCTCTGGCCTGCCGAGGTGAAGCGCCTCCTCTTGAATGTCCAGGTGAGTCTGAGGTCTCCTTTAAAGCAGCCCCCTTTCCCCTACCTCCGCGAGCACCCCTGGCCCCACGGCCCCCTCTTGTTCTGGTAGAGGTCATGTTGTACTATTAAGATTGACACTATCATCATCATCGCTGGAAAAGTCATCATTTTTTATCTCGGTGGTTTCCATTTGGCTGATTCCTGTGCCCCGTTTTTCTGCGTCCCGGTCTAGGAATTCTCGGTCCTGCCATCATTGAAAATACTGTGATTAGTATAGTGAGGCAACAGAGTAAAATATATAATTGCTAAATTTAGTGTGTGTGTCTAAGAGTCATATTCAACACAGACTCTGCCTTAAAATAAGAGTAAAGTATGACCTCGGGACGACTTCTGGGAAGCTCAGTTTTTTTAGAGCATTGTCATATTAAGTAAAAGGTCACTGATTCGATACCTGTGTCCTGGTTTCAACTTTCCATCTACAGAAGATGATTTTTAGATGCAGCCATAACCATAGTTATCAAATATAATATCATGGCTATTTAATCCATCAAAATTAGAGTTGAATCCATCTTTTCCTCAAATCTGAATATCAGAAAACATGATAGGCTTCGAAAGTTAACTTTTTCCCATTTTGGAGGACATAAAAATTATACCCGGACAGTGATAAGAACCCTGGTCGTTTGGCTATAAGAGCTGACTGCACTATCACCTAAGCTATTTCAAACCTCTTGGTCAGTTTACATATTGATTTGCTGATGCAATGGACACACTAAAATGGGCCAGTCAGGAGAGAGTGAGAATGATAGAGGTTCGATTTCAAGATCAACACTTTGTGCGCAACATACAAGAGAAATAATAAGAGACATCACAGCACCAAAATATATTTCAATACCATCTCATGACTTCAAGACTGCTCAAATAATTTTTCACATCAATTCGATTTAAAGATATTAAATGAAAGCAAGATTTAACGACTTTAAAATTATTATTTTTGTCCATCACTGTTGTTTGGTTTAAGTATGAAAACAAAAAAGAAAATCTAAGGCTTTGACTAACTTTGTGCTAGTTTTGAAATAATCATTATAGATGATTAGTTAATAATTTAAGCTCACAGCTAAGTATTTTGTATTTATATTTAAGAATTCTCAAATACTAACTATTTTGCACACCTTCTCCTTTTTGCAAATAGTTGACGGAGCACATTTAATTTCTTTACTTAGACTTTTTGATGGCTTTGTCATATTTTCCTCTAAAGTATTTCTCATTTGCTCTTTGTTTTACATTTTAAATAATTTGATTGCCGTTTTGACAAAAGTTGATTAGTACTAACTTTAGTAAATAGTTAACTATGTCCATTGCCACATATCCTAATTGATTCACATTAAACAAATTTATAATTGTTTTGCTATTCCACTTTGAAAAAACAACTAATATTTTTAAAATAATTTTTTAACTTTGAATTTGGCATTATTTTTCTCAATTGGGTCTTTTTCAATATTTCACTATGAATTTATAGAAATTTCTTATGTATTTGTTAAAGATCAACCCATAATGTACAACTTTTTATTTTCTGCAGAAATATTGTCTTCCTGAACATATTTTGCACCCTTGATTCCTTACCTCCTTGGCCTCCTCTTCCGCTTTGTTCATCCTCTCCACTCTGAACCTCTCAATCTCATCTACCACTGTGGTCAATGACTCAGTCACATTTTTAAACAGATGACCCTTCAACTTCCCGATTTGGTGACTGAAAAACAAAACATTAAAACAGTAGTTATATAGTAAAAGTATCGGAAGGTACGACTTGTCATTAAGTACAAGGCAACTTTAATATTGCAATGCTACACAGTGTATAAAAGTTAGTCTACTTTCTGAGGATAATATCATGTGCAACATCGAAAGAATGAAGCGTTTGTAAATATTTGTTAGTGTTTTTACTTTTTGTCGTGCTTCAGTTCTCTACAATTCTAATATTTTTTTTTCATGAGATATTAAATGATAAATTAATAGCTTAGTATTTTGATATAGATTTTATGGGTACAATATTTTATGCGAAGCTTCGAAACTTAGACTTGACTTTAAAGAAAAACTCATCAAAAAATATTCTGGTTTTGACAATGCGCCATTACAAATATTGACAGCTAAAGTACTCTTTTGCCATTCAGAGCTGTTATATAGATTACAAACTAATATTCAAATGAAACCAATCTGAAGTAACTGAGTAGTTACTTATACTATACTTTACATCCATTACCATTTTCAGTCTGTGGCCCGAGTCAGTTTTTTTATTCAAGCCATATATTTTCCACTACCAGCTTACTAGGCATGTCGTAGCTTCATATGCCTTATAACCTAACTTAAGACTAGGACAGGCACAACATCTAGTCCCCGTCTGCTAATTTATCAATGTGAAAGGGTAAAACCATATTTTCACCCATGATAAATTTTTGGTCGTGCTGGGTATTGAACCCAGGACCTCTAGCTCAGTAGACAAACATACTACCAACTTAGCTAAGGTGCCGGACTGTGATAGTAACTTGATTTATCGAAATAAAACCAAATATTACAAACGTTCTCAAAATAATTTTAGAGCATTTAGGTATAAAAAGAACCACAATGTAATTTTTTTTTTCACACATTAAAGAACTGACAAAAAATATTCAAACTTCAATTCGTATTCGGGGATATTGCATATATTTGATTCGAGTTGCTTCAAATTGAAAAAAGTGAACTTGCCACAACCCTAATATTTTTCATGACTAAACGCACACAGACCATTTACTCTTATCTATTATTTAATAAATATGTTTGTATTTTTTTAGAGCTAAGATAAAAATTAATAATATAATAATAATATTTAGCACCACGTCTTACTACCCGTTCGGGTTATACCTAAGTACTAATTACGCTAATGGATTAGGAATGGGGAAGGTTGAATTTAGAGGAAGTGAACCCGCATTTGCGTGGAGGGAGAGTGGAAAACCATTTAGGAAAAACCACCCCCAGTTCACCCGACCGAGATTCGAACCTCGATCTCCCCGTCCTCGCGGAAGAGCTCAACACGACTGGCGCGTTAGCCAACTACGCCACCGAGGCGGGTAATAAAAATTAAATATAACTTTAAGTTGATTAATAAATAGTGGTGGGGCGATACCGATACTAGGTACCCTTGGTATCACAATGATAGATACTATGGGTTAAAAATCTCGAGACTACTCTTTGGTATTCACCATGATTAACTCCTCCAACAGCTTATTTTCTTGACAGATATGTCAGCCTACAACCTGACAAGTATCTATAATATTCCATATGCTCATGTGTCTATAAAAACTGACTTTCATGATCTTTTATTATTTAATAAGTAATAATATTTCTCTATAAGGAAAACCTCTTTTTAGCTTTATGAGGTAACTTTATTATATTTGGAAAAAGGTGGATAGAAACATATAAACACTATTGTATTTGCCCCTTTTATATGTTCCTATCACCTTTCCTGTACATTCTTACAAATATTATATTAATAAGTAATAGCATTTCTTATTGTAGGCCTACTTCTAAATGTAGATGTTATTTTTGTCTGTTTGTGTCTTATTATTAATTTAAATTTTTGCCTAATTGACTAGTTTCCAAATTTTGTGACACATGGAAACAAATTAAGCACTTTTCTTTTGACCTAATTTCTATGCTTACAAACTGAGGAGTTATTGAATATTATGTTGAATGGGATCAAACAGAGTATTGAGCACCGAGGAGATGAATTGATAGTATCGAGCAAGGTATCGGAATCGAGAACGTAGGTATCGGCCCACCACTATTAATAACCAATATATATAAAACTAATAAATGTCACCTGCCTCAGTGGTGTAGTTGGCTAACACGCTAGTCATGTTGAGCTAGACCACCGAGGATGGGGAGATCGAGGTTTGAATCTCGGTTGGGTGAACTGGGGTGATTTTTCCTAAGTGGTTTTCCACTCTCCCTCCACGCTAATGCGGGTTCACTTCCTCTAAATTCAACATTCATAATCCATTAGTGTAATTAGTACTTAAGCGTATAGCCCGAAGGGGTAGTAAGACGCGGTGCTAAATAATAATAAATGTCTGTTATTCAGGCAGTGTTATGACAAGTGGTTTTGGTGCGGAATTAGAAATGAAAGAAATATTAATCGTTTACTCACTTGACCAAATTATCTAATGATTTTTCATCACCGTAATCTAACAACTTTTGAATAGCTGCACCTAAACCTTTCACCGAATGAACTTTAAGTTGGCGGTCCTCTTCTGTATTTTCAAAGTACTTCTCAACAACTTTCTCAACACTCGTTCCTTCAGAAGACTGCATCTAGAATCCCAAATATAGTCATATTAAGGTTAATTCTGCCTTCTTTTTAGTAGGCCCTAATATTTAAAAAAAGTTATAAAAAAACACTATGTAACAATCCCACAAGCAAACTATACCAGCCAAGCGGCCGTTGTCTGTTGGCAAAGATAGTGCTAACATTTGTGAATAGAGGATGTCATGTAGTCAGCACAACAAACACTTTGACCGTTAATCTCAGTTTTCTAGATCAGAGCTGCTGCTGCTACTACTACTTTATTCAAGTAACTCCTTATTTGGCCTCACGAGGCCGAGTTTGAGCCCGTTCTAGACCCACTGCTTCACAGATAAATCTTGGAAGCCTTGGGGATCGAACCCGGAATCTAAGTATCTGTAGCCAGGAGCTCTAATCACTAGACCGCAAAGGCGGTCATAATAATATCTGAATCATATGAATACAAACTAAAGATGGGGCACGCTGATAATATTCAGTGCTTTTCTGCTTGTAACAGTTGATAATAAAATATTATTTTTTAAATATGAGACAGTCAATCCATACATCACTGCACCCTGGACTCACTTTAGTCAAGTAAAATCTAAACACACAAGAAAGATTATGAATTTCCACTTACTAGAATGGATACAAAACCTTTAAAGAACTCTGTACTTTACTTTACGTCCATTACTCTTTCCAGCCTGTAGCCTGGGTCAGTTTTTTAATTCAAGACATATATTTTCCACTACCGCCTTGCTAGGCCTGCCGTAGCTTCATATGCCTATAATCTAACTTAAGACTAGGGCAGGCACAGCGTCCAGTCCTCGGCCCTTGATTCATTACTATTTATACATACCTAATCATGCCGTTCCCTTGCGGGGTGGCATGAAACTCTATGTATAGCTTAAAAAACCACACCGTACTTAATCCATCTTCACTTTCTTCATCCTTCCCTATCTTTGCATATTCCCTTCACTCCAACAACATCCATACACTGAGTCATACATACTTTTTTTATTTTTAAAAAACTTAAATGTTTCTCTTTTTCACGCATTCATCTACAACATTTAGCCACGTCTTTTTCAAGGTCCAAAAACAAATCATAATGATATAATTTCTTTTCTTTTTTTTATGACCATGTAAGTTGTTATGAGTGTCGTAAATAGAATTGGGTCAAACGCACTATTTTATGAATACAAATTTTGTAACCTGAAAAAATTACAAGAAATCGAAATATAATGGAGTAATAGAAAATATAAATAGTAACTAAAAGTTAACACTTTTTCTTACAATTCATTTATTTTAACATTCATAAATTCAGTTAAGTGTTAAATTGAGGGTATGGGGCTGGATTGTTGAGTTTGTCCTATTAATAAGTTAGTTCTGAAACACCAATAAGCAATATTAGAGCTTCAAAACAAATTTGATTTGAATTTTTTTTATAAGATACGGACGGGCCCTTACATCTTCCTGCCTTAGAATGAACTCCATGACACTCATATCTAATCCATCATCAAATTTCTTCTTCTTCTCTGTCGAATATTCCAACCTTAACAAAATAATGTCCTTGAAGTTGGCCACTCTGTTTATAAACTGTTGACCAAATATTGAGTTGTTGAATATCTGCCACTCCTCTTTGTATTCCACACGGATGCGGATTAGGGGCTCCTTAGGTTGTAATTTGTGGCCTACAAGAAAAGTGGATTTTTTAAAAAAATAGAAAAACATGTTCTTACAACGATTTCATAATGGATTTAAAATAAAGATTTATTATTTATAAAAAAAAAATACAGAAGAAAAATGTGTATGATTGTTAGAAATGAGAGAAAACCACTTTTACGTTCAATACTGAAGAAGAGGACTGATGTACCCTGAAAATTACATAATAATGTGTTTTGTTGTGTTTTAATTGTGAACTTGGAGGCCTTCGATTTTCTGGTTAAGTGTGTAGATCTTGCCCTTCTATTCTTCTTTCAATGTTAAATTTAATATAGCCATTTTTCCTTAGTTCAATGCAGTAATAAATAAAAGAATTTGTGTAAAGTATACATGTTTTAAAAAGAGGTGGCCCAATGGCTAAATAATTTTATAATAATGGTAATTGATAAAAATAAAGAAAATTGGGAAATAAGCTAGGTGGACTTTTTACATTAAATTTACTTCTATTAGTTTATGTTCCAATTTTCTTTATTTTTACCGATTTCCATTACTATAGTATATACTAAGATTTGAGCCGAAAATATCCCCTCTTCCTCAAATATCTTCAACAGATGGGTTAGTAACACTAATACCACAATGAACCAAAAATAGGCCGCACTTTTCCCCCCTGAAACAGCCTTTATAAAACCTTAGTGTAGCTATGTGTATCTGAACGTTGTAGAAACAATCAAAAGACAAAAATAAGCCTTTTATTCTAGTAGTCCAGTGTAATGGGTGTAGAGGGTTTGTTTTCATCGACTCGACACTACTTAGGTTCCAATAATTAAGACCCATACAAAAAAGCAGTTTTAATAAATTGCTACTCACTCCGGTGGCCAAATAGTCTAATACGTCACTCTCATATTTGATTGTCCTGCTGATGACTTGAAGATTAGGGTTTGAATCTCAATCGGGTCTACTGAGGGTGGTTTTTCCTAATTAGTATCCCACTCTACTTCCACTTTAAATGCGGGTAATTACCGCTAAAATGTTTCCTTCCTCATCCCTGCCACATAAAAGTAATTATCAAATATATGTAATGTATAACCTGAACCGGTTGTATAACGCGGTGATAAAATAAAAAGCTATTGAGAACCATATTTCAATCATTTTATAAAATATGCTTTTAAGCAAACAAAAAAAAAAACACTTATGTGCGTGTGTGGTGAATGATAGTGAGGGATGTGTTCCCTCTGTCCGTTGGTGGTTATGCCCTTGAAGCACACCATCATTGGATGTTCGAGACATAACATATGAAGATACATTCATTACCTGTCAACTGGCTCCGAGACTGTTCGATCAATTTCTCTACATGGGCAGCAACATATTGTTCAACCTAATAGAAAAGAACCCAAAAATAATGCTCCTTTATCAAATTTAAATTTTCAAGTTTAAGACATACTCATATGAATTAAGTGTAAATAGCCGAAGCTATATTAATGGTAGTTGGTTCAGTTGGATATCATTCTGAAAATTGAAAAATGACACCTGGACACGGGAATCGAACCCGGGACCTTTGGCTTAGTACGCCAATGCTCTAACCACTGAGCTATCCAGGATTCGTCCCGTGCCCACGGTCATTCTTCACTCATATTTTAAGGCAGAGTCTATGATGGACAAAGCAGAAATCGTCAGCTACAATTATGTGATTTTTAATATCACAAGCCATCGAATAACGCAGCCATCGGCGACTCGGTAGTGGCTATTGCCAAGTTGTACAATTATTATTATAATTGTCAGGGTATGCGTATATTTATTAAGTGTAAATAGCCGAAGCTATATTAATGGTAGTTGGTTCAGTTCGATTCCCGTGTCCAAGTGTCATTTTTCAATTTTCAGAATGATATCAAACTAATCACATAATTGTAGCTGACGATTTCTGCTTTGTCCATCATAGACTCTGCCTTAAAATATGAGTGAAGAAGGACCGTGGGACGAATCCTGGATAGCTCAGTGGTTAGAGCATTGGCGTACTAAGCCAAAGGTCCCGGGTTCGATTCCCGTGTCCAGGTGTCATTTTTCAATTTTCAGAATAATACTCATATGAAGTTAATTTTTGAGAAGTAGGTCTATTATAGGAGTTACAAGAATGGATAAGATGAGAGTTTGAGAGGGATAGTTAAGGTGGGACCAGTACGAGGACAGGTTAGAGAAGGCACGACTAAGGTGGTATGGACATCAGAAGAGAATGAATGAGGAGAGGTTAGCAAAGAAGAAGTGGAGGGGCAGGCGGCCAAGAGGAAGACCAAGGGACAGACGGCAGAAGAGAGTGCAGAGAAGTGTGGAAAAGAGAGAAAACTAGGTCATTGTGGAGGAGAGGTGATGGCAGGGAGGAAGGAGACGTCGGAGAAGCTTATATTCCAAACTGACCTGGCCAGTGGCTGGAAACTAATTGTGATGATGGTCATGATTTAACCTTCTAACAAATATTTCAACCAATTTATTATTTACCTCTTTTGTTGGATTCTCCAAATTTCGTTTTATAGGACACTTGGATAGAGTAAGCGTGTCCATCACAAACGGGCGTACAGTCTGTAGTTTGATTGCCTCAAGTTTAAATTCTTTTTTGTGTACTTGTAGCAGACCGACGTGTTTCTCTGCTGTTTCGCCTTTGCTAAGAGACGTAGCAACAGAACTTCCTACACAGGAAATGTATACATTAAAACAATTTACTTTTGTAAAATATTATTTATCACATCTACACAAGAAATTAGTATAATATTAACTAAGGGTGTGCTAAATCCACTTTCTCAATTTGAATCTAATATTATATAAAATATTCTCGAAGCCAAATCAAAGTTCAAATTAATTTTTTTAGTTGTTTTAGGCTTGAAAAAATTATATTGTGGTCATTTATATTAGTTTAAGCACTACTATTATTTTGAAAATGTTTTATTATACAATTGTTTGTAACATTTTGTTTTATTTTGATATATATATATAACAGCTCAGAATTGATATAATTGACCATAGTTTGAGTACTTTAGCTGTCAATGTTTTCTTATTGGGAAAAATTTGTAATTAACCAAACCAAACATTTTTTCGAAACAAAGTAGAAGCTGCTATTTGTTTCAAAATCCAGTCGAGGTTCCAAAGATTTGCACATCCCTAATGTTTATGATAAGAGGTAAGTTATCAGTACCGTATATGCTCACCAATTAAAGAGCTTGGGGCAGTAATGGTCTAAGTCACCGCAGCTAAAACCTTTACACATCCATTGCTATTTCCAGTCTATGGCCTAGATCAGTTTTTTTATTCAAGTCATATATTTTGTAGCTTCATATGCCTTATAAACTAACTTAAGACTAGGACAGGCACAACATCCAGTCCTCAGCTGTGAATTTATCAATGTGAAAGGGTAAACCCATATTTCATTAATGATAAATTTTCGCCCATGCCAGGAATCAAACCCGAGACCCTTAGCTCAGTAAGCAGATGCGCTTCTGTCTAAGCTAAGGTGTCAGACAGCTAAAACCATTATGGTTCGTATTTAATCGTTTTCTTATATACTTTCTCACATAGAACTGCAAACATATTTAGGTTTATGAATGATTTTTTTTAAATCCTATATTTTAATACTTCAGAATTACTATTCTGGCATAAGATATCGGTTCTCACGATCTGACTCAATCATACTCATCTGACCAAAAGAGGCCTTGACATCAGTGTGTGTGGAGTGGAGGGAGGAATTGGCTGCTGATTAGTTGGATTTAAATAAGAGGTTGGTGGAAAGGAATTGAGAACGTACTAATGTATTATAGCATTGCTGATAACTTCACTAGTCTGGTTTGTGGTAGACTAAAGACTTAGAATGACCGTCCCATGAATATGCTTTGTTACCATGACAAGTGATGTAAGTATCGGAAGTATTGAAACCCAAATTATGATCCCGCTATCTGTTTCAACAAAATGTGGTAATGGTATAGCTGTACATTTGAGCCCTTCTTCCAAACCTTTAACATTTTAATGCTCACAATTTTTTAATTGGGACAGAGTTCACCTGTTCAATTATCAAGCGGCACGTACCTGGCTGGGTAACATAGAAGCTCTGCGAAGGATTCCACTCGGGCGCTATCCGGCACTCATGCTCATGCCCCCACATTACCAAGTCCAAGAAATCATCGAGCGCTTCCTCTGGAATGTAAGTGTAAACGCCGTGATCCGCACGATTCTGGTGTAGCACCATCAAGTTGAACCAAGCCTCTTTGTCTTCCTTTGGACGGAACAGTTGCACCTGCGGAGAGCAAAGTTACGTCAAGAATTAACTATCAGACTCAAATAATAAGTCAGGATTAAATAAATGTTCTTTCAGGCAATTGTCATTGGATGAACACTTGGACATCCTGGTCAGAGTAAACTTTATACTACTTGTATTGTGCTTGTTTAAGCCCGCCAGGAAAATTTAATCTCTAGAGCCTTTGTTGACCTGGTTTTTCCATGCTACACTGCCTTAAACTATTTTCCTCGACATTATCCCTTATATTAAGTCATTAATAAATCATGTGCTAAACAAACTAAATACATACATATTAGGGGATCGTGGGCTTAACTTTTTTAAGCAAAGTTGATCTTGAGGAGAGCTTTCCATAAAGCTCCCAAGAATCGAGTTGAGTCGAGCTAGGGTTGAATAGATATATCCATTTTAAAACTTAATTATGTTAATAAAAAGCAAATATTTATTTATATTACTTTAATTGTTTGAATAAAATAAGAAACATATTTAATATAAAATATGTTTTAAACTTGTTTTTAAATAGTTAAAAAAAATCAAGACACAGTAAAACTAAAGAATTAACTAGGTACTAATATTAACAGAGACATGAATTATTACACAAATCAACATTCCTAAGTACAGTTTAAAAAAATTTATTGTGGAACTAGTTTGGATGTGCAAATTTATCAATGTTTATATGTAAGCCCCTCTAAATCCCTGTCCGTCTAAAGCACAACTGTTCACTAGGTGCTGAACTCCTATCAGAGAAAGAAGTTATAGTATTAATGATTTTTAAGATGTACAAAGAACATTATTGGATTAGGCTGTACATGATACTGTCTTGCATTAAGCTTATTTGTATTTCAACAACCTTACAGAGAGATGCCTTTCCTATTTCTTCTATATCTTCTCTTCATAGTTCATACCCTCCTCCATTCAACAACCAGTTTACTGAGATGATTGACCTTGACATTCGAAGGGTTATCTGCCCCCTTTGTTGGGTTCTTACAACATGCTAACCCCCCCTCTAACAACTTATACCAACAAATTAATTATTGATTACAACAATATTTAAAAAATTTAATGTCTGTTTTTTTTTAAAAAAAAAGGTCTATGTGAGGAAATTATTAGATTAATTTTTAAATTAACTTATGACTCAATTGAAAAATAACTACAGTAGACTCGCTATTACCCGAGACACTTATACTGTCAAAGTGTCTAATTTTAACACAATTTTTGTACGATAGTTAAATATTTTATAAAATGGTTTGAAATCTAGCTTAACTCTATGATACAATAAATGCAATAATTAGTAATATAATGTGTTTTAATGAATTAAAAATTTGAAGCTTAGAAACAGTGTACATAAATGCAGTACATTCTAGTGATTTATAACCTATAAATCCTACACACTTTTTTTGTATCCGAAGTAGGCTCCGTCCCAATTACCTCGGTTAAATGCGAGTCTACTGTATGATTCAATTTAATGTTGTTGCTAATATGAAAACTTTATTCATGGAAGTATGGGTGGGAAGCTTTATCCATAAACAAGCCTTCAATTCCCTTCCCATATCTAGAGTGCAGCTGCTCGCTTGGTGCTGACCTTGATCCTGGCACGGGCCAAATCCTGGATAGCTCAGAGGTTAGAGCACTGGCATACTCAGCCAAATGTCCCGAGTTTGATTTCAATGTTCGAGTGTTACTCTTCAATTTCAAGAATATAACTAAATTATGGTTATTTGGAAGTTGGTTTACCTTTTTCCCAGAATAGATACCAATTTTAATTTGGAGAAACTTACTTTGCCATTTCTGAAAAGCCTTGACAGTCTTTCATCTTTCATGTATGAAAGACCAAAAATTGCGAGACGAGTTTTTCCTTTCTGAATGAGGAGAGGCGAAACATCCACTTTTTGAAAGTCATCCCATTTGGCAAAGTAGTTAACCAGCCCGGTTGAGGCCAATACATCCATGGCAGATACTTCCATGGCTGGAACGCAGAAGATATACCATGATGAAATAATGTTCAAGAGCTCAAATTGCTATTACTCGGAATGAATACATTTTGGAGGAAGAAGAGGCCTAATTATAATGGAACCCCATAGCTAACTGAGCTATGACTGTATTTACTTGATGTCTATAACTGAGTTTTAAATGAGAAACAAACCTATGTGAGAAACCAGTAAACCACTGGTATAGAACATCAATGGAAGTTAAATATTTGTAAGCAAACATAATTTTATTCATGGTAATTGTTACTTATTTGAAATTTACATTTTTTATGTACACCTATATGCTAAACCTTTTTTTTATATAAAGCACACATTCAACCGCCCTGAATGACTGAAGGCCAATAAAATTTTGTGTTGTAGACATGTCTAATTTGATTTATTAACTAAAAAGTTAATCCAAAGAGGTTTTAAAAGCATCCAATAAGACTTTTCCTTGCAAACTACAATCTAATTTCTCTTTATTTTGTTAGTTAAACAAACTAAGGATATAAATAAAATAATTTTAATATTTTTTAATCACAACATGAATGTCAGATTTTTAAATAAATAAAATAAAAAAGTTATGTATTTTACATATTCTTAAAATTGGTAAAATATTTTACTGAAATATTAAAATATGTGCTTTATTTTTTTTATAAAACAGATAAGCCTTTATGATTTTAGATAAATACAAGAGAACTAAAATATGCATAAGAATTTTAATTCAATGGGACTTTAATTGAGTGGTTTAGTAAGTGCATCTCTAAATATGTTAATATAGTGAAAATAAGTTCTAAGTAGTTTAGTGTGTAAGTGAGAAGAAAGAACGCAACTAGGGCCTACACACACACCCATTAATTAGGCTTGAGTGGGAGTTTTATTCGTGTGTACTGGAGGTAATGAGGTGGGAACATGTGCCGGCTTAAATTATTGAGGTTTCTTAGACTAAACAAATTTCTACTTTTCCTACTAGTGTAGCCCAAGACACTAGACATTTATTTCTCGAAATACATGTCCAAAAGATAAATTAAATCATACACTTTGAACTAAAATGAGCAAAATACGTGTTTATGATCCAAAACAAAGACATTTGTATTTAGTAAGTAAAAGTACAAACATATTTTAAAATATTTTATTAATAAAGATGTGAAATCGTTTAAAATAACAAAATGCATAAAGAAACCTTCACTACCATAGGGTTGACCAATATTTAATACAACTTTTTTTAGCATCGCGTCTTATTACTCGTTAGGGTTAAATGCCTATGTACTAGTTACAATGATGGTTTCAGGGATTAGCAAGGTTACATTTTAGAGGAAATGTAGCCACATTTGCATAAAGGGAGAGTAGAAAGCCATTTCGGAAAAACCACCTTCAGTACACCGACCAAATTTCGAATCTTAATCACCCCTTCATCGATAGTCTAGTCTACTGCAAGAGTAGCTCTTTAGACCATGAGGACAAAGAGGCGGGTAAAAAAAAAAAAAGAATCACTTAATTAAATATAAATTTGATGATCAGTTTTCTAATCAACATGACAAAAGCCCATTAAATAACCTAAATTAAACTCTTACCGCTGCAATCATCATGATTCCCATTGATTGAGAATATTGGAATCGAAATGTTCAGGTTAGGATCTTCATAGTTGACAACAGGGTTTTTACAATGTTGAAAATTAACAGATTGATCGCTTAGGAACTCCACTGAAACAGGTCTAGAAAAAAATAAAAAAAACTCACAAAAAAATAGCAAACATCACTGTATTGTTAGCATGGAATTTCTAAACACAATGTTTATTACACTCCGTTTTGTGGGTTGCCACTATTTTCCTACTGCCAAAATTCCCTGTGTTTTCCAGTTTTCTCAGGCAGTCTATACTGTAGAAAAGAGTAATAAGATTTGATATTTCATCAAACTAAGTGTGAAGTCATGTCACTTATGTTTATAACAGGATGATTTAAGATTGACAGTAAAATACATCTTTTGTCGTTTCACAACCCTTGATTAAGGAATAATAAGGCATGTTTGAATAAGCCTGCTTAATTCTCCAGTTCACTTTTTCATCAATCCAAAGACCTACTATTCTAAGATGTCAGACAAATGTCCCAAATCAACAAATATTGTTCCTAGACTCGGCAGATTTCCTGCGTTTTCTCGGTTATTTCCAGACCAAAAATTCCCTTGGTTTTTCCAGGTGTGGGGCAGACCTGATTTACCCCGAAAGATAGCAGTCTTAACTTTACCAATCACAGTATGGTTCTATGTTATAAGTTAGATAATTTTGTGTAACCCACAGGTTCTTAAACTTTTTCTATCCGTGCTCCGTTTTTATACGACAAAATTATTAGTGACCCACAGCAGTAATGGTTAGGAAGTTTTTTATATTCAAGTATCAATTTTTGAGCAGTTTTAGATTTAGTGTAAAAAAAATATGCATACATGCAATTTTATTTTTTATTATTATATATTTTTTATTTACAAACTTTATGTATATTCAGGTAACCAATGGAAACCATTAGTTATCTTAGTTAATCAGAGAAATGAATACTAGCAAAACACAAAATAAAAAGGTTGAAGTGCTATAATTTTAATATTTTTGTAATAGATATTTAATTAACTCACATTTGTCGATGTTTTCTCCAACCCCTAGAAACATTTTCATGGCACCCGGAGGGGTCGCGAACCCAAGTTTAAGTACCTGTGACCCGCTTCTGTGGCCGCATTGTCTAAGGCACTATTCTCGCAGTGTACTAGACTGCTAAAGACGAGGAGAACGGGGTTTGATCTTGGTCAGGTGTACTGAGGTTTTTTTTTCTTCCTAAAATGGTTTTCCACTCTCCCTTCATGCAACTGCGGATATACTTCCTCTAAATTCAACCTTCATAATTCTTAGCATATGAAAGTAATTAGTATATAGGTGTATAACCCAAAAAGGTAATAAGATGGGGTAGTAAAAAACCCATGAAAAACCCTGTGGTGTAAACCATAAAGGTGAGCTTGCTATATTTCAAGGTAAATGTAGTGTACATATTACCTAAACCAAAGAAAGTATCACAGTGACGAGGCGTGCTTGTCTCCAGTGTTACCAATGGTATCAGTTGATTTATAAAATGAGAATGTACTCGAGACTCATTCTTGACAATTCCTAAATGGAACACATAACTAGAGTTTATACAAATGAGACTGGACACAAGACCTGTTGAAAAATTTGTAAATTGCATGCACGACATTTCACAACATCCACTGGGCCACATGAGAAATAAGGTCTGTCACCCCTTTTGAATGCAGTTGCGTTGTGTAGCTACACGTGTGACTGAAAAATCAAACACAATAAAACATTCTTCTACTGCTATAAGTCACTTTAAATTCAGGTTGTTAGGTAGCTCTAAACTCCTTTCCTCCTATTGTATATTAATTCTTAGCTATTTTACTTTTTTTTCACAATATTTTTATTACTTGAATAACAAAGAACTAAAAACATTTTATTAAGTTTAGGTTTGAGTGAATCCTTGTCCCTTTAAAGATTCGCAAAGAAAGTATATAGTGTTTTTGTAACACAAAATTGGAACTATAAAAGTGGTAACACTTTCTAAGAGTTCATGCGTAGCTACAGAAGTTGGTACCTAACGTAGGCTTGAAGGTAATCCAATACACCAAAATCTAGAACATTCGATTTTAATAATAGACTACAAAGACAAAGCCATATGGTTTAAAGTGAAGAACATGAAAACATCCCCTTGTTAGAATCTCCTACTATCGGTGGTGTGCAGCCTGATGATGAAGTAAGCCAAACCAGGCTAGGCAGCAAAAAGTTGATTTGCAGTACTAAATCTAATGCCAAAAGTTGTCTTCAAACTAAACAGATGTAACTTAACAATACTAATGCATAACTTACATTTGTTACTCTAAAACAAATGTATAAAAAAGTATAAGATATAAAACTCTATTAAACATCGGACTGATCGACCATTTGTCTAGTCAAGGTGTATTTTTATATTCTAACATTTTCAAAATTGACTGTAAAGTTATGCCCTGATGTTTAAAGGAAGCCCTCGCTTACATCCACACACATTGATTGAAAGGCACTATAATTTGGTGTTTTAAAAATATGTTTTATTTCATTTATTAACTACAGAGATCATCTAAAATGTTATCAAAAGCTCCCAATAATACCTCCTTATAGATTAGTTTTTTTATATCATTAATAAAACAGACTAAGAATGTAAATTCAATTATTTTATTTTGTTCTTTGCCATTGTGGCAACATGAGGTTGCAGTTTTCAAATGATGAGCTTCCTATGAAAATCAGACACAGTGTTGAAATAATTATAAAATCACTACCTATTGTATATACAATTACTTGGAAAATATGTCAAGTTTAAAAGTTTATATAAATTTTACTGTTAATGGTGATTATCTTTTTTTTGGTATTATTATAGTCCAACCTTAACTAAAGTTCAAAATATCAAGGCCTATTACTCAACTACAATAAAGTATAGGCCTATATTTTGATAAGAAATAACTAAACTTATTTATAAATTTGTATTCTTTATTCTTGGAAGAAAGTAAGGGAAAGGTGGATAGAAACATATATAGAAGGAAATGAACACAATATGGCTTCTAAAACGAATAGAAGAACACAGTTCAAACTTTATATTGTTGCCATTGGACAAAGAGATGATAGCTGCCCCTTGAAGAAAATCGATTGTTTCCACCGAATCAACCTAAGTTTCATTCTATCGGATCACATCAGGAGGAATGTGAAACAGGTAACACAACTTCCTTAAAGAGGGAGCCGCCTCGGTGGCGTAGTTGGCTAACGCACCAGTCGTGTTGAGCCAAATCACAGAGGACGGGGAGATCGAGGTTTGAATCTCGGTCGGGTGAAATGAGGGTGGTTTTTCCTAAATGGTTTTCCACTCTCCCTCCACGCGAATGCGGGTTCACTTCCTCTAAAAATTCAACCTTCCCAATTCCTAATCCATTAGTGTAATTAGTACTTAAGCGTATAACCCGAACGGGTAGTAAGACGCGGTGCTAAAATTAATTAATTAATTAAAGAGGAAACCAAAAGGAAGTTGTGTTGCACGTTTCACACTCCCTCCAGATGAGTCCGATAGAATGAAACCTAGGTTGATTGGGCGGAAACGATCGATTTTCTTTAAGAAGCAGCCATCACTTTCTGTCCAATGGTAGCAATGTAAAGTGTGAACTGTGTTCTTCTTTTCATTTTAAAAGCCACATTGTGTTTGTCCCTTTTATATGTTTCCATCCACCTTTCCTGTACCTTCTTCCAAATATAATACAATTACCTCATAAACTGAAAAAAAGAGGTTTTCCTTTTAGAGATATCTATATTATTTATTCTTGTGATGATAATGATCTTGTTAATTATACAGGCATCTAAACATTAATAATCAATGCTAGTATTTACCTGTCACCCATACAATATTGCCGAATCAATGACATGCAGCGATAGAGACATGTTTGTGATGGTCTGTGGTCATGGAACAAATCACCGCCAAGAAGGATAAAATCAACTTTCCTTTCAACGGCTATTCTTAGGATCTCTTCAAATGTATTAAAGCTGTCATTCGCTATGGGGAAAAAAACGGTCAATAATTAATTAAGTGTTGAAAGCACAGAATTACTTAACCCCTAAGTTTTTAACTTGGGTTGGTGGCTTATGAAAAATATAAAATAAGTGCATCGTCTAAGACTATGGCTGTATCCAAATAGTCTACTTATGCGGTGCCGCCTTGACTCGTGCCCTTGATAGCTGCATTGGCAATCACGTGACCAAGTGTAGAGCTTTTCGAATAATCACGAAGGATGCCTATGCACTCTTCTCGAGGTCTTGGTCACCATGGGTACGAAGGCTACCAGCCATGCGCTGTTCTCATGGTGTCGGTTGCGGTGTTTGACTGGCAATTGTTTTAATATTATCGTTTCGTCTGCTAGAGCACTGAATTTTATACGTTTTTCGCAATTTTAAATAAGGTTGTTGCCATTCGAATAGTTCGATGCAGTCTTCATTATGAACAGCGTCAGAAATGTAAAATCATCAAAAATGCATCAAATCTAAAACTCAAGGGTCTGACTAGGGAGCTTTGGACTATTCGGATACAACCCATGAGTCACATATTTTTTTAAACTACCAGGCCTAGGGATATTCATTTATAGAGAATTATGGTTCACCTTTAAGTTTATAAACATAGACTTTTGTATAGAATGAAGCATTATCGTGCTAAAAAAATGAAGCTCACGATTTGGATATAGTAGTCGGCTTGGAGTACATCGTAGGAAGGCTGAAAATAGTAATAGAATTTTATCTGAAGATTTGGATGTAGGCTTACTAGGATTTTTTTAAAAAAAGTTTTGGATAGATCCTAAATGAAAATCACTAATAAATTGTTGGGACAGTTTCGGCCTTAATTATTACAGTTGGGTTATTTTTTAGATTATGGCACTTCATTAGCCTATTCAATTACTCAACAGGATGACATCCTACTGGGTTGGTTAACATCAATTAAACCGTCTAGATACAAGTTATATTTAATGTGCAAGTGTCAATATAATTCATCCTAGTTTAATCTAACCTTATGATCATTTAATTAAAATTGACCAGCATAAAAACACTATAAAAAAAATTATTTTTAATCTCTGTATTCTTAAGTGTGTAGTAACTATAAGAAACCATACATCATATAATGTAATGATATATTTTTATATATATATATATCTATTTTAAAGGTAGTATTCCCGATTTTTGTTTATATATTGAACATAAATATTATTCTAGGCAGTGTCAACTAACATGGCTAAGTGTCGAAGGCGTTTTATTGCAATGTTATTCAAATCGAGAAAATTGTTGTGATTTTTATCAGTGTTGTATTAAAAATGTGTTGTGTGTGCCAAAATAATTGTTTACATAGGCATGTCATGTTATTTAAATTTGTGGTGTATAGTAAAATATTATTATAAGTAGGGCCCTAGTAATTTTTTTAATAAAAAATCACCAACACTTTACCCTCTCCCAACTATGACCCCCATTTTTAAGTTTATCATTTATGAAGAATGGCGATTGTTGAAAAGCTTATAAATTTGATGACAGTTTAGGCTTAATTTAGTACACAATCTGATGTTTTTTCGCTGCAATAAAAAAATTGCTTAAACCCCCTTGATAATATTAATAATTTCATGTACACAATCTGATGTTTTTTCGCCGCAATAAAAAAATTACTTGAACCCCCTTGATAATAGTGTTAATAATTTCATATCACTTTATATCTACACAATAAAATCAGATTCCTTTCACTAATACCCTACCTCTTTCAGCTTCTTTTTCAGCATAGCCAAGATGAATATCTGTAGCTAATAAAATGTTAAACACGTCTTGTGCCGGTGCATTAGAACCCATGTTTATTAAATAAACACTAATTAAAATCAATAACTTAAGAATTATTAAAATAAAACCATGTTTTTCTTCTATAACAAGAGAAAATCTAGGTTCTACATATTAGTGACACTAATCAACAAATTAAGCGGGAAGACTTTTTTTTACTCAGGTCTAGTAAGGCAACAAATATAATGTTCTGTACACCAGGGTCTAATATATACAGGTCTAGATACTTTTTAGTTTCAGTGATGAGACTTTGAACCCAATAAGCGCTAGTATCGCAACATAGTAGCACGTGTGCAATTCAAATATTGTATATAAGTTTGAACCACATATGTGCTGACAAATTTTTTTACAATTGTCAACATTGTCATATATTTATATATTTTCTCTAAAGATTGAATCATGGATAAATAAATACCTTTTGAAACAAGTCATGATACTATTCATAACTATAATCAACCATGCCCTAGGTAACTTTAATCTATGTTATATATGTTATTTGTTAAGTTTTCAGTTTAGGAACCTTTTTGAAAGTTATAAATCATCCTTTAAAAAGCTTTGTGAGGTAGACCGCTCCAATATTTGTATCCGCAACTGGTGGGAGTAGCGGATTTCTGGTTTTTGAATGTTTTCAAGGCATATAACTCCAAGCACTCGCTCCTATTGCCCTGTTTTTTTTTTTGTGTGTTTTGGACCTCCTATTAATTTAAAGATGGTACAATATTAAAAGATCATCCATGGCAGATCCATCAGTGAGTACTCGTGTTGAAAAGAAGGCTTCTTCAGCGTCTCAAGAAAACAAGGAATGAGAAGAATCTGTGATATTTATTTTAAATTAAGATAAATACGTGAGGCGAATCCAGTAACCTCTATATTAACTGGACAGTGGACAGACATCGTTAGACTACATTTTTGTGCCGTCGTCTGCACACCATTGTGTAAGAGAGAAGTAAACTTTCGGGTATTTATTCTCTCTTGTACACTTACAAGGCAAGTTGGCATTTTGATATCGTTCTCTAATTTGTATGAATATATGAAATACATAAATGTATGTTTGGTTAAATGAAATAGATGTGTTAGTGAAAGGTTTAAACAGCATACACTAATTAAAGTTAAGACTTAGATAGAATGCTCTAGAAATAACTATAAAAAAATTGTGATTTAATGAATTAGACAGTTTCATAATTGGTAGATGTATTAAGTGACATTAAAACTGTTGTTACGACTGTGAGATGTTAACTAACAACACCTAGTGTTTCTCACAACGACTTGGTAAGTTTGTTTATTGTCTTTTGAAATTCTTTAATAAAACGGTAACTATCAAGATTTTTAAATAACATAAGTTTCAATTTTTCTTCATGTTCTTTAATTTCGTTTTGCAGTTTCCGTGTTTATGTTATTTTAAATACTGAAACATGTCTGAAGAATATAATCCAGCATCTTTCTATTGCTGACTATCACAAGGATTAATGGGACATGCAATAAGATAAGGCTTAGATTTTATACATCACTTTAAAATTTCATAAATTTTTTACTTCACATATTTGGACTTCAAACCTTGTTTATGTCCACTCTATATTATATTCTTCAAATATTTGTAACAAGAACACCCTGATCACTTTATTTAAATTTCATATGGCAGATGTTAACCTATTAATTTAAATTTTATAATTTTTTATTTAAAACACAGTTGAACTTTAAACTTTGTTTTATCCTTACTTTATTGTATCCATGTTTTATAACACATTTTTAACATGTAATACTTGTATTTTAGACTTGTCGTCAACTTATGTTTTAGTTCAGTTGATGATATTATATTAATTAATTTATTTAAAATTTTCATATCTGACAATGTGTTGTTCGTTAGAAGCAAATTATAATTAATATTTTTGAATTTTAATATCACTTAATACATCTACAAAATTTGAAACTGTCTTATTTATTAAATCACAATTTTTTATATTTCGTTATAGTTATTTCCAGAGCATTCTATCTAAATCTTAACTTTAATTATTACCACTCCTTACTTTAAACTACTTTAGAATGTTTCTAAAATGTTAGTAAACACTAAGTTCGAAACTCGTGACTTGTTTGTTTAAATAAGTTGGTGTAGGCTGATATAGTAACACTTCTTACAGACCTACATGATCATTTGAGCGTAATACTACTACACAAAGCTTGTCATTCAAACAAAATAATATAATCAATTATTTGTTAGCGACCTTATTTCATTATAATGATCAAACTTTCAGTATAATGGTTTATTAATATTATTATGAAACCAATATACAAGCTATTAGCCAACTTTAAGAATATTCTAGCCTAACATAATGTTCACAACTTGGGTGATAGTTACATATTTTAATAATATAATACCTACTTATTTACTTACTCTATGACATTAGAATCTCGATAGTTCATTGCCATACTTACATGAGTACGCCAACTGTCCCTAGCTTAAGATAGTTCTATAAAGTCCACCTCACTACACCCTATCCCTATCTTGAGCTAGTTCTATTCATTCCAGTCCATCTAATTAAATAAGTACTATATCTTTCAGGTCCATTCTAATGTTATCCTCTCATCTGCGTCTAGTTTTCCCCAATAGTCTCTTCCCAATGGGTTTGCCAGTCGGAGCTGCACTATGCCCACCGTCAGGGCCGTGTTTAGGAAATGTGAGGCCTGGGGCAAAAAAAAAATCAATAAAAAAAATCTGAGACCCACTTTAAAGAAATTTCATTGTGCCCCACACTGTTTTCATGCTCCCTCAGTTTTTCTTCGGTTTTTTTTCAAATAGAAAAACCAGTCAAATACTGAGAATTTCGTTTACAATTACTGAAGAGTTTGCATGAGAAGCAAAAAACGTTCCCTGCAGATTTGGCATACAATAACAATTTTCTCTGTCGGCGCTCACTGTTTTCAAGCATTCTCACAAATGCAGATAAAGATAATTTCCCTGTACATTTAAGGTACTGTCTAGCTGAGGCAGTAAATTCTCCGTCACTACCCTGAAAATAGTATGGTCCTTTATCAACATAATACTCAATTATTTCGTCAGTAATGGTTATTAGAGGCCATGTTGCAGATTCTGCTGAATCAATGTTGATACAATGTAGATCAATATCTACAGCTCTTTCATAATTGTTTACACTACAATTGCCGGTGCTTTGAGACTCTACAGCTTTACTACTTGAAAGTGAATGTGTGGGAAATTCTTTAGATATGTCGATCGGATTTAAATTTTCTGAGTCTGAAATTATTGTGTTTTGATGAATTGTGATTGATTGCTCTAAGTGTGATAGTGGTGAAGAAGTATAAGATGTCTTACCACGACACCATTCTGGTTCTTGAAGTTTAATAGGTTGGTCTTTTGCGGCAAAGAAGGATGTAAGTTTCGGAAGTTTATTTATATGTTTTTGCTCCCGTTTTTTTTGCTTTACGCTTGGTAGCACCACTATCAAACTTACGCACACTCATTGCAGAAGATTAATTTACATCACATATTTAGCTTTAAAATATTCTGCATTATATAATTCACACTATTAATAAAGAAAAAATAACGACAAACTTGCGAAAGCGAGAAGTATAACAAATTGCCATCACTAGCGAACTTAGCTTAGCTCCACTTCGTACAAGTGCCAACTTGAGAAATAGAAGTTTCTTTATCATAGACTGCGCCACTATAAACTAGTTGCCTCAGTTGAGCTAGAAATTCAAATATGTTACAGAATGCGCCACCATTGAACTATTAGTTTTATGTAGACTGGGTGTGGTAGAACAATGGTGGCGTTTATTTACTGAACTACAACCCATTACATAAATAAAATAAATCGTAAATTACATAAATATAAATTTTTCCGGAATCTGAAATGGAATCTTACGCTAGGCGAAGACTTATTGCTTGTGAGTAGTGCTTGTATTATTTTTATAAGTTAGACCATTATTTGATGTGAAATTTAGCATTGTCACTAATTGAATTTAATATTTTTGGGGGGAAATGTGACCCCTTGTAATGTAAGGCCAAGGGTAATTGCCCCACTCCCCCTAGACACGGCCCTGCCCATCGTTATCTGCTAGACTTGATTATCCTAACAATGTCTTGTGATGATTACAGGTTATGTAACTCATCATTATGTCACCTCCACTCCCCAGTAACCTCTTCCCTTTTTAGACCAAATATGTACCTAAGCACCTTGTTTTCAAACACCCTAAATTTGTTTTCGTCACGTAAGTTAAGAGACCACATTTCACACCCTTAGATAACATATATTAACATAATAGTACATTAAATATTCTAGTAGTATCCGTACATTACCCATGAAATTGAATTCTATATCTTTTAATATAAATGTTTCTTCATCCAAGTAGGATAATACTTTACAATTTTAAAACAATAACATTGCTATGCATCAGAGACAGAAATTGGTGTTGAATCTGATAGCGGAAGATATTGACAGAGATCTAAAAAAATTGTGCCAAGGATATACAAAAGTGGAGAGCTGTGGCAAACCAATCGGAAGATTGATAACCTAATGACGATGACATGTCTGCGCACAAGGACAACGAATGGAACCGTTATATCTGTATCACATTATCTGGTAGCTTCTCAAGTTAATAAAACAAATTTAATATAGCCATATGCCGCGTCATGTGATCTGCAGCTTTCGCTTTGGATATATAAATACGTATGGTAAAATGTTGCCAATGTTGTCTGCAAATAAATATGTTTGAATTTTCTAAACCTTTCTCCCAACCAAAATCAGTAATTTTTTTAATAGGTCTGATTTATTTTGACCACTTTCACACCTGACCATCGAGCCCTTACATAACCATACAGCAGGTATGTGTAGCTTGATTTTGGACTAGCCATGGCTCGACTTAAATTGTAAGGGCCGAAGTGTCAGGAAGTTCAAGAATCATTTTCCCAAAGTTTTTCAAATAATTTGAAAATAAATGATCATTTAAAAATTCCTGTAACCCGCCTCGGTGGCGTAGTTGGCTAACGCGCCAGTCGTGTTGAGCCAGACCACCAAGGACGGGGAGATCGAGGTTCGAATCTCGGTAGGGTGAACTATAGGTGGTTTTCCCTAAATGGTTTTCCACTCTCCCTCCACGCAGATGCGGGTTCACTTACTCTAAATTCAACCTTCCCAATTCCTAATCCATTAGTGTAATTAGTACTTAAGCGTATAAACCGAACGGGTAGTAAGACGTGGTGCTAAATAATGATAGTGAAAAATTCCTGTAGTTATTACAATTAGTGTAATATCGATCTATTTAAATTTTTTTTTAGAGAGAGATGAAGGATAGAGTGAGTCGATGGGGTAGAGGATCGAAAGGGGAAAACTAGGGAAAAATTTAAGAAAAATATTGTTTTACATTTATTTTGATCATTTTAAAATAATTAAAGACGGGCCAATAGACTAGTTTTTTTTAAAAAAAAAAGTGTATATAAAAACATCACCAAGTCTTACTAGTTACTAACCGTCGGGTTTTTATTAAAACCTTTTTATTTTTAGTGACCCGCCTCGGTGGCGTAGTTGGCTAACGCGCCAGTCGTGTTGAGCCAGACCACTGAGGACGGGGAGATCGAGGTTCGAATCTCGGTCGGGTGAACTGGGGGTGGTTTTTCCTAAATGGTTTTCCACTCTTCCTCCACGCAAATGCGGGTTTACTTCCTCTAAATTCAACCCTCCCAATTCCTAATCCATTAACGTAATTAGTACTTAAGCGTATAGCCCGAATGGGTAGTAAGACGCGGTGCTAAATATTATATTATTATTTTTTGTGCCATTTCTATACCTTGGAACTTACCTAACTTGATTCTACTATGGCGCAGCTTGTTATCGATCAAGGTAAACCAGTTAAGTTGCCTTTCAGAGTAAATAACAATTTGAGAGAGTACATTTTTATTTGGTGGTATTGAAACATCTTTACAAAATCTTCATAAAATTGAAACTACAAAATAAAAATACACATATCAAAATATACCTTGATTTTCTTACAGATGTAAGTTTGGAAAACCTTTTAGAAAATGAAAACATTAAAAATATATATCAAAAGTGACAGATGCTGGTAAGAAGGATTGACGGATGAACAAGTAAAAGTAAATCTATTAGCTTTTCCTAGGCGTCAGATATGTACATTCGTAAGTAAATTGGGGTATACCTAAAAACAGTAAATAAAGCCGATCTATAGACTACGTATCCGTAAGGTGCGTAGTACTTTGTAAGATATCGATTCCACTGTCTACAGAGTCCTTATCGTTAATTCCTTAGTCCTTATCACTCCGTACAAGTTAACTCAACTTTGTAACTTTCTAAGGACTAGTCGATATGGACTGCTAAAGACTACCAATCACACCAAAGTAAGCGTGCGCGCGCATCGAAATGAAAACACCAATTGGCATTTTCATAGCAATTACAATAACTAGTTCATGTTTTGAATATATTTTTAGTGACTGCACTTAACCTACCTTTCAAATGTAGCTTATCCTGAAAGTTATATAATTAAATTTTTTAGATTTAATTTAATTTAATTTTAGCACCGCGTATTACTACCCGTTTGGGTTATAAGCTTAAGTACTAATTACACTAATGGATTAGGAATTGGGAAGGTTGAATTTAGAGGAAGTGAACCCGCATTTGCGTGGAGGGAGAATGGGAAAACAATTTAGGAAAAACCACCCACAGTTCACCCAACCGAGATTCGAACCTAGATCTCCCCGTCCTCGGTGGTCTGGCTCAACACGACTGGCGCATTAGCCAACTACGGAAAGTTATATAAAAAAATTATGTTGTGGAGCTACTTTTGTTAGTTATTAGATGACGTCTGCTTGCGCCTGGTTCTAGGAAATTTCCTTTCGAAAAGTTTAATTGGACGTTGTTTCCAACTTTATTATTGGTTGGCAATGTCACGTGATGACGGATACTGTTTGTGTAGACGGGATTTTCATTTTGAAGGACTTAAGGATTATAAGGATGCGGAGCTTGCGGACTCTGTAGATGAAGTTTTAAGGTAAAGATTTGACTAAACCAAAAGGAGAGCGTTTTAAAATATGTATTAGTTCTAATACGTATTTTCTTATTTTAGTTGTCTTTAACTATAAAAGTTAAAATGGAGAAAAAAAAAATACTTTTATTGCTGGTATGAATGTTTTAAGGAAAAAAGGATATACCATAATTTTCTTTAAGAGTAGCTGTGGGCGTTTTGTCAATTGGGCCCTTGTAAACTTTCTGTGCTATAAATTAACACTCGCGCTTCCTTTAAGTGTCCCCAAGAAACTTTAAGAAGTTTTTAAGTTGCACCAACTCACTTTGTTTTCCTGAAGTAAGAGAGAGAGAGAGAAAGCAAAACATTGGTGATGTCAAGTTTTATCAAAACAAAACTTAAAATGTGATTTGAAGGGAAGGTGGGAGGGTGAAAATGACTTAGTAAACTCTAAACTTGTTACAACTTTTTACGAGACAATGTTAAGACGTGTAATTAGCAAACTTTTTTTAAATAAATAAATTTAACTTTTTTTATCATTTTTTTGGTGACCAAGCATGATGGGTATTTTGATAATATAATTAAAACAATATTATTACATAATATATTAATATCTACTATTTATAATTAGTCAATGTCAATTTAAAGAGATTAACTCTGAAGTCTAATTACTGTGAAAGGTAGAAGGGAATATTTTAATTATGTTTTAAAGAGTTTAAAAAATATATATTTTACAGACTAAAATGCTAATACTGGCTATCGGTGACAATCCAAAATAAGATAAGAATAAGAACAAAACAAAAACAAAACAAAAATAAAACAACAATAAGAATGACTGCAACAATATTCGCGTATATTTGTATTTTATGCTCTCCGCAACTTACAGCCCATGCAACCATATTGTTGGACACGTGAACTAAACGTCCAGATAATATAGTCTGACTTTCCAAAGTTGTGAGCTCGAATTACAGTCGAGTGTATTGGAGGGTGTTATTTCTTAGAAAGTTTATTAATATACCTCCACGCAAATGTGAAGTCTCCTATAAATTCAACCTTATCTATCCCAACCCTATTAGCGTAATCAAATATACATATAAAGTAATTAGGCACCAAGACACCTTGGAGAAAAGGTGCATGCACACACTTTGATTGTTTCGAGTCAGTTGCAGAGATTCCACAAAGGGAAAGAAGTCAACAATGAAGAGTGTCTAGTAGCCTAGCTTCCGAGTCAAAGATAATACAACACAAGTACATCAACTTGAGTCGGTTCAGAGACTCCACAAAGGGATATAGGTAAACAATGAAGAGTGTCTAGTAGCCTAGCTTCCGAGTCAAAGATAATACAATACAAGTACATCAACTTGAGTCGGTTCAGAGACTCCACAAAGGGATATAGGTCAACAATGAAGAGTGTCTAGTAGCCTAGCTTCCCAGTCAAAGATAATACAACACAAGGACATCAACTTGAGTCAGTTGCAGAGACTCCACAAAGGGATAAGACTCCACAAAGGGATATAGGTCAACAATGAAGAGTGTCTAGTAGCCTAGCTTCCCAGTCAAAGATAATACAACACAAGGACATCAATTTGAGTCAGTTGCAGAGACTCCACAAAGGGATATAGGTCAACAATGAAGAGTGTCTAGTAGCCTAGCTTCCGAGTCAAAGATAATACAATACAAGTACATCAACTTGAGTCAGTTGCAGAGACTCCACAAAGGGATATAGGTCAACAATGAAGAGTGTCTAGTAGCCTAGCTTCCCAGTCAAAGATAATACAACACAAGGACATCAATTTGAGTCAGTTGCAGAGACTTCACAAAGGGATATAGGTCAACAATGAAGAGTGTCTAGTAGCCTAGCTTTCGAGTCAAAGATAATACAACACAAGGACATCAATTTGAGTCAGTTGCAAAGATTTCACAAAGGGAAAGAGGTCAACAATGAAGAATGTCTAGTAGCATAGCTTCCGACTCAAAGATAATACAAAACAAGGACATCAACTTGAGTTGAGAATCAAATAGAAAATAATAAAGTATTTTTTCTCTATTCCATTTTATTAATTTAATATAAAATGAAAAAGTATCAATATCATTTCATACAAACGTATTATGCTATAGTTAAGTTAGAAGTTTTTAAAAATAAATAAGTCATATATTAAGTATTTATCAAATTTAACTTTAAAATACCTACCTACACTTTAGCTTAGTCTATTGCATGTCCGTCACTAAGAGTCCCAGGTTCAACTCCCAATATGACCAAAATGTATAATGGGTAAAATGTGGGCTTCTCCTTTAAAAGTGGTGAATAAACGGCAATAGTATGATTTCGATAGGAAGAACACCAAAAGTTAGTTACTAAAGTTACTAAAACAATTTTAATATATTCATACATAAAGTCACGTCATCTTCAGTGTTCGTTTTTGATAGATATTATCAATACCTATAGAATACCACAAATAATACAGTAAAATGTTATCAATTTTGGTCGCAAATAAATATGTTTGAATTTTCTCTACTGTTCTTCCAACTAAAATCAGGCTATAGGTGTTGTGTCAGTTCTGGATTTATTCAGTTTATAAGTCGTATAAGTCGTGTGTTAATATAATCAGTCGGTCAAGCTCGTGGACGTTAAATACACAAAATATAAAATTATTAAAAACTAATTTCTTCTGTGGAGTGTTATGAATGTGATGAATCTACAGATTTTTTTCGAGAAGCTGCTAGCAATGACATTGTATATTATCCCAAAGCAGCTAAAGAGATGTTTACTCATTTTTAAAAATTATAACGTAAGGAAAATATTGCGACTTCATAGAATAAAAGGTGTATTAAAAAAAAAAAAGTATCTAATTTATTAGAACGATACATATTGTGTTTTTATAACTAGCCTACATTTAAAGCTATTTTTTTAACACACCATTTTTTTAATGTTGTCATTAGCCATATTCATTGAAAGTTTTCAACGTATTTTTATTTTTAATTTGAACTACAATGTTTATATTGGCTTGATATTTAACCTACTCTTTAGCATCAACATACTTGTTGAAACCAAACAACGACTTGACAATGACGTTACAGTATTTATTTGCTTCTTTTAAAACCAAAAATACATGGTGTGTAAAATAGTAAAATAAATTTCGCTATTTTATAATCAGCCAAATTATGTTAGCGTTTCAATAAGTAAAATACCCGTTGCCATGATACGGTGATTAAGAGAGGTCGACTCAATCTTCAGACCGAAATGATGTAATAGAGGAGAAATAAAGCTCGCCCGGGCACAGAATTTATGATCGAGGCGGCTATGAGCTAAATTTGGGTTTGTTGTGAGTTAGTTTAGAATTCGTATCTTAGAAAGGTTTCCATGTTTAGAACGCGTGCTTGAATACCATAAGTAATAATCTAGTATACAAAGGAGTAATTTACAGCTACTTCTCAAGTAGCATTTTTAAAAACCAATAATATTAGTCCATAAATTATCCCTCCTCCATCCGCATTATAAGCCTTAATAAATTCGTTATTTCAGGAGATATCTTAAAACGGCTTCGGTGGCCGCATGGTCTAAAGCGCTACTCTCGCAGTAGACTAGACTGCCGATGACGGGGAGATAGAGGTTTGAATTTGGTTCAGGTGTTCCGAGGTTTTTTTCCAAAATGGTTTTCCACTCCACGCAAATGCGGGTACACTACCTTTAAATATAACCTTCCGAATACCTGAAATCATTAGCGTAGTTAGTATATAAGAGTATAACACGAACGGGTAGTAAGACGCGGTGCTAAAAAAAAATTGTTTGCGTTAAGGCTGGGTTAATATTCATGAATAACGCATAGCGAATAATGCATAGAACATAGTACGCAAGACGTTGAAACATATTATTCTCAACGATGACATACATAACCGTTACACAATGAATGGCGAATAGTGCACAGCGTGTAAAGTTGATTTAACTTTAACTTTGTATGCATCATGTATGGACTTGATCACATACTGCCCTTGTATCAACCAATGAGAATTCAAGAAGACTCACCAGTGGTTTATCAAACTAAATGCCAGTATACATCTTAGTCTATACTTCGATAAACCAGCTAGTTCTTAAAATAACGCATCTATTTAGTTTATAATATAAAGAACGTACTTAGATGTTACAATTACTTAAATTGATTGGTATAACTTATTTGGTCAATTAAATCAAGATAAAAATAAGAAACATAACGGGCAAGATAATTTATTTAAGGAAAAACCTAATTTTCATCACAGATTATTATTATTTCCTTGTTTTCTGCTAATTTAATAATTTCAGAACATTATTATTGTAACAATTTCCACTGATGATTTTTTTGGAAATGATTTTGTACCGGTTTTAATTGACTTTATAATTCATGATAAATTAGGTTTTTCTTTAAATAAATTATCTTACACGTTGTGTTTCTTATTTTATCTTGATTTAATTGACTAAAGAAGTTACACCAATCAATTTAAGTAATTGTAATGTCTAAGTACGTTCCTTATATTATTAATTCATATTTCTCCTTACTACAACTATAATGAATATTGCTGAAAGCATCTAGTTAGGCTTAAATTAGGTAAAATCTTTATTGACACCCTGTAACACTAAATATTAGGTTCAATGCTATTTATCATTAGTAAGTTTAACACTAAGGTTATTAACTATTACCCGCCTCTGTGGCGTAGTTGGCTAACGCGCCAGTCGTGTTGAGTCAGACCACCGAGGACGGGGAGATCGAGGTTCGAATCTCGGTCGGGTGAACTGGGGGTGGTTTTTCCTAAATGGTTTTCCACTCTCCCTCCACGCAAATGCGGGTTCACTTCCTCTAGGTTCAACCTTCCCATTCCTAATCCATTAGTGTAATTAGTACTTAAGCGTATAACCCGAACGAGTAGTAAGACGCGGTGCTAAATAAAAAAATAAATATTAACTATTTAATCTAATAGGCATAGACAGGGAAGATTGTTTTAGGAGAAATGTACACGCGTTAGCGAGATGACAGGAAAGTTGCAGGGATGGATAAAATAATATCACTCGAATAAAAAAAAATCTTGAGTGCACCACACTAGAATCAAACCTCTACCTCCAAGTCAAAGGTATTCCAATCTATTGCAAGCCTAACGCCGTATAAGACGTGACCACCGGTACTGGTAGTTTTTATGCTCATTATTATAAATTAATTACTTTGAGAATAATAATATTAATACTCCTAATCCCATGATACAATCCAATTTAGATAAGAACGTAACAGCTATAAAAGTTATTAGATCTATTTTAATGCAGTCATACGTCAAGTCATGTAATCTTCAGCTGTCACTTTTGATATATACTATCAATACCTATAAAATAACAATAATAAATGTAAAATGTTGACACCCCCAAGAATTTGTTTGTGGTATCTAAAAGGTATTGGATAGCTCAGTGGTTAGATCATTATCGCACTAAGCCACAGGTCTCTGGTTCGTTTCCCGTGTCCAGTTTTCATATTTTCAATTTAAAGAATATTATTAGAGATAGGGTAAAACAGCATTAATTTTCAGTTTTTTAACATTAATTATTGGAAATTTAGCGTTTTGTGGCATAATTTAGCATTTTGTAGCAAAATAGGTAAAAATGTCTTTCGTCAATGTTTTTAGGGCCTATACAAAGGATTTATGATAAAAAGCAACGACTAACGGAATGTGGCGATTAGCCGGATGGGATGTGGAAGGCACAGGATGCAAGTAAAACCCGAGCTGAAGCACACAGACGAGTGAAACTCAATGATTTTTTAATCACTTATTTCTGCTGAAAAACATCGTTTTATAGAAATTCTAAGCATTTTATTTAAATGCACAGCATTTTCAGAGAATTCGCGTCTATTTCGCTAAATAGAATAATTTAGCTAAAATACTCTCAAAATCACGTTTTTCGCGTTAATTCGCGAAATAAAAATCGCTTTAAACACTTTCAAATGCCATGAAACGCAAAGAAAACTTATAAAAACCCTATTTTCGACCCTTTTTTTTCTTTTCGCGTTTTTCGCAAAAGCGAATTTACTCTATCTCTAAATATTATATTTGGATGTGGCTATAAACGTAATTAACAAATATAATAACTTGGCTATTTTAACCACCATACTTAAGAAAACTGAAGTATTTTTTCACTGGAGAGATAATGGACTGTGTCAAAAGTTGACACCTATGCTGTGATTATCTAAAAGGCCAAAGTCACTCCAAAATGTGACCCCCCTCCTTTTAGTCTCCCATAACTTCTTCCCCTCGGAGGCCACTGTATTACGGTTCACTACTCCGAAACCAATCATACCTCACGATCCATTCAAACAAAGTTATAGCAAAATTCCTCCTCACACAAACTTAACCGAGAATTAATTACTCCCTCCACCCCCTTTCCCTGCTTACTGGTGGAAGAGCAACAGAAATACCTTCCCCCCCACCCCCTTTTCAAAGAAGATGACAAAGGTAGCAAGAGGAAACAGGAGGACGATGAATTATCAGGAGAGTTGCAAGGGGGGGAGGGATTGGTTGGGTTGGGTAAGCGGAGGGCTTTGAAGGAATGAAGAAGCTATGGGAAGGGATGTCTTTCTAAAATACCCTGGGTAGGCTGCTTCCTTTTCGTCCAATTCAGCATAAATACCAACAGAACATCTTATTCTCCTTTCATCGACGTCATCAGCGTCGAATTGGGGTATTTGACAAAGTAACCGAATATATATCTTGGGAAGAAAATCTAATGGATTGTTGAGGGAGAAGTGGAATAAATAAACTTATTATTATTATTATTATTAGCACCGCGTCTTACTACCCGTTCTTGTTATACGCACTTACGCTAATGTGAAATGGTATGGTGATTGTGAGATGAAATGGAGGACCTACAGTTTAACGTGGAATCCGAACCACGGTGGAGGCCTGGCATTCCCCACATTCACAAGTTGTGGTTAATACACGTCTTGTCGGAGGTGAAGGAAGGGTTTAGTAGGTAATCAGATAAATCTGTGCCGGAACCGAGGATTGAACCCCGGACACCCAACACAGAGGTCCGACACCTTACCCCTTGACCACCAGGTCACCATGAATTTAATGGTCTGGGGACTCGTTGTACTAACCAAATGACACCCTCTAAACCATGGAAGTTGGCACTATTTTCGCCAAGAGACGGCGGCCGATAGGTCGGTTTGGCTCGATTGTAGACTGACGCCGCGAAGTTTTCATTTATATTAAATTAAAGTGAAATCTACGCCCCACAAAGTGACACATCTGAAGGCAAGATGTCGTATCGAGCATTGGGAGCGAGGTAGCATCAAATAAAACGTGGACTGGCTTAATTTTATTTTTATTTGTTTTTTCCAGAATGCTTCGCGGTTTACTTTTATAGCTTTTACAACTTCAATTCCCGTCGAAAGTGCCTACCGTTCTAGCGTAAGACAAGGACAGTGAAGTGTTTTGCAAAAAACCAGAAAACCCGGTTCGATGGTCCCATGGTTTAACGCGCTACTCTCGTGTTGGACTAGACTTCCGATGTCGGGGTGATCGGAGTTAGATCCCGGTTGGGCGCACTGAAGATAGTTTTTTACTAAAAGGGTTTTACACTCGCCCTTCACGCAAATGTGTGTGTACTACGCAAATGTGTGTGCACTTCCTTGAAATTAAACCTTCTTAATTCTAACACATTAATGTAATTAGTACATAGGCCTATAACCCAAGCGGGTAGTAAGACAGGGTGTTAGAAAGGGAAAAACAAAACAACAGAAAGCATTTTAACATTGCAGATAATTTTTTTTTAATTGAAGTATTCAACGACCACTTTCTGAACAGACTGATAATATTAGCCCAAACGCAAACGAACTAATTACGCTAATGTGTTAAGAATAGGGAAGGTTGACTTAAGAGGGAATGTGCCCACATTTTCGTGGAGGGAGAGTGTAAAATATTTTTTTTTTAAATCACCCTCAGTACATCCAATAGAGATTCGAACCCCGATATAAACGTCATCGGCAGTCCAGTTTATTGCAAATGTGATGCCTTGGATCATTTAACTACATTTTTTACCACCGCATCTTAATACCGATTCGGGTTATACGCTTATGTAATAATCACGCTAATGAGTTAGGGATTAGGAAGAATATAATTAGAGGAAATGTATCCAAATTTGTATGAAATGAAAGGGAAAACAACACTTTTGAAAAACTACCCCTAATACACCCGAAAGAGATTCAAACTTATATCTCCCCGTAATCGGCATTCTAGTCTACTGCGAGAGTACCACCTTAGACTATGTGGCCACCTAAGTGGGTTTGACCATGTTGTTTATTTAATTTTTACCAACATAATATTTATAATAGGTATATGTTATTATTAAAAGGTGCTCTGTCTTACGACAGGTTCGTTTCCTCGTACAAATCAAGTCCTCCGACATTTCTTATCAGCAGCTTCCTTTTTTTAGATCATGAAACTTCATCTTCTTTCCTTGGTTGAGGTCATTATTAAGTTTAATTCATCGTCCTCCTGGTCCATTCATCCCTTCCACTTTTTGACTCTTATGTTATTACTCAATAAATAATGTCTTCTAATAATGTGGCTCATCTAAATCGCTTCACTCCGAATAATAATCTACATAATAGTTCTATTTTAATTTATTCTTCCTAGAACTTCTTCATTGTATTAATGTACAAATTTCCTACATTATTAATCTAAATTATTCTTATATTTACCATGCTAACCCTCTTTAAAATGGTCAGATTTAGAAAGTGTGTGTTTGTTGTGGTTACGATCAGCCTTTCAGCTGTCAAATCGAAATGTTTTGGTGATGGTGGTCCCAGCGATTTGGGGCCCTGGGGTGGGGAGCCCCATTTGATCCCCTTTTTGAAGGACCATAAACACTTAACTTTAATATTAAAATACACACATTTTAGCTAATTAACGTACACTTTCTGAACTGAATGATTATACCAGCACAATAATTTTAAGTTATCTTAAATACAGAACAGACACAACACACAGCCCCCCTTCCATTATTTCTTCACTGTGCATTGCTAAACACACATTTCCCGTACGA
Source organism: Timema podura (assembly GCA_033556935.1). Taxonomy (NCBI): domain Eukaryota; kingdom Metazoa; phylum Arthropoda; class Insecta; order Phasmatodea; family Timematidae; genus Timema; species Timema podura. The sequence goes on from JAVRXN010000014.1 coordinate 21,990,467, forward strand.
TACATTTTACGGCCATGTCTGGAATTGAACCAGGTATACATTGATTTGGTTAATTAGTTAATAAGTGTTATTTAAATAGTATTTACATACATAACAATACATAACATTACATAGCAATACATAACAACACATAACAATACATAACAATACATAACAAATATTACATACATTACAAACATTACATACATTACATACAATACATACATTACATACAATACATACATTACATACAGTACATACAATATATACAGTACATACATTACATACAATACATATATTACATACATTACATACATTACATACAATACATACATTACATACTTTACATGCAATACATACAATACATACATTACATACTTTACATGCAATACATACAGTACATACATTACATACAATACATACATTACATACTTTACATGCAATACATACAGTACCTACAATACATAAAGTACATACATTACATACATTACATACAATACATACAATACATACAATACATACAGTACATACATTACATACATTACATACAATACATACTGTACATAAAATACATACAGTACATACAATACATACAGTACATACATTACATACAATACATACAGTACATACATTACAAACATTACATACATTACAAACATTACATACATTATATACAGTACACACAATACATACAGTACATACATTACATACAATACATACATTACATACATTACATACAATACATACAGTACATACAAACAATACATACATTATATACAATACATACATTACATACAGTACATACAATACATACATTACATACAATACATACATTACATACAATACATACAGTACATACAAACAGTACATACATACAGTACATACATACATACATATACATATACACACATTTATACATACATACATACATACATACATACATACACATATACATACATATATACATACATACACATATACATACATATATACATACATACACATATACATACATATATACATACATATACACCTATACATACATATACATACATATATACATACATATACACCTATACATACATATACATACATATATATCTAACCACGCCGTTCCCTGACGGGGGAGGCAAGAAACTGTGCATGTAGCTAAAAAAAAAAAAAAAAGAATTCCCTACTTAAGGGGGCCGCCTACCAGAGAGTTGGAATGCGTTGCAGACGTTCAGGAAATACGCGATGGTTAGGTAGTGTTTAATTTTTTACAAACTTGACTTAAGCCAAAAGGAAGATAAAGGTGGGGAACATGCTTATTTATTATTATCAACCTTACATTTTGACAATCTATGTATATAAAAAATTAATAAAAACTCGAAACTTGCTCATTTTCAATGACCTTTAAATGGCCTTAAGTATATTGTCACAGTTCTGAGACGAGGGTAACTTATAAATAATCCTAGACACAACCTTTCAAAAACAAATAAAGTCATTTTTTGATAGGGTCACAACAGAAAATGTGAAGATAATTGCTAATTCCTTTTGCTGTTTTGATGCGTCAAAGCTAATGCTTTTCAGCCATCAAGTGGCGCAGCCATATCCTCCATCTACGCTTTGGAAGTAAAGAATAGCCGGAGAAAGAAGGAAAGGCAGTTGACTCCTTGCGCATGCGCTCTTTTAGTTGGATGTCTGCCTTCGCCTTGTTGAGAGTTGAGACAACGCACAGTGAGCCGGCACATTTTTAAGTTTTAGGTGTTCATTAGAAAATATTAAAAATAATATTTATTGTAGCTTTTACTGGAAATGTGTTTACAAACTGGTCCTGTGTTTCTGAACAGTTGTGTATGCTTTGCCTTCTTATGATAGCCATTATAATTATATATAAATAAAGTAGAATAATATTGTTATTTTCGATAAATTAAAACTACTATGAACAATAACACAAGTGTTTCCGAACAGTTGTGTATGCTTTGCCTTCTTATGATAGCCATTATAATTATATATAAATAAAATAGAATAATATTGTTATTTTCGATAAATTAAAACTACTATGAACAATAACACAAGCAAAAGGGACTACCGTAAAGGGGAAAAAACTAGATTTCGACTATCTGCCCGCCGCAAAAAATTAGGATGGAAAAAGGGGAAGAAGCGTTTTATTAATGGATCAAAGTAAGTACATACTGATTGATTAGTATAAAAACAGGATCTAGTTCACTGTTCAACGGTTGGGTGTTAGTTTAATTTTACCGTGTTGCTCCTATATTCAGGAGGACGGGGTTAAAATCCCGTCCGGAAGTTTCATAAAGCTAGTCCTGTGAAGTAAAGAACCATAATTTGAATTCTGTTGCTTGGATAAAACATTTATTTGTTTATTTGGTCATTCCTTGTACTGTAAAAAAAACATTATATAAAGATAAATAAGAGGGAAAAGTATATATTTACTGTACGTATACTAATTACTAACAAAGTGATGATGGACAATTTAATTTCTTAAAATATGTATAACTATATATTAAAACAAAATTTTTATTACACCCAAGATAACATTTAATTTTAATAAATATTAATTCAGTTCTGATACGTGAAGGTTAACTCTAAAGCAATTATTACAATGTTTAGTGCCTGATTGGTTGTCTCAACTGAAAAAGTTCCAAAATCAGCTCTACAATATAAAAAACTTGAGCAATATATTTAATTTATGAGTAAGTGTGAATTTGCTTTTTCAATATTAAGGGGGCCGCCTCGGTAGGCGAGAAGTTTCCGTGCAGACTTCCAGAAATCCCGTCATATTTAATCAGTGATGAGTTAAAAAATATAGTCTGCTCATTTAATATAATTAAGACCCAAACAATGTTTGGCACAGTAATTAATTAGTTTTCTATTAAGTTTGAAATACTTTCAATAATATATTTTTTATTTAGTTGCTTGTGATACATATTCTTGTTTATTTTTTAAATGGATTACGTGACACGTAAAGAAGACAAACGTAGAGGGAAAAAAACAAAATTACGAATTTGTGCTCACCGCAAAAAAACAGAAAGAAAGCCGTGGAAACATTTATTTGATAGAACAAAGTATATATATATATATATATAAAATTTATTTTAATAATAATAATAATAATAATAATAATAATAATAATAGTGAACACAAATGTTCTATAAGAAACGGTTAACTCAAATTAGAACGTGTTTTGTCATGATATACCTACAGTAGGCCATAAAAAACTAATAATCGATAACAATAAATTAAATAATTATTTTTTTTCAGACAAGGTGTTTTTCTCTCTTCAGGCAGAGAGGACAAAGCTGATTGTCGGGACAGAGTAAACCTTTCTCAGTCCACTCCCATTGAAATGTCCACAACGTTGGATTCAACCCAACTTGAAGACAAAGCTATGGAACCAATAAATTTGGAGATTAGTCAGCTTTGTCTGGGGTAGGAAAACTAAATTAATAGGTTATCCATTATAAATTTTCGGGAGCAAATAGTTTTGTGTGAACATAGCTACATAGCTACTAGCATACATACGGTATTTATTTCATTTTCATGATTCATAATATCCTGGCCGCTTGTCCAATTTAGTAATAATCTCCACACGTTATATTTGACATAAGTCTACTAAATGTACCACACTCGGAGATTGAATGTGATAGAAGTTCCCAACCTGGGTTCGCAGGTCCCTAGGGATCTGCGAAGGCACCTGTGGGGGCCCGCGAAACAAATATAAGCCCTAGTATTTTTAAATTTTCTTTTATTTGAATTTTCACATCATATAAAAATATATGGTATTCACAATTTTCTCAAAAATCTCTTTTTTCCTGTTCGACAATATTTATATATATAATTGGTTACGTAGAGTACCATAAATGTGTAAGTGTTTTTATCTCACCATGTATGGCTGGGGAGGTTAGAGGGCTGCGATGAATTATCATTGGCTTGAGGGGGTCTGTGAACTGGAAAAGGATGGGAACCACTAATATAGAATATCTATGTTTGTGTGGTCTTAGTGTGTGTGTGTGTGGGGGGGGGGGGGAGGAGTTCTTAGGGTTGTTGACTTTTCTGTGCTAATTGTTAGGCCTAATATATTTCTAATAATGGGTTTCTTATATCAATACTATCAGCCTACTATCATAAACCATGCTGATTATGGTGAAGGAAATATCTATAGCCAGGGGCAGACTAAATGTATTGTCACAAGCGGAGAATAATTCTGCCACCCCTCATCCCGCCCCACCCTTCAAGCATCGTGGCGATGATGAAATCAATCCTGGGGTCTTTGTTGAAGTCTGCAATAATTTAATCAAGTTGTAAACAATACCATACCATCCATTACATTGGAAAATGGCTATATGAATAGTTATGAAACGAACTATAAAGTTTTGACATTAGTTATAATTAATTGCGTACCATAACAAAGAAATAGTATTAGGTACATTAGATAACCTTCACCCTAAAGGGTTACGTAGAATTTACAATACAAGAATTGCATCCAATGATGTATTTGTATATACAGTCACATAATATATTTTATATAAATATAAGTACTATAATCAAAATAGTATTTGCTATAGTTATTGCAAGCTACGAAATTCCACCCATGGCAGCCACTGGTGCCCCAAGTGTCCGCTTGTTTCTTTTGCACCTTAGTCCACCCCTGTCCACAGTAAGATTTTAGAAAAGTCTTTTTAGGCTCTATTTTTATGAATAGCAAATATATATCTAGTTAAATAAAAACTCATCACTACTGTATTAAAAAAAATTAAAGTCTAAGACTTATTTATGAAAATTTAGCTATAAAATTCTATTTCTCAACTTTCGCCCTTGTAAACCTCTTGGCCGTAAATTCTCCTGTTGACAGTAGTAGGTAAATTAAAAAAAAATGTTCAGGGGTGCACCATAATTTTGTACCAGTTGCACGGATTGGTTGCTACCACTGGTGGCGGAACGTTATTTGTGTAGAAGGGTGGAAGGGGGAGGCGGCGGTGGCAAACGAAAAATAAGTTTTTTGAGAAGTTGCCTTCCCCCCTTCACCTCTCCCTTACTCTGCCCCTTTTCGCAATAAATGTTGGAAACTTGGATGTCCCTAAAAGTTATTTGGAGATGTCCTCCTCCCCAAATTTAGAAAATCAGATTATTTTAATGCTATTTGGAGAAGTCTTCTACAAAAATTTTTTTTAACTTAAATGCTTCTAGAAGCCATCTGGAGTGGTCCTCGCCTTTAATTGAAAAATAAAAATAGATGTCTCTAGAAACTATTTAAAGTGGTCTTCTCTAATTAAAAAAAAAATGTAAATCTTTAAATGCTATTTGAAATGATCCTCACCTGGACATTTTTGAAAATAGGATGCTTTTAGAATAAATTTGGAGTTGTCAGATGGATTTTTTTTAAATGATTTGTATCTGGAATATATTTGGAGTGACCCTTTCCCAGAAAATTTTAAAAATAATATTCCTCTAGAACAGGGGCGTACACACAAAGGGGGTCCAGTGGGTCCCAGCCCCCCATGGAGAACATGAAGGATAAATAAAATATTAAATACAAAGGGACGATTTAGCAATGTTAAATCACCTTAAAGCAGTGGTTGAAAATAACCCAATGTCTTGATACAGTGTGAGCAGTGGTGCATCCATGATTATGTCATGAGGGGGGAGGGGGGAGTGCCTACACCACAAAAGAAATACCTTTAGGAACCAATAGATCATAAACACCGCGTCTTACTACCCGTTAGGGTTATACGCACTTAGCTAATGTGTAATGGTAGGGTGATTGTGAGATGAAATGGAGGACCTACAGTTTAACGTGGGATCCGAACCACGGTGGAGGCCTGGCATTCCTCACATTCACAAGTTGTGAATAATACACGTCTTGTCAGAGGTGAAGGAAGGGTTTGGCAATCAGATAAATCTGTGCCGGGTCCAAGGATTGAACCCCGGACCCTCAGCACAGAAGTCTGACACCTTACCCCTAGACCACCAGGTCACCTTTAGGAACCAATAAAATGGTGGTCCGTGCCCTTGGGGCTTTTCACCCCTGGAGAAAAATTTGTAATTCTAAGGTTCAAAATGGTGCCCTTTAATTATATTTTGTACCTAATTGTTTCTGATTAAACTTATATGGGTTATAAATATATGTTACCTTCGATTTGATTGCCAGCTTTAATTTCTAGGTATATTCACTGTAGAATTTACATTTAGTTTGTGAGTATAATTTTTAAATTAATATAAAAATGAACTGTTAAAAATAAAGATGCCTAACTCAAGTGACTGTATTTTAGTTAAAATATGAAAATAAGTCAATAGTAAATAACACGTTCTTTACTACACAAAGGAGGGGTGAAATAGGAGGGGAGTGTGCGGGAAAGCCAGGGTTCGGAGTAAACGGGGTGAAACATGTGTTGTTCGAACACATTGGACGTATGTCTGCAGAGGAACACAGCACCCTTCAATCCGTCAATTTAATATTTTGAAAAATATCTCAAAAAGGGGGGATTATAGCTCCTTAGTCCCACCCCCTTGAATCCATGCCTGAGTGTGGAACATGCCCAACTGGATTTAACGCTGTCTAGTCTGTATAGCGTTAAGTATTTTGTTTAGTAATAATGGATTTAATTGATTATTGACTTGTAACTTCTATACTTTGGATCCTCCTTTAGAATAATTTCTGTGTGCTCCCCTGCTCTAGAATATATTTGAAGTGTGCTTCCACCGACATACTTTTGGAAATTGGATGCTTTCAGAAACTATTTGGAGTTATCTTTCACTACAATTTTGTTTTAATTTGGAAAATAATTTAACACTGTCTTGTTTACTCTCTAACCAATAGTAAACTAAAGTAAAGATCTCTAACTACCCCCACTTTGTTGATGAAGTAATACATTATAATTGTTTTTGGTCTCTAAATAAACACAATACCCCCCTCACCCAACACCCCTCTCCCTGCCCTCTTATTATATATTCTTATTTCTATGAGCACTCACCTCGATATATCTATATTATCCGTATATATTATAGATTGAATTGAAGTCTCCCCTAAAATAAACCAAGTTGAACGCTAAATAGCTTGCTAAGGCATCCAATATTAATAATATTTTGGCCTCCTGCGTGGGAAAGCGACCCTAACCCAGTGATTCCCAACCTTTTTTCTTTAGAAGAACTCTTAAAATATTTCATAAAATCTTATCACACATTAGGTACGACAAGGGTAAATTATAAAATAGACATATAGATCATTAGGGTTGTTAAATACGAGTAATAATAATAATAATAATAATAATAATAATAAATTTATACTTTTGAATAAAATATTTCAGGATTATTTATTGCCTACTGGACTGTGTAGTGAGTGGGGAGGCGATCAGCCACGCACATTATTCCTCTTGACCTTGAAATAGTTTTCCATTTCTTTGCTTCTCTTCTTCTGACATGGGGTGGCAGGGTAAGTGTGAAGAGGATAAGATTAGAGAGAGACAGACGCTGTAGTTCAAGATAACAGCACAGAGCATTTTCATTTTAAGACATGAGGTCTAACACGAATGATACTTTCTCACGTACCGAGGCGGCCCCCTTAATACATCTTCACTAACTTTCTCAGCACTTCCCCATCCTTGTATACTCCCTTCGCTTCAACAACATTTGTATACTGAGTGACCCATGCTCTTTTATTCTTTAAACTCTCAATGTTTCTCTCTTTCACACATTCGTGTACAACATTTAACCACATCTTACATGGCCTACCCCTTCCTTTTGTTTCACACACTCTACCTTCATATATTTTCTTCGTCAGTCGATCTACACTCATCTAAACCAACGTAACAGGCTTATTTCCTATTTGACCTATTATATTCTCTTTCAAACCAGACTCCTTCAGCACCCAATCATTACTGACTTTGTCCATACGAGTTTTTCCACATACATTTCTTAGATATCTTATTTTAACCGTATTCACTTTGCTCTTGTGTTTCTCCTGACAAACCCACGCATCGTGTTTATTTTACGTTTATTAATATATAGTAAATTAATTTGGATTATAGACTCAATATGATTTAAACCTTTAATTAGAGCTTATAATTTGATTAATCAACCTTTATATACTGGCAGTAGGCAGACACAATACCGAATGGGCTATGATGTTGGACTAACCTTATTATTCAATATAAATACATAAAAATGAATTAATAAAATAATACCATCACAATTTATTTATTTTCATAACACATAAGTAGAGATAGGGTAAATTCGCTTTTGCGAAAAACGCGAAAAGAAAAAAAAAAGGGTCGAAAATAGGGTATTTTTAAGTTTACTTTGCGTTTCATGGCATTTGAAAGTGTTTAAAGCGATTTTTATTTCGTGAATTAACGCGAAAAACGTGATTTTGAGAGTATTTTAGCTAAATTATTCTATTTAGCGAGATAGACGCGAATTCCCTGAAAATGCTGTGCATTTAAATAAAATGCTGAGAATTTCTATAAAACGATATTTTTCAGCGGAAATAAGTGATTAAAAAATCATTGAGTTTCACTCGTCTGTGTGCTTCAGCTCGGGTTTTACTTGCATCCTGTGCCTTCCACAGCCCATCCGGCTAATCGCCACATTCCGTTAGTCGTTGCTTTTATCATAAATCCTTTGTATAGGCCCTAAAAACATTGATAAAAGACATTTTTACCTATTTTGCTACAAAATGCTAAATTATGCCACAAATCGCTAAATTTCCAGTAATTAATGCTAAAAAAACTGAAAATGAATGCTGTTTTACCCTATCTCTACACATAAGCCATGTTTCATTTTACCTTTCGAGACTAAAAATTCGGATACAAGTTTTTCACTGCTCAAAAAATGGCGGAAAGTTCTACGCAATGTTTTAAAAGAAAAAAAAGATGTCACTTTGATGTCATCAGTAGCATCCCTCTTCACCCAATCCTTAGAAGTCAGACGGAAACTTTGCTCTTACGTTAATTTCGCACGTGAATTTTCATGAGGTGATATAGTCATACAAACCTCTTGTTTGTGACGATAAATTATCATATTTCAGGTCTCGTCACAAGAAAGAGCTATGTGTAGATGGGGACAATCTTCTTGCAGACGACCTGCTTCGATGGCTGCAAGGTCTAACGCGCTGCTCTTGTGTTGGACTAGACTGCTGAAGACGGGGAGTTCGAATCTCGGCCGGTGATACTGAGTTTTCCCTCCAAAATGGTTTTTCACACTCCCTCTACGCAAATGCGGGTACACTTACTATGAATATAAACTTCCTCATTTCTAAAATCACTAGCGTAATTAGTATATAGGTGTATAACCCAAACGGGTACTAAGACACGATACTAAAAAACTTCCAGACGATTTTAGAAAATCCATTTCCATATTAACTTTTTTTTTCAAAGGATGATCTATACCCGTTTTTTATTATTTTAGCTAAAAAATACGTTCATACTTGAGTTTTATCCGCCCTATGAATTAAAATCTAGTTGCATATTTTGTGTGTATTTTTCAAATTATAATTAATGTTTTATATCAGTGTATTACATTTTAATTAACAAACCCTAGTTTCATAACGCAATTAAGTTTTGATAAAACCACATTCTCACTGTATTTTATTTTCCTTTTTTTAAAAAAAAATACCTAATTAACTTAATGTCATTCATTCTTGTTTTATTTTTAACAAAGAGTTTCCATTAAATAGAACAGAAAGTGTATATGGCATTTGTATGTGTACCAACGTCGAACGTTCTAGAACTAATGTAGTTTGATTGAGAATTGTTCGATTATAATTAGGGATTAGTTGGTTAAATCACTAGTATTCGACGAGTGAAGGCCCATCAAACTTGGAAATAAAGCAGTGCAAATACACTAGGGATGATTGAAAACGGAGAATGAGGCTATGTTGGGGGGGAGGGGGGAGGAATATTACCTGTAATAGGTATAATCGATTTAGTTCACTAAAATCCCCCTCCTCCCCCCCACACACAAAGCTTGTGTTTCCGACTTCAAATTTTCTATTTTTACACATGTTATGACCAAAAACTGCATCGCTGAAAACTCTGACAAAGGCACCAGTCTCGTCTTTTCTGGTTTGCTAGTGACCGGAAGGTCAAGGTTTGAACTCCGAACGGGTAAACCGAGGTGTGATTTTTCCCAAGGACACCCATAAATGGGTGATAAGAAAGGCTTCAGCTTTCCTTATGTATGTATGGTGTTTGGCTACAATTTACTACTAACAACTTTGAACCATAAATATAAGAGTTAACAGAGATGAAAATTCTAAAATGTAGATTTCCTCCCATTTACTCTTCAATAGCTTTCTTTTTATTTAGTTTTCTTCAATAAACTTATGTAAAATGTAATGTTTATTTTCAACTGGTTCAGCTAAAACTTAATTGTAGTTTTCGTTAATTTTTCAGAAACTTTTATGTTTTTGTGAAAATTGGTTCTTGAAACTCAGATAATTATGTTCAGATGCTCTAAAATTCCTTCTTATGAGGTTAAATTCTTGAAATTTTCTCTAAATACTTCTTATTGCCCCCCCCCCGCCCGGGAGATGAGACTCCAATCCATCCCCCATTTGGAAAACCCACATGGGCGCCCTTGGTTTGTCCTAAATGTTCTCCTAATCTTCTTTCATGTAAATATGGGTACACTTAATTTAGATTCGTTTTTCTCATCCCTAACCGTTATTGAAATAAAATACAATTGACTCGGATGGGTAGTAAGACTCAGCGTAAAAAATAATAATTAAAAACATGCAATATTACATTGACAACTAAACAAAATGTCTAACTGCCAATGTTACACCTTAGCTCAGTCATTTCTACAAATCTGAAGATCCCAGATTATATTTCAAGGAACCAGCTTCGGTGGCCGCATGATCTAACGCGCTAATCTCGCAGTAGAGCAACTGTTAATGACGGAGGGATCAAGGATCGAATCTAGGTTGGCTGTACTGAGTGTGGTTTTTCCAAAATGAATTTACACTCTCACTTAAGGCAAATGAGGGTACATTTTCTATTAATATAGCCTCCCAAATCCCTAAACCCATTAGCGTAATTAGTACATAAGCTTATAAAACCGAAAAGGTACCGGTAGTAAGGCGCGGTGCTAAAAAAAAAATCAAGCAAGACCGGAAAAAAAATAAAATCATTTGTTAAATTGGGGTCTTTCCTTCAAAATTGGTGAAATTATGACTGGGGGACTAGATGCTATTTGTACCAGAATTATATTTAGAATCAAATAGCCGAAGCTGTTATTAATTTTAGAGAGGGATTCGCCATCTAGATATCATATTCTGAAAATGGAAAAATGACACCTGGACACGGGAATCGAACCCGGGACCTTTGACTTAGTACGCCAATGCTCTAACCACTGAGCTATTCAGGAATATTCCCGTGTCCAGGGTCATTCTTCACTCATATTTTAAGGCAGAGTCTATGATGGACGTGCGGAAATCGTCAGCTTTATTCACAAAGAATTATATTTGTTTGCAAGACGCGTGATGATATAATCAGTCGGTTCAGAAGGTGAACGTTAAATAAACAAACATTCAAATGAGAAACCCTTTATTTAGTCCGGCTGTAAGATATAAGAGGTGTTGAAACGCTTCTTGAACTTAACAGCTCTTAAATCTGACTAATGCAGAGCTTGAAATCCCTCCCCAGTTCCCGCCCCCCTTCACCAACCATTACCACCCCCTAGGGCACAAGTTGAGCCCGCTAAAACAAACTAATTACGTTGGTCATTTTGAGTCCACCTTTGTTTAAAAACTTTCTCTCTTTACGAATAGAACAAAGTCATGGAAAGCAACGTTTGTAGTTTCGGTTTTCTCGCAAGAGTGATAAAAAAAGTTCGTGAAGGTGAAAAGAGCAAGGCTACCTCCAACCCCCCCTTTTTTAAAGTTAAAGCATAGAATTGGTCTTTCTCTAGCTTACTGCTTCTTCGTTGGTAGTTTTATTTCTTTATATCAGAGTGAAAAGTGTGAGAGTCAAGTTTTGTGACTTGGACGGAGGGAAGGTGGAGAGAAATAAGGTGAGCTTTCTTTACGGTTTCGTAGGTTGTAGCGAGAGTGTTTTCTTAAGGGTGGTAAAGGGAGTGTTTGAGGGGGGTGGATAGAATCCGTGGCAGGACTCCGTAACTCCGGAGAAAGTCATGTTTATAGTTGTGCTGGGTTTAGTCTACGGACGGAATACCAGATTGTTTATTAACGCTTACAACTTACGGTTATGTAATAAGGATTTCTTATTCCAGGTGGGAGGTGGAATAGATTGTAAAAACAATTTTACCAGGGAATCTGGAGGACGTAGGTTAATATAAAATACTTTTAATCCTTTGTGAGACTTCGAAATTTTGATTCCTAATATAATATTATTGCCAGGATTCGTATTAAGAGCGTGCATCGCATGTCAATCAACTATGTGATACAGTCGGCTAGAAATTGTAGATTTACACAAACACTATTGCACGTGGATCATTTCTGATTAAACATTAATGGAGATAAAGAGTTAATAAAAGTTCCTAATAAAAAATTGTTGTAATATTTAATGATATTTGGATAAAAACTGCGTTAAAAAGGCCGTTTTCAACCATTTTAGAAGTCTTCACCGATAAGCTTTGTGCATAAATATCCATTCTGTCATAATAGGGACATACTGTAGCTATTAACAAAAAACTTTGTCGTTTTGTCCCCCATCGTCACCGCGGAAAATTTCTAGTAATTATTCAAACACGAATGCACTGCACACATTTCCGGCATATCGTAGGTCTTTAACCGTTAACTTCCATACCTCACGCGAGCCGGAAGCTGAGTTGGGCCTGCTATGATGGACGCTCTTAAAATCGAAATTCTGAATTTTATTACGTGAAAGATTCGATTTGAATTCAAAATGTCTAGTACAAATGGATCCAAGATTCATATTCAATGGGATTTAATTATAAATCTGAATAACTTATTGAAATACAAATTTCAAATAATATAAGTTTTTAAAGAATTAACATAGAGCCATATTTAAGTTTACCACATTACTCTATTATGTAGATTTTGCCCGCTTCGGTGGCCACATGGTCTAAGGCACTACTATCGTTGTAGACTAGGCTGCCGATGACTGGGAGATCAAGTTTCAAATCTAAGTTGGATACTCTGAAGGTTTTTTTTCCAAAATAGTTTTCCCCTCTATCTCCATGCAAATTCGGGAACACTTCCTCTAAATATAGCCTTCCTAGGCCTTAAAATCATTAGCATACTTAGTACATACGCGTATAACCCCAGGGTGTCTACCTGACTATAGTTTTGAAATTCCAGTAATTTTTTTTTAAGAAATCCAGCATACATGAAGGACAAACAATCCCTATTTCAAAATCATAAAATGATAGAGAGTTGGGGTAGACCTAGATCTGTCATAGTTGAACATTTTTACATCAAGAACCAAGTGTATTGACGCATTTATTCTAGTATATACTGAGGATGGGACTCTAGAACCTATAAGGAATATTCATGGATTCAAGACTCAAATCATAATAATTTTTTTAAATAGGTACTAAGTTTGAGTTATTTTTTAAATGTATTAAAATAGTTAAATAGTTTCTTGTGGTTAAAACCAAAATAATGATAGGAAAAACCTAACAACCAAACCCCAGATTATTAATTTACCATTTAATGTAAACAAAATCAGAAGTGAAGGAAAAAATCCTAGTTATTGGGAAAGTTAAACACTTATGCCTACAATATTTTCTAAAATTCAAATTTTAATTAGGGATTTGATGGCAAAATGAAGTTTCAGATTTGAAAAAAGGTGGATCTGACCCATCTTTAATACAACACACACACACACACACACACACACCACCACACACACACACACACACACACCACACACACACACACACACACACACACACACACACACACACACACACACACACACACACACACACACATTACATTTTTTGAATGACCTATACAAGGTCAACCTCGGTGGTCTTGGGGTAAAGTGTTCGCCTCAAGACCCAATGTTTGTGGGTTCGAACCCAACAATGGCCGAAGGCATTTTCTTGAACAAGAAAAAAAATCATAGCTCAACATCCTTCGGAGGGGAAGTAAAGCCATCGGTTCCATGTGGCATGTAAAAGAACCCTGGAAGGTATGTGAAAATACCTCTCCTGGCAAAATTGGTAGGTCATTTCACCTCACTCGTAGAACTTTAGAGGTAACAAGTAATCAGCCTCGGTGGCGCAGCTTCAAAGACAGCCAGGGAGTTTACTCTACCACAAAAACTAACTATTATCCCCACCACCCCTTGACAGTCGATACTTTCCACCAGTTATATTTTTGATAGTGAATTTGTTTGATAAATATATAGTAATAAAGATATAATTTCTACTCAACTATGAATTCCCAAAGTGTTTTAAAATTTCTTTTGAGGTATTTAAACGTGAATTTTTTGAACAGACTAATTACATCAGCACACGATATTTTCTATGAGCGAGAGTGAAAGGTTCTACCAATTTTGCAGGTAAAGATATTTTCACATACCATCCAGGGTCTTTGACATGCCACAATCGACATGGGACCAACAGCTTTACATCCTCTCCGAAGGAAGTTGTGCTACGGATTTTTATCGTTCAAGAAAAATCCGTTGACACCAGCTTAGTCTAAGCCCACAAACATCGAGTCTTAAGGTGAGTACTTTACCCCAAGACCACCGAGGTCAACAACCCCCAAAATTTTTATTGTATAATGCAATCCATACATATGAATATATTTTATATATTACATTTTATGTAGCCCCAAGACGTCTTCGCTATCAAAAGTTGTATATCACTCCTCTAGAACCACGAACCGAAGTACAAAGTAATTTATCATTATTTTATCCCTTATGATACTAATTCCAGGTACCTACATTGTAATACGAATCAAAAGTCGAAACCAATTTGTGGTTTTGTTATACAACTTCCAAAATCAAAACTTGAATTCCCTTTCCCTTCACCATAAAAGAAATAACAGCTCCTCCCCGTTTGACTTTGGTTTACTCCGCTTTCTGGTTCATTTGTGGCTAGTATACGCCTCTCCGTTCACCTACCCCCACCCCACCCACCCCCACAGCCACCCTCTCTGGCACGATACTATAACGGTCACTTAACGCAGGAAACAGTTTTTGGATAATCAAGTGGAACTCAGTGCCATTACGGGGGAAAACAGCCGCTGCCAAAGAGGTAGATATACAAACAAGCCATCTGCATGAAAACTAACCTATTTAGGTGTGCCAATGCCTGCAAAATTGAGATAGGAGTAACAAAAAACCCCTTGTGAGCTTGGGTAGCGCATATTACCCCGGTAATGGCAAACAGGGGAAGGGAGGAAGGGTTGGGGACCCTCATCGTATCAAAACGTAACGTGGACTATCATAGCTTTACAAGCAATTTTTTTAAAAAGTTTATTTGTATATATATATTTTTTTTTGGTGACATATTGTAATAATGTTCAAGACTGTTTTACTGTAAAAAAGTAGATGCAATTGTTTTTTTTGGAATGGGAGGGGGGCCCCCTCTAGGATTTGATGTAAATTACATACATTTAAAAAAAATCTGATTGAAAATATTATTTGAGGTATTTAACGTGGACGTTCTGAATCGACTGGTTTTCATCAGAACAAGATAATTTCTATGAGTGAGAGTAAAGAGGCCTACCAATTTGGCCGGGAAAAGTATTTTCAAAGACCTAACAGGTTATTGTATATGCCACACAATCGACATTGGATCAACGCTTCACTTTCACTCCGAAGGAAGTGGTGCTAAATATTTTTATCGCTCAAGAAAAATCTGTCAACCCAGGACTGGGTTGAAGACCCAAACATCGGGTCCTGAGGTGAGACACTTCACCCCAAGACCACAGAGGTCGATAAAATGAAAATATAATAATGTAAGTTGTTCGTGCGATAAATTCGGTGGCAAAATCCCGCTGTGGGAAAATCCCTCTCGGGGGTGGGGGGGGGGGGGGGCTAACAGTGGGTTACACACGTTCACCGAAAAACTAGCGCAGAACAGAAACGTAGTCACGTGACCACTCTAAGCCAATCACAAGATTTCCACCTCATCGCGCAAGCGGTTCCGCTGAAGTTCAACTCATATCCACTTCGTCCGTTCTGCTGAGATGTTCGGCACATGAGAACCAATAATATATTAGAACCAACCATCTCAAATCAGTGCGCATGCGCATCTGACAACGCATGCGCTCTACAGACAAAGAAAGCAGACATCTTCGTTGGCCTTTGTGAGGAGATTTGAAATAACCCGTTAATGGAAAAGGTGTGTATTGATCTATTGGACTGTGCCACGACACAGTATTATAATTTGAAAACCTCTATGGGAGAATGATCTAAAATATATGTGTTATCCACTAGAAAATATGTGTTGATAATCAGCTGTTTTAAGTTAAGTCTACATAAGCGTGTTGATTGCTGCGCCACTGAGGCAGATTCTGCTTTCTATTTTCGATGAACGTGTGAATCAAAATTAGTCAGTCCACTGGGATCTGTATCCTCTTATAAACTACCAACATAGCTTTCATCTCTTCGTATCACAACCTATAAAAATATATTGCTCTCAACGCGTAGTTAATAGACCTTTAGAAACATTAATTTCAGGTTAAAAGCCTCAGTAAAGCGAGGGAACTTCACTTTAAAAAAACCCATTAACGACGAATACTCAAATGACTGACAAGATAACACCATCGGTCATTTTAGTACCACCATTTTTTTTTGAAGTGTCAGCATGTCATGTAAAAGAAGAAGAAAGAAAAAAAAAGTAAGAATCGGTAATGGTTTTACCTGCAGCGATACCGTAGTTTAAATCGGTCCTTTTTAGCAGACTCAGCTTCTATCGATTAGTCTTCCTTGAAGACGTTGAGATGCCATCTTTTCAAATCCGTCAACCGGTAGAGAAAAGGGAGGGGGGGGGGTGAAGAAGTGGGTGGGGGATGATAAGGGTGTCTTTAACAATCTGGTCACATGTCCGGAGCCAAGGTCTGTTTTATACGTCTATCTGACGGGCGGATATCTTGAGAACTTTTATATATATATAGGAGGAGGAAGATGTTATCATTCCCATTCTGGTCTTTGGTTTTATATCAACACATGAACCACAAACGAACCTTAACCTAGGACACTGAACATTTGGGTAGGAATAAAGAAAAGGCGAGTTAGGGTCAGTTTTATTTATTTATTTTATAGCAAAAAAAAAATGTTGGGAATAGATAGATAAAATATTGCTCCAGTTGGAAAGGAGAAAAGTACCAAGAAGACGAATAATGAATGCAACTGTTGGAAAACTTCAAAACAAGGAAAATAAACAATCTCTCAGGATCTCAAAAAAAACTCTCTAGTAATAGGACATTCTAGAGGACTCTTTGGACAAGACAACATACCTGTTGAAATAAAGGACACATTATAACAATTATAATAAATAAAATAAATGTTACGTAGCACTGCACAGTCTTTCTGCCGCTTTAATCTTAAAATGGTCATTTACTAAAAACTCGTAAGATTTGTGAAACGAAATAATAGGTCTATACATTGTTGTAGAAACACTACACCAAAGAGCATAAATGAAATAATATACACGGCTACTTTCTCTATGGCATTATGAACTTTAACATAAAAAATGAGAAAAGAGAAACATCTTCGTCCACCAAAGAGCATACAAATAAAATTCATTTTCAAACGCATGAATTAAAAGTTAATATATATTTTTAGTAGCTCAGAAATTATTGGTTTTATTAAAATATATTTCAAATAAAATATTTTTATCTTTAATAGTAGTACAATTTTACAGTGATGAGTTATTTCGTATCTCAAATAATTGTGGAGAAATGAAGAAAATTGGAAAATTTCCCTTATGTAAAGAACCATCAAAGTAATTTTCATGAGAAAATGAGAGTTGCCATCTTGTTTATAATGATAAACGGCTTAGATATAAAATTTAATCAAAATCGTGAGATCGAGTTTCGAGAAAATAGATTTTTTTTCTCTTTTTGCCCTTCAATGAACTACCCTTAATTTTTGTGTTAGATATCGAAAAAACGTCGAAAGGGGGGGGGGCCTTATGAGAGCCCCAGGTACAGACAGACGACATTGCGAAAATAACTTTTTTGGTTTCAGGGGGTCATGAAACGTCGTCATTTATTAAAATCTCTAGTTCGTTTTTTTGACGATCATAATATTTTCTCTCTGAGGTGTCGAGACAAAATAAAAATATACGTTTATTTTATTTTTCGACAACCCGACTAGGTGGCGTAGTTAGCTAACGCGCTTGTTTCGTGTTGAGCTAGACTGCCGAGGACGGGGAGATCGAGGTTCGAATCTCGGCCGGGTGAACTGGGGGAGGGGGTTACTAAATGGCTTTCCACTCTCCCTCCCCGCAAATGCGGGTTCAATTCCTCTAAGTTCAACCTTCCCAATTCCTAACCCATTGGCGTAACTAGTACTTAAGCGTATAGCCCGAATGGGTAGTAAGACGCGGTGCTAAAAAATATATATTTATCTTTTGATTTTTTTACTATTTAGCAAATGATATTTTTCGCCACATTGTTATCTCAACAGCTTTTCAATATTTGACGTGAGCATGGCAGAATTTGGACAGGATTAATTCGCTTGGTTTAGAAGGTTTCTGTTCAAACGTTACGTAAATATACTGAAGCAATATTGTATTTATTATTACGAAAAAAAGAAAGAAGAGGTTTTGCTATAAAATTGTAAAAATACTGATATTAACTCACATTCCTTTCAATCCCTCCACAAAAGCCAAGAATTTAAATATCTGTGTATCAGTACAAACCCACACACAAATCATGTTATATTATTCTGAGAGGGAACCAAGCTACAGAAGAGGAGGGGGGATACGAGGAAAGGTTAAGTGGGGGGGGGGGGGGGCAGTTTGCCCAAAGCCTCCACTTCTAGGGGACTTCCAACCACCCAAACATCTCCCTTTTTACATCAGAAAATCTTTACTCAGTGAATAGCAAACACACATGCAAAAAAGGCAATATAATTTTTGATTATTTTTTTTACTAATTTTCCAAAATCCAGTTTTTGTAAATGCTATTACCATTGTTAAGAACAAAATATTTTAGTGACAGAAATAATCTTTGATCCTACTATCAAGATCATAGTTTTAATATTTAATATTAATAAAATGTATGTAGAACAGAAATTAAGTTATTTTGATTAAAAGGCCTCCTCTAGAATTTTACTACCCCTGTTTCCTTTAATCCTTTGGGTTGTCCTGCCAAACTTTCTTAGTCCTGAAGTCAACGGTCCAACACCTTAGCTCAGTTGGTAGCATGTCTGACTACTGAGGGTTCCGGGTTTGATTCCTGGCATAGCAGAAAAATTTATAATTTGGTGAAATGTAGGTTTCCCCTTTCACGGTGATGAATTAACAACATGGGGGCTGGATGTTGTGTCTATCCTAGACTTAAGTTAGTTTTAAGTTAGTTTATAAGTCGTGTGTTGATAAAATCAGTTGGTTTGTAAAGTGTACGTTAAATAACTCAAATAAATGAAAAAAGATAATGTAATCAACGCTCCTAACATGTGAGTATTAACGAAGTGCACTGTGTTGATCGTCTTAAAGTTGATTCGTTAATAGTTGTGAATGTCGAATACTTTTTCACTAGATTTACGTCAAACTATCATAGGAAGATAGTTATAAAGCCATTAAATATAATTTCACGTACTCATAAGTCAATTCATGTGATCTGTGGATAATTTTTTTAATTTTTACTAGCAATACCTATAAAATAGCACTAATAAAATAAAGAAATGTTATCAATTTGCCCCAAAATAATGTTTGTATTTTCTTAAAGGTCCTTCATATCAAAACTCTAAAAATTAAATCCAAGTAAAAAATTCATACAGAGTGATTATCTTGATGGTTTTTGAAATGTGATTTACCAGTGTGTTTTCCAATTACTTCTCTATTCTAATGTGGGTGCATTTTCTCTGATGTAGCACTATTAATCCCTATCGTATGGAATATTTTTTCTATAAACTATTAGTTTTGTACGTACCACTAATATTGGTATTTCAATACAAACATAACCCCTAAGCTGAAATCCGTTTTTTACATTTTTTTAGCACCTCGTACTACTTCCCATTCGGATTATACGCTTATTTACTAATTAAAATAATGGGTTAAGGATGGGGAAGGTTTAATTTAAATTAAGTGTACCTGCATTTGCGTGGAATGAGAGTGGGACTTTTTTTTAAAGAAAAAAACACCCTCAGTACACTCGACTGGGATGGAACCGTGATCTCCCGGTCATCGGTTGTCTAGTCTATTACGAGAGGGATGCCTTAGATTATATGGCCACTGAAGTGAATAATTTCTTTATTGATATATTTTATATTAATATGTCTATTTTAAATTGTTTCGCTATAATCCAAAATAATTAGAAGATGTATTAGTAAAAAAGTATTAAAAAGGTGTTGATATTTTTAATATTTTCCTAGAAGTTATACTACCATAGAGGGAAAAATAAAACAATTTTCACCATCACCGGTTGGAATTGAACGTCAGCCTACACACTCTTACCCGGTTTCTGAAACAAAAACACACACTTCAAATTTAAATTTTATGATCTAATTTAAATCATGTTATTTTAATATATTTTGTAAGTTAAAAAAACAAACAGCGGATAAACTTTCCGACATACCGTACAGAATTTAAAAATAAAATCACACTCACTCTAAGATAAACTTCACCTTAAAGTGTTCTGTTAACATAATAAACAGTCACTTTGCAAGTCTGAAAGTCCCTGTGTAACAACCTCCTACTTAGTGGAGTATGTTTGGTCGGAATCCTTTAAGCTATGGTCTTAGTATAGGCTACACACACTATTTTACAGGTAAAGCATTTACCTGCAAACACAAACAATTTTCTCCTAAAGTAAGACCTTAAGAACAAAATCTCAAGAAATGCTGTCTTTCACGTAGAAGGAAAAAAAAAACACTTAAAAAGGGGTCTCTAGATGTTATTTTTTTACTGACAATATATTATTTTACATCTCTTTAAAGTTTTTAGAACACATTTTTAATGAGAGTAACTAAATTGTATTTTATAGTCTTGTTTTATTTTAGTAGCTATTACGGTCTATATTACTTTATTTAATTCCTCACATCTCGATCCTAGGTGATATGTAAGTACCGGAAGATATTAATCAAATATAATTAGAAAATAATTACTATTTAGATAAAATAATAGCAATAGATCTACCCTTTTTTTTTGGTCAGCAATTTTATTTAACTTTATAAAACTATAATTTATTATCAGGTGTTCTGTCTTCCGACAGGTCCATTCCTTTTGTCAGTGAACCTAGACCGCCCAATGCACCTTGTCCTCTGCCTCCTCCTACAGCTCACAGAATTTTCTTATTTCTTTCAAGTAATTTCCTATTTGAATCTTCCTCCTTCCTAAGCTCCTCTTTACCTCAACCTTTCCTTATATGACGTCGTGAAGAAGTCAGTTCCTCCTGAGGATGTATCCAATCCAGTTTGTTATAAAATAATTAACATAAACTAGAATTATTTATATACCATTTAATAATTTTATTTAAATTATGTACTAAATATTATTTTAGTAAACATATGTCTATTAAAATTTTATCGTGGTTATTATAAATCCAGTCCAATGATTTAAGATAATGTGTTATGATATTTAAATACATGTAATTGTATATCTCGGTTAGTTTATTAACATTAAACATGGGATCAATGAACATTTAAGAGTTAATTCTTTTGGAAAGTAGATTAGTTGTGACAAGACAGTGGCCGAATGGTCTAAGGCGCTACTCTCGCAGTGGACTAGTCTGCCAATGACTGGAAGATCTAGGTTAAAATTTCGGTCGGGTATATTGAGGTTTTTTTCCAAAATGGTTTTCCACTCTCCCTCTACTCACAATGTGGGTACACTTACTATAAAAATAAAACCTTCCTAATCCTTAAAACTTTAAATC
The DNA here is from genome assembly GCA_033556935.1 of Timema podura. Lineage (NCBI taxonomy): Eukaryota > Metazoa > Arthropoda > Insecta > Phasmatodea > Timematidae > Timema > Timema podura. Next base: position 22,012,434 of record JAVRXN010000014.1, read on the forward strand.
ACGATCCCTCCCATTCCACATATAGATCAACTTTTGTTATTTTTTATTAACTTGCCATAACTTTTTTAATCCCCGAGTCTTACTACACGTTTGGCTTATACGCTTATTTACTAATTACAATAATGGTTTTAGGGATTAGGAAGGTTATATTTAGAGGAAGTGTACCCGAATTTGAGTGGGGGAAAGAGTGGAAAACCATTTAGGAAAAAAACCCTCCCAGTATACCCGACCGAGATTCGAACCTCAATCTCTCTGTCATCGGCAGTCTAGTCTACTGCGAGAGTAGCGCCTTAGACCATGCGGCCACCAAATTGGGTAGTATTCAGATATACCTTGTTTTTAATAGTTTATATATATATAGGCCTAAATATCAACTGTCTTTAATAGTTATATATAAATATAAATCATATCGATGGCTACGCCGACTAAATATCTAGCTCATCTATTATGGCTTGCCGTTGATGGGGAAGTCGGTGATATAATCCTGACATGGTGTACTGTGGGTGTTTTTTCCCTTAAACTGTTTCCCACTTTCCCCCACCGCTAGTGCGGGTACATTTCCTATAAATTCTATCTTCTCCACTTCAACCAATTAATGTTATTAAAAGGTATGCATCTTGGATGGGTAGTAAGACATGGTAGGAAAATAATAGAATACATTATAAAATTGCATGGATGGAAAATGAATGAAATATATATTTATGTAGTAATAAAGTCAATATTAAATTTTATTCTAAACATTTAAACTTACTGTGAATATACTATACTAACCTGTGAATTAGGACAAGCCATAATAAGGGATGCTAGCTTTTACAAATTTAAATAAGGGACTTTTTCAATAGTGGCGATGGGATTTTTTTTTTAACCAGACGCTAATTTTGTAAGGTTATTTTTATGACCATCGTTGAGGATGGAAGCGGTCGAGGGAGGTATCAAGAATGTGATTGTTATGCAATGTTATTTATCAAGAAAATTTGATAAACCATGCGTGGGAAAAAATTTTATTTTTATTTTTTGAAATTTAACATTTATTCTACCACCGTTTTCAAAGCATAATAAACTAATATATGTTTATACCGCAACGCCAATGATACATGCAGCAAAATTCTGCGTAAAATGGAATAGTAAAATAAATGTTCACTTAGGATTGTTGTACAAATACGATAATTTTTTTGGTCCCCAACTCTCTTTGCATAGGAATATGGTCTAACAATACTCAATATGAAATAATCCCACAACATATGGTTTGGGTAGCTTACATAAAGAAACCCATATATATAATAATATAAGATTATTTTAGGTCCCGCCCCTCCACCCCCAATGGCTGCTATACCAAAATCATTACTTTAGGAAGACGTGGTTATCCACTATTGAACTAGGAAAGTAAAAAGTTAAGTTAAACATTTTAAGACCGTCTCCTTTGGATAACATCTAGCTTAGATATTAGAACTCGGGGCCAAACTTCATAACGTGGTGCGGTTTTATGTGCTCTTAATTTATTATTATTATTATTATTATCATCACCGCGTCTTCAACCCGTACGGGTTTATACGCACTTACGCTAATGTGTAATGGTAGGGTGATTGTGAGATGAAATGGAGGACCTACAGTTTAACGTGGAATCCGAACCACGGTGGAGGCCTGGCATTCCACACATTCGCAAGTTGTGATTAATACACGTCTTGTCAGAGTTGAAGGAAGGATTTGGCAATCAGATAAATCCGTGCTGAGACCGAGGATTGAACCCCAGACCCCCAGCACAGAAGTCTGACACCTTATCCCTAGACCACTAGGTCACCTTATACGTACAACTCAGATGGGTAGTAAGATGCGGTGCTAAGAAAATAAATAAAAAAACACCACTCTAAACACATACTTTATAAATCTAGATAATAGGATGAACAAATATATAAAAGATCTATACGGGAATCGAACCAGTATTCATAAGAAACAGTGAGCTAGCTATTCATCCTTTTGGCTCCATAAACGAGTATTTTCGTAAACTAGCTTACCCCATTTGTTTAACAAACTTTGAAACGCGTTTCGTTGGTAGCAGGTGAACTTTCCGACGCTCAAGTGAATGGTTGAATGAATGGATTCACGCTTTGAGAATCGTAACACTGAAAACCATCCCTTTTATACCGAACCACTTTGGTAATCCACTTGATGAAACTCTTTATCGTCCGGAACTGTTCTGCCTTCATGAATTGTATTTAATTTTAGTGGTTTTGTATGGAGTAACCCTTCTTTCGTGATCTTTAAATTTGTTCACTTTTAACTTCTGACTCACCAGCACCAATAAATAAACTAGATTTTTTGTAGAAATAAACTTTTATAAAATAAAAGCATCGATTAAATTATATTATCAGGGACTAATTTAGAGCTGCGTTGAGGCTGTAAAATTAGGAGACCCCAACACAGAACAAATATTTTTTCTAGCCAACGCTTCAACTTTTTTTTTGGTATTTAACGTACATTTTCTAAACCGAATATCAGCACACAACTTATAAACTAACTTAAATCTAGAACAGACACAACATCCAGCCCGATCATTAATTCGGGTAAAGGGTAAATCCACATTTCATAAATAAAAGTGTTTTTGACAATGACAGGAATCGAACCCGGGAACTTTAGCCTAATAGGTTAACACGTTATCAACTTAAAGGCAGACTTTCTCTTCTTTCTTTAGAAAAGTAACTTTTGAAAACACAGTGTTAAATCTTTTTTTAATGGGAAAATAATGTCATCACAATAAATTAGATTTGTTTGAAACGAAAATTTTACAGTATATTTTGTACATTTTTTGTTTTTTATTAGGACAGGCATAAATGTCAAAACTTTGAAAGCAAATATTACAGTAAAGCCCCGCTATACCGAACCCCGATAGTTCAAAATTCCGGATAATCCGAACAGAATTTTCGTAAAATGTGGGGGAAAAAAAGTAAAATGAAATATATTTTATTGGTTAACAAGCTTAAAGTTAAAATACAATGATATCTGATGATACATGCTTAATATCTACATGTTGTAGTCAACATAATGTGTATTCCTGTAACTAAAAATAATTACAGTACATACGTATTGTACACCAGTTAAATAAATTAAAATTTGATTAAACTCATTCAACAATAATTTAAAATTTGTGAAAATACTGTATACCTGTATTTTCCAGCTTAATCTTAATTTTAGCTAGTCCAAACCAGCTTCGGTCCCAATTAGTTCGGTTTAACAAGATTCTGCTGCATATAATTTTATTTTAGTCATAAATTTTCTGTCCAAAAATCTGAATTAGAATTTTATGAAATCTGCCAAAAGCGAAATCTCAATTTTATTGCAACAGTTTGTGGGGGACCTGATTTGTGGAGGCCCTGTAATACTTCCTTAAATCCGGATTTGAATTTTATTTGGGTTATTTTTATAGGTATTTATAATATCAATCTAATGTTACAGCTGCACATTAAATCACACAATTTGTAACAGTTTATTCTTCTCTAGCCAGTGAAGCACATGCTTCCGGACAGCCGAAGTGAAGCATGCAAGCGCCGATCATAGAATGATTTTCACCCTGCGCAGTAGAATAATGTGGGTCTGCGCAGGTTGTTTTATATCTGAAGGAGCTATAGTAATTTTTCTAGCTGTCAGATAAGGTTCTGTATTTGTACTAGATCATGCTTCTTACCCGCTTCGGTGACCGCGTGATCTAACGCGCTACTCTCGCAGTAGACTAAACTGCCGATGACGGGGAGATCGAGGCTAGAATCTCGGTCGGGTGTAGGCCTACCGAGGATGATCTGTCCAAAATGTTTTTCCACTCTTGCTCCACACAAAATGCGGGTACACTTCCTGTTTGTATAAATAACCTTCCTATTCCCTAAAACCATTAGCGTAATTAGTACAAAAGCGTATAACCCGAAAGGGTAGTAAGGCGCGGTGCTAAAAAAAACATGCTTTTTTTTAACGATCACAGTAAATGTTTCCAGAAGTACTATTTAAAACTAGTGAGCTCTCTATTTTTCATCGTAGTTAGTAATTCTAGAGCGGGATGTTGGCATCCATTACCTTTAAATGTTACTAGCTTACATCCACTATGGCCTTCTCAAGGGTAAGAGGAATAGGAGAGCAGAATGCGGTTGGTTTGATCTCAGTTGGAATCGAGAGCCGCCTGGCGCTACAAGCTCAGGCATATCACACGCCTGAGAACACGGCAATCGCAAACAGTTCCTCTTGTGTGTCGGCCTTCATACGAGGATACTTGTGGAGATGACCAGGTGAACATAATCACACAACTGTTACAAACTTTATCGCTAAGGTAACATCCTCCGGCATTCCCTTTAGCAGTATTGAAACTGGGGGAAAAAAAAAAATATTTATAAAGATATGGGGGTTAAAAAGACAAATACCCAAATAAATGGACCTAGCTGATTTGTGAATGTGATTTTACTGTATAGGTGGTCGAATGGTCTAAGTATTCACTCTCGTTCTAGACTAGACTGTGTCGTGGGGAGATCGGTATTCCAATCTCGGTCGGGTGTACTTAGAGTGGATTTTCCTAAATTATTCTCCACATGACTAGCACACACTTATTACTCAACACCCAGCCCAAATGAACTAGAATACACCTATCACTAAACACCCAGCCAAACTGAACAAATTAACTAGAATACACCCATCACTAAACACCCAGACAAACTGAACAAATGAACTAGAATACACCCATCATTAAACACCCAGACAAACTGAACAAATGAACTAGAACATACCCATCACTCAACACCCAGACAAAGTGAACTAAAAAACTAGAATACACCCATCACTAAACACCCAGACAAAATGAACAAATGAACTAGAATACACTTATCACTCAACACCCAGACAAACTGAACAAATGAACTAGAATATACCCATCACTAAACACCCAGACAAACTGAACTAAAAAACTAGAATAGGCTTACATCCAAACCTAAACGCCTAGTCAGACCAAACCAAGAAGAAATATTATTCAAATTCCATGCTGACCATAGCAAATAATATTTTTTTTAGATAACCCTGTGCAAAAAATTAAGTGAAACTTATTTACTAAAGCAAATAACTTATTAATTCTGCTAATTTTTTAAACGTTAAGAAAAATACTACCATGGATTGCATCCTATTCCGCTCCATCTTAATCGTTTGACCAAGCTTGTAACATAAATATAGATCCTCGGAGTTCTGGTGTCCAGGAGGTTAAAGGTCAAAACTCAAGATCCTTGTTGTTTAAAGGGACTGAAGAAGGTAAGGGAAGACTGGGTACAATCTAATTGATTCCCCACGAATTGCCCCTTCGTTCTTGGGTGGCTAGGCGCAGATAAAACACGTGGACCTCTGGAAACCAATTTGCTGCCATTATTCTCGGGACCTTTTCCTGTCCCCGCCTCAAACCCTCTTGCTTTTCCTCCAACACCTCCTGAACCCGCGTTCCAATGCACCTTCCAACCCTTTGTAACCACCCCCTCGTGTCCCCCCAGACCCCTTCTCTACAGCTTTGGGGTACTAGACTCGTAGTTTTAACGGGCCCTCTCCCTTTTCCTGACACACCTTCCGCGCCCCCTTTTCACTCTTTACCCTCTTGCCCGTTACAGACACCTTCCTAACTCACCGCCCCCCCCCCCCCGTACCCCCATTCCGTCTCGTTAACCCTCTGGTTAACGACCACACCTGCCATATATTAGGGTACAGTACAATGTACAGTACTAGTCAATAATTAGTAGCCATCGACTGCAAAGAGGTGTGGGGAGACATTCAGTTAGTTCCTCCACATAATCTTTTTTTTTTCCTCATCGCGTTTAACTACTTAATAATAATAATAATAATAATAATAATAATAATAATAATAATATTTAGCACCGCGTCTTACTACCCGTTCGGATTATACGCTTAAGTACTAATTACTCTACTGGATTAGGAATTGGGAAGGTTGAATTTAGAGGAAGTGAACCCCGCATTTGCGTGGAGGGAGAGTGGAAAACCATTTAGGAAAAACCACCCCCCAGTTCACCCGACCGAGATTCGAACCTCGATCTTCCCGTCCTCGGCTGTCGAGCTCTACACGACTAGCGCGTCAGCCAACTACGCCACCGAGGCGGGTGTCTAACTACTTAACCAGGCTACAAGTGTTTTAATAATTTTACAGCTTCGGTGGCTGCGTGGTCTAGCGTACTACTCTTGCCATAGAATAGACTGCCGATGACGGGGAGATCAAGGGTTCGAATCTCGGTTGAGTGCGCTGGAGGGTGGTTTTTTCCTTCCCCACTAATGTAGATACATTTCCTATAAATATAATCTTATTAATCTCTAAAACCATTAGCGTAAACAGTACATAAGCGTATAACACGAACGGGTAGTAAGACCCGGTGCTAAAAACAAATATTCTAATGGGGTAAGGCTGAGGAAGGTATAACTTTAGAGAAATCTATCAGCATTTGCGTGGAGGAACGGTTAAAAAAACTGTTTAGGGAAAACCTAACCTGATTACACCTGGCTGGGAAATAACTCCAGCCTCCTCGTCACTTGAAAGCCAGACTAACCTAACCTAACATTTAGTCCACGTACTCTTGGACGTGGTTTGTCCAAAATAAATAAAATATTGCTCCAGTAAAAACATAGAGTTTAATTTTATGCACATGGTGATACCAACAGTTAACAGTTGTTGAATATCTGTCATGAACATAGCGCCATTAGAAGGGAAACTTTTTTAATTAAGATAAAAAGTTGACATTAAATTCCAGGACACCTTTGGACACCACAGGCATTCAATAACTGTTGACATCACCATGTGAAGAAAATTAAATTATCAATGTTTTTACATGAGAAATATTTGATTTCCTTTAACCGATAAATTGTTTTGATATAAAAACTGAAAAAAAACAACACTTACCTTAGTTGATCTTCCTTCCCCCTCACCTTAAAAGAACACATTGCAATCTAGATAGGACAATATTTTTCTTTATGAAGGCGAATATCAAACGGGGAGTTTTGTTTTCCTAAGCTATACTGTGTTCTCTGGAAAAATAGTTTATTGTTCTAAAATAAATATTTATATTGGCGTTTTTCATTAATGAATTGATGTTTTTTAACGCAAGTTTATTGAAATGTTACTTCAGTCCAATTTTCATATAAGCTGACAGCTAGAAAAGCTATTACATCTAATTTCACTTTTTTTTCTTATCACCGTGTTTTACTACCTGTTCAGGTTGTACGCATTTATTATAATTACTCTAATGGGGTAGAGATGAGGAAGGAAGCATGTTAGAAGAAATCTACCCGTATTCGCGTGGAAGGAGAGAGGGAAACCATTTAGGAACAAAATCTCAATAGACCCAACCGAAATTTGAGCCCCGATCTCCCCGTCCTCAGCAGGCCAGTTTAGCAAGAGAACGATGCCTTAGACCATTCGACCTCTGAAGCTGGTGCTGCCAATTTTGATAGATATTATCAATACCTGTAAACTAATACTAACTATAGGCTATAATAGATTAAATAGAAAATCTATTATAATTGATAATAACAGTTTGAGCCGCATCTAAATATAACTAGAACAGGCACAACATTCAGTCCCCGGCCATTAATTTATCAGTGTGAAAGGGTAAACCCATATTTTCACCAATGATACATTTTTGGCCATGCCAGGAATCAAACCCTGGACCCTTAGTTCACTAGGCAGCCGCGCTACCGACGCTCAGGGTTAAATGCCGTCTTAAAATATGAGTGAATAATGAACCTGAGCACAGGAAGATCCCTGGATAGCTCAGTGGTAGACCTAAGCCAAAGGTTCCGGGTTCAATTCCCGTGCCCAGGTGTCATTTTTCATATTAGTCTAATAGTTTTTTGATGAACATTGATAAAATATTTCTATCTTATTTTTGTTAATTTATAGGTATTGCCAATATCCAACAAAAGTTACAGATATCATACATATCACATGACTCAACGTATGAATAGATGAAAGTCAATACTAAATGCCGAATAAGGGTTCTTACTATGAAGATGGAACTGTACCTAAAACCCTCGACCAAGAGGGGTGTTATAACGAAGGTCAAAGTTAATAAAACTAATAGTTTGCTTTTCAAACACTCTAGAGCAAGTTTAATAGTTTGTTGCCTAAAGTGAAATAAACCTCATACCCAAAGTGAAGTGAGTATACAAACTTGTAATCCTTATTAACTCGAGTTAACACAAATTGACCATTTTGTGATAATTCTACAACAACCGCGTCAATCTCTTTGTCAGTAAACATCCCAAATGCCCCAAGAAAATTACGTTACAATTAAATGTAGGTAATGTCTCTATGAGTAGATATATATATATATAGGTCTATATATATTTACTTTCTTGCTACCTTACATATAGAGAAACTATTATGATCGTAAAAAAAAAAAAAAATTGAACTCGAGATAGTGATGAATTTCGACGTTTCATGACCTCCCGAATCCGAAAAAGTGGCGCATGGCTACTCTTAATTTCTCGTAAAAATTTATTTAAGGATTCTGGTCTGATGTGTAAATTCTAATTTTTTTTTATCATGTCTCCGTAACTCTTTGAGATATGAAATTACTTATCATTGCAAATATATAGGTCTATTTATAATAAAAATCCGTTATTTGAAACATTATTTTATAAAACCAATAATTTTCAAGCTATATGCATATATATATATATAAAATTTTTGAACACTAAAGGTAAAGTATTGCGACCATAAAATATAATTTAAAAAAATATTACTCGAGATGTTGATGGATGTCAACGTTTCATGACCCCCCCAAACTCTAAAAATTGGTTTTTGCAATTACGTCTGTCTGTGTGTCTGTCTAACCCAAACATTAATAGTAGTTTAATAAAGGGCGAAAAGAGAAAACAATCAATTTTTTTCAAAATTGGTTCTAACAATTTTGATTAAAATTCCTATCTAGGCGTTGATTAAGATTATAAACAAAATGGCCATTTTCAATTTCTCATGAAAATGACATTTAGGGTATTTACAAAAGCTGAAATTTTCATATCTCCGCAATTATTTGAGATACTAAATAACTTATCATTGCAAAATTGTAGTATTATTAAAAATAAAAAAGTTTTATTCGAAATATATCTTTATAAAACCAATAGTTTCTGAGATATTGGCAAATATGTTAATACAATTTTATGAACTTTAGTTGTACTACTAAAGTTTTAACGCAATAGTTCTTTAATGTCATAAAGTAAGTAAATAAGTAAGTCTCTCAAAAAGCTTATGTTTTTTTCCCTTTAACCTTTTAGGGGAAATGTTTGTACAACAATGATTTATCTATATCATTTTAGACTAAATAGTTAATATCTACCATTTTTAATGGTCTAAATTTACAAATAAGGAATTTAATAGCAATGAGATGTGCAACCCCTAATAAAATGTCAAAAATTTTAACCAAAGTCGAAATTTTAATACGAAATGTTGACCCTTGTGGACCCAATATCCATCTTTTTTATTGGTCAAAATCTACAAATGAGGAATTCAATCCTTTAAAAATAGAATTATAAAATTTAAAACCGGGAGACAAAAAAAATTACATTAGTAAAGCGCAATTTTTGCTCAGGTTTGCTAGTGTATATTATTTTGTTTCACATATATTACGAGTTTTGATTTCTCAATTTTTAAACTATGGAGTGGGAAAGTCAGGGCTATACTATATAGCCCTGGGGAAAGTCCGTGCGGAGCTCCGTACCATTTATTTTTTGTTTACACTTTTCTAATCGAGATACTCCCAAATAAAATAACAAAGACTGTTACTAGTAATTCTAATAATTATTATTATAGTATTGATATTTAATTTGTTAAATGTTGTGATTTATTCGAAATAAATAGCTTTTATATATTATTGCATTTTTACCTTTTAAACTTTTTTTTACCCTTTACACCTTAAATCATTTGTACCCTTTTCACCTTAAAATATTTCTATGCCAATAATTAATATAAAATGAGGTAAAAAGTGAAAATAGGCCAAATATGGTAAAAGTAATTCTAATCAAAAAGGACAATAAGACTAAACTGTCAAAAATTGCAAAAATGTTTAAAAATGACCAAAATTTCAAAATGTTATAAAGGGCAAAGAAGGGCACAGTCTAGCAAACATAGTAAAAAGGGCAAAAATAATATACATGTTAATAAAGACAAGAAATAACAGATAAAAAAGGTATAAAGGTTAAAAGGGCTAAGAGAATAAAAATGATAAAAAAGATTAAAAACACCAATGGAGCCAAAAGGTGTAAAAAGGGTAAAGAGGTTAAAGGGGTAAAAAGCGTAAATGGGGTAGAAAGGGCAAGGAGTTTAAAAAGGATAAATAGGTAAATTAGGGAAAAAAGAGCGAGACTTATTTTTTTAGGTAAAGTGCAAAAAGCGTAAAATAGTTATAAAGAGTAAATGAAATAAAAAAATAGGTTATGCGGTAAATGCGGCAAAAAATTTTAAAATACTTTTGATTGGATTCAATTAGAAGTCACAACCCTAACAACCAATTATTTATGCTAGGAGTAGTTAGAGCTTTATTTTCAAAAGAAATATCAACTTTTAAATCATGTTCAGATTATATTTATATTTTGATATTTTGTATTAGTCAGCCTACTTTCACCTTTTGTAAAAAAATTCAAACCAATAAATGATTAATATTAAGATATAATTTAAAATTTGGTTTACTATTTTCTTTGGTTTATTTAATATTAAAAAAAAGAAGAAGCAACTTCATAGATTCCCTGTGCGAATAACGGGTACACCAGCTAATTTAAAATATTTGAATAGTAATTTTTATAGTTTTAAGTTAAATTGAAACTTTTAGCTTAAACAATTTAATGACAAACCATTATTAATTAAATAATTTTGGAGAATGTTATATTTAGCTTTACTTTGTAAGCACAAATATTGTAAAGGGACACCTTATAGACACGTTTAAGATCCGTTAAGATGCTGTCTGCCATATATAATTTTTTGAAAGCGTGGTAGAGGTGAAGAGAGTAAATAAGAAGAGGAGAGATAGAGGTAACAACGAAAGAAACAAGTCGAAAAAAGTATCCGTGGAGGAAACACAAAAGGAAAGTGTATCAGGTTGCATCTAATGTCGAGAATACTTTAGAAGAGTGTATTTTAAGAAGGAAAGAACTGGGAACGAGTGTAGAGTGAAAGAGAGATAGATAGAGTGAATACAGTTAAATGATTGGTAGGAGAGATAAAAGCCAGGGTGACAGAAAATAATCTTCTAAATAGAGAAATAGAGCTACAAAAGTATAGAGATTCTTAGTGCAAGGAATAAAGAGCGAAGTAGATGTGTAAAAGATAGAGGATGGCTTGGAGAAAGCGATAGTAGAAAGTATGTTTATGTATTTAGGATGACTAGAACGAGTGAAGGAAGAAGGGAAAAGAGAGAAATTGGGGCTATAAGGAGTCAAATTTAATGTTAGAAGGAGGATTGTAGAAAAAAAAAGAAGAATATATAAGAAATATGGATCGAGAGATCGGTTAAATATAGGCGAAGAGAGGGAAAGAATTACCGATATAGAAAAGAGTTAAGGTGGCATAGAAGGGGACGCGAGAAACGGCCATTGTTTTTTGCAGTTTTTATAGCAAAACTTTTTTTTGGCCAAAATAAATCAAATATTGCTCCAGTGAAAACATAGTTTAATTTTCTTAACATCGTGATTTGAAGAGTTGTTGAATATCTGTCATGAGCATAGTGGCATTAGATGAGAAACTTTTTAAATGAAGAGAAAAAGTTATCATTAAATTTCAGAACATTCTTGACAGATATTCAAGAAATTTTGAGTTCACCATGTGAAGAAAATCAAATTCTATGTTTGTACTGGGGCAATATTTTAATTACTTCGGGCAAAAAAAGTGTTGCCATAAAAACTGCAAAAACATTGGCTTTTCCTCGGGTACCTTTTATCCAAGGCCGTAGCCAGCCAATAATTTCGGGGGGGGGGGGGGGGGGGGGGGGTTTGGTGAGCCCATTCCCCAGTTGACGGAGGCTAGAAAAAATTCTAAATTAAAACTGTTCTAGAAGTTCTCTGAAGTGCTTTTTATTGTAACACAGCCCCATAATTTGTACTTGTACCTTAATTTTGATATTGTTTGAACCATAAATAAAGCCATATATATTTTGTTCATAAAATTTTGGGGGGGGGGGGGTTTTGAACCCCAAACCCCCCCCCCCCCCTTGACTACGGCCTTGCTTCCATCCAACCTTAAGAGTGAAAGCTAGAATAAAGAGAATGCTGGTAAGAGAATAGATGTGAGAACTAGGCAAGCTACAGATAAATCAGCAAGAAAAAAAAAAGTTTACATAAAAAGAAAGGGGTTAATGATGGGAGATTAACATCTTAGTGAATGGATTTCTTATTTAGTTCATGTCTAATGATATTAAGTAAATTACACCTTTTAAAAATATCGTGTATTTCTTATCTGGGATGTACAGTCTGCCACAAATATTTACAATAGCTATAAATGTTTCTAGATAATTAATAATTCAGTCAAAGATTGAGGCTACGCTTATGGCATGAATTACTGACACCGTTTAAAGGATAACATAACCATGTCGTGATTTAAGTTCGAATCAAATTATAGAATACTTTGATAGCTTACCTACAGTTAGAATCTAGAAATAAGGCGATTTTTTGATTTGCTTCGAGAGGAAAACTTTTGTCATTCACACATTTTTTTACTTTCACATATAGAAAAAGTATTGTAAACGTAAACATCTTTTGTTTCGAGATTATGTTAGATCTTGATATTTTATGTGCTCCATGGTAAAAAACAAAGTGAATTATGTTTGACAATAATTAAAATTAAAACCACAAATGTATAATAAAATGAAAGAACAAGATAAATTAAATATAATAAATTAATACATATAATAAATAAACTTTATACATATTTTAATTAAGTTTGGCTGATTACTTTTATAATATTGACAACTTTATGTTTATGATTTCAACTGTGAATTCTTCTTGACTTAAATATATATTTATTAATCTGGTACATTAATTTTACTATAAGTTTGTGCTTTTAATTTCAATTACTGTCAAATATAATTTATTGAAAGGTGCCTCAGGACAGTAACCAAAATGTTTTCTAAAAAAGTAGTTATTTTAATTGTATCTATTTATTTGTCTGTTTCTGGAGCTAGAGCCCAAGTGGTTTGATGAATTTAGTTCAAACTTAATATTTATATGTTATGCGATCAAACCTCAAGGCAAAATCGTAATTTTGATTCAAGATTTAAGAATAAAGGCAGTTTTCTGGTGACAGATTTTTGAAAATTCGATGTTGATTTTGTGCAAAATGGGTATCTTGGGAGTGTTTTTCATGATAAATAAGAATGTATTTTTTTTAAATTTTAATTTGAGGATAGTTTTATCAACTATTCATTTTGGAAAATGAGAAATTATTTTAAAATTGTAACAGTAATATGTTTAATTTAAATTAGTTGAAAAGTGACAATTAGATACGAGAATCGAAACAGGAGCCGCTACATTTTCCTTCAAGTATCTCCTCAATTGTCCTCAGGAAGCATAGTTGACCCCGTTCGAGACCCACTGCTTCACAGAAAATATGGAAGCACCGAGGTTCGAACCCGGGACATCTAGGTCTGTAGTCAGGAACTTTGACTACTCGATCATAGAGGTGGACTGCATTAAAAAAAAAGTCAATGTTAATGAGTTGGTTTACATTCACTTTTTTAATGTGCACTTACTTATTTCTTAACTCAAAGGTGGAATGTTGGTGAAAAATTCCACTTCTTCGTCTTCTTTTCAGTTTCAGATGCTAGGTAGGAATCAAAAAATGTATTCTGCAGTCCAATTTTCATAAGAAGGGCATATTAGAAAATACAAACTTTTTTTTAGGCCAAAATTGGTATGAAATGCAATGTATTTTTGAGATAGTGAAGCATTCAAACACATGACGACAGCAGGATTGCATTGAAGACAAAGGTGGCCATTTTTAGCACTTCCAGGACGCTTTGAAAACAAGGTCGAATGGCACACATGTTTATATGATTTTGTTTTTTTGTTTTTGTGTCTTCTGCACACCGCCAAAGTGGGTCCCACATGTTATGACACACACACAAGGTGTACCGTAGCATGTGTCCCATTTGACTTTTTTTATATATATTTATTAATAAACATAATTAATGGAGTGATGTTTGTTTCTATTCAAATACCTCTCATTATATTTTTGTTTTAGTATTAATTATCTTTCCATTGATAAATAATTCAAAGCTTTACCCTTAAAAATAGTACTACTAGTCCAATTAAGTAATTATATATCTTTTACAATCCATCAAAGAAAAGTAATTTTATGAGGTACTTATTTCTGGAAGTTAGGGGGAAATTTTATTTCACAAATTATGGTGCCATTGATCGTAGAATAGGTTTGAGGGAGATCTCAAGTCTCTCTCTCTCTCTTTTTTTTTTTTGTAGGTCGTTACGAAGTAGAGTATTATTACTCTGTAGCTGTTGTGTAAAGTACCGGATATTCTCTTGGATGTTAAACTGCGACACCGCTTGCTTTTCTAAAGGTAGTCATGTAACTTGCCATCAATAATCCTTGTCTGGAAGATGATGGGGGCTGGAGGGGGGCAGTGGGGTGTAAGGGGAAGGGGGATCTCTTTTGTTCATAGACTAGGTTAGGAAGTAAAGGGAGTGATACAGCAAGTATAGAGAGAATAACGCCGCCTTTCTTCACTTCCTCTTTCTCTCCGCACCGCTTCCCCTGTAACCTCTTTCTCCCCCCCTCCACCCCTTGGCTTTGATTGGTTGTTAACCTGAATCCGTGCCGTGAAACCTAGGATTTCATTTTACTACCTTCTTTCTCTATGGTTTCCTTTCTCTGAGGGGAGAAAAAAGATCTACAGTATCTCTTCTTCCTATATCCTACTTTCTCTTCCCTTGCAAACCCTCACACACCGGCCATATCTTTTCGAGTTTAAAACTCCATCGTATCATTTATTCATTTCATCCTTATAACTTTGGGATTCTATTCGTTGTTGTTTTTTCTTGTGACGCGATGCCTTCATCAACTTTTTACCATATTTTCAAGATTATTTCTTAATCTATTTTCTTATATTATACTAGCGGACCCGACAGACGTTGTCCTGCCCGAACGTTGGCTTTTAGTTTGGGTGGCGTAATTGATTTCGATAGTAAAACAAATACTATGTGATCATCACAATTACAAATTCACAATGAACTCCAATTAGTGATTAACACAAATATTACAAATTCAGTGTTTGTCAAGAAAACATACAAAATTAAACATCCTTTCATTTTTGGCATTTCGCCCACAACTCCACAAATATCAGCTGTATCGAAAAAAAAATTTGAGGTTACATGTTCTGATATGCAAAAATCTAAAAAAAAAAAAATCACAAAAAAAATCACAAAAAAATTCCCTAAAAAAATAAAAATAAATTCCCAGAACCCGATTGCAGCGCCACCTACCGGGTCCAATTGTGAATCTAAACCATCTACAGACCCACTCAAACATACACAGAAAATTTCATCAACATCGGTCCAGCCGTTTAGGAGGAGTTCAGTGACATACACACGTACAGAAGAATTATATATATTAAGATAAAGATGAGTATTAAGGCTGATTTAAATATTTCTATCTTCCCTACCACTTCCCCGTATCCATGTAGTGAAATTGGTGAGGAAAGAGGGTGAAATAATGACCTCATTATCGTCACATTGATAGGCTTTTCGGCAAATTGTTATTATGTCACAAGATGTGTAGACTATCATTATTTTATATTTTATTTTTTTATTGATCTAAATACTGAGCAGCTAAATTTTCGAGTAGAAAAGAGTAATTTAAAAACCAATCTAGTCTTCATTTAACTAACAAGGATTATTTTATTTGTATCATTATCTAATACAGTCAAATTTTAATAGGAAGAGTCTTTATCTGATAACAAGAACAGTTCAGATCTACTTTCATACTTCAAGTTATTTGATATGCAAATGTCAATTTGAATAGTTAATATAAATACTAATAAAATAATCACTATAATATAGTAAAATACTTGTGATGTTGACCGGAAAAATTATTAATATCTATTATAAGGATCTTCATGTGAAAATAGGACTGTACCTTTTATTTTGTTTATATTTTGGTTAAAAAAATCACTTTATATTAATGAGGAGCTTAGTGCCTGAAACTTCCTAGCTTTTGTGAACTTCCAACAACAAGTAAGTTTTAGTTTAAAAATCTCCGAGGATTCGAATCCAATTCTTTAGTAACTCTCAAGGGAGAGTAAAATATTACTTAAGTGGTTTGGCTTAGCGCTTTCCTTCGTGGTAGGATCTTAGCTTTTATCATAATGTATTAGCCATAAAATTAAACTAAAGTCAACATAGATTATTTAATAAGACTAATAATCTAATTACCAGATAGTGTATAGTTTTAAGGTGCACTATAAGGAACGAGAAAAAAAAAGGGCAGTGTTCTTGCCATTTTTATGGCAAAAATTTTTTTGATCACAATACAAATATATTGATCCAATAGAAACATATATTCACGTGGTGACGTCAACAGTTCTAGAATATCTATCAACGGTTTCCTGAAACTTAATGACAACTTTTTTCTCTTAATTTAAAAAGTTTCTCATCTAATGTCGCTATGCTCTTGACAGATTTCCTAGAAATGTTGCTAGTACCATGTGTACTAAATTAAATTCTATATTTATAATGGAGCAATATTTGATTTGTCCAAAAAAAGTTTTGCTAAAAAAAAACCACTGTAAAAACACATAACTTTTATCGAGTACCCTACACCCCCACCTTAATTAAGTTCATTCATTCATAATAAATCGCTAATATTGTTGATTAATATTTTATGTAACATTATCAAAAATAAGGGTTCAGCACATACTAGTTCCGCCACCATCGCATTGAAATAATATCTATTTATTTACTTATGTTAGCTTACTGTAGGTAGTTAAATTTATAAAAACAAACGAATCATTTATAATATCTATAATTTCCCGTGGATATTTTCCGGTTGTATTTCCGTTTGTTGCGGATGATATAGAGAAGAGTTCGCAAACTCACGGCCCGTGGGCCGCATCTGGCTCGCTAGATATATCTAACTTGCCCGCTTGTCTGCAATACTTTTGTATTAATATCCGGCCTGCAGTTATATACGCCCACACAAAATAACAGTTTAATTTTAGTGTGCACATATTTTCGAGCAACAAAAAACTCTCACAACTATTTCAAGCTTTGCTGTGTATTTTTATCAACTTCTTTCACTACTCAAGTGCATTCAACTACAACAATTTGAACGGTTGACCCTATAGTACACTATTTTATTGCGTATATTTATTTTATTTTTAATTAATTATGCATTATTTTCTATTTATTACAAAAGGATCTTTTTTCACGTCATCTGGACACAAAAAATATAGATAATCAATTTCACAATTTTTTTTAACAAATTATTCTTTTCTATCTCCAGAAGATTGAATCCCTTTTTTTTTTTTGTCTGTTCAATATGGTGTCCTTCAATACTCTTATAAGCTTCCGTATCTCTCTTCAAACTTAAATAAGAAACTTGTTAATGTTGTCATGCCCCTTCCTGTAGTGTTTTCCTTTTGTATACTAGTTCCTCAATCACAAAAGATCCTAGGAAATACAGTTCTTTTTTTGTATCGGAAAAGAAATTAATGGTTGAATTCTTTTCACTCCGTTCGTACCACTATTTGAGTTTCCTATCAAATATTTTTTAAGATACTACAACAAATAAACGTAGAAGGGGGAAAAAAAAAATCTCTTTCATCCTTTATCTGTTAGAAACTTCAGTGAATTGCTCTCTGTCTTACTTTCTCCTTGACATTTGGCTTGTGTATTCTTTATCTCTGTCTACTTATATTTTCTGAACTATCTGTTCTTGTCTCATGACATATTTTCATCCTTTTCTATTTATTTTTTTATTACATTGGTCACGATGATATTTTTTTTTATTTTACTTCTTTATACCACACGCTCCCATACTTGTCTTTTTTCCTTCTCTGTCCTTATTTGTCTCTTTTTTTTTTATCGCGGTCCTTTTTGTTCATTCTTCTCCCCTCTCAATCGCTCGACACGTCTGCGAGAATTTTATCTGTTCTTCCACTTGGCTACTCTACGCCCTATTTTCCTTCCTCCTGGGGATCCTTGTCCGTCTTCAGTCACAAGTCTAAAAAGGAGGACACCCCTTATTCTCACACCCCTTCCGCAAACTATCTTGTCCCTTCCCCCCTCTCTCTTTCACCCCTTGTCGTATTCCCCCAAGGGGGTGACTCGAGGGACCGCGTTGTGGAGATTGCTAGAGTTTGTGGCTAGTTTTTTTTTATATATACATTCTCTCTCTTTCTTTTACACCCTCTTCTTCTTCTTTCAAGACCGCACGCTGACCGGGATTAGAACCAAATACTCGGGTATAAATCTAAGTGACAAATCTTGGAAAACTTCCTCTCGAGGGTTAAAATGAAGCGGAGTATCGTTTATTGTGGTTTTTTTTAGCGTTTTTTTTTTAGAAAGTTGCCCCTTGTGGAAAGGAAGATGAGTAGAACTGCACATAAAGTTCTTGGTGCAGCCTGATAACGTTCCAAATAAGTTTTATTTTACTTTATATCCTATATGTCTGTAGCTCACGCCTGTGGGCACGCGTAATAAATACCAAGGTCATTTAGTCTGTGTTTTTTTCTGTGACGCAGAGGTCAGGATTCGAATCCCAGCCTGTTGTATCAAGAGTGATTTTATAGAGATTGTGTCCTCTTCTGCCTCCCCCCTAAATGTAGCTGCATGTCCTTAAGATTTATTTGATATGTACAATACACTAATATTAATGTGCAAAATATAGTACTTTAAATATGTATTTAGAATACTGAAGTGTATTTAATATATAAATATACAAATATATACATGCATATATTATATATGATAAATATATATAATACAAATATGTATTAATATTCCATTTTATTCAAACACCAAAAAACGTCATTGTGCTAAATCAGGGCTCGTCAACTGGTCGATCTCAATTGATCAGTCGATCTCGCGGCAATTTTCAGTCGATCACATATGAAAGCTACATCACCAATAAAAGTCGATCTTTAAATCTTATAACTCGCAAACATAATAATAAATAATATTTGAATGTTACCAAAATAATTCTTGATCGGTCATAATTGGTAATGTTATTAGTACATTTAAATAGTTTAATATGAAAATATACATTTTTATCTATTCTATATTATTTTCTAGAAGGGTGAGGACATAAGTATTTTAGAAATGTTGATTTTAAGAAATAAATATGAAATTTATGAACCTAAAAAAACTCAATTAAGTCAGTCCGCAATCGAACCATACTGACCAAAACGGCCGCCATCTGTTAGAAAAGAGATTGCCAACTTGTTCGGATAGAAGGTTTCCTGTGGCATGTACAACGAACCCTTCAGCCATTAATATTAGTTTTCTAGACCGTAGCACTTATTTTTCATTCAAGTAGCTAATCATTTTGTCTTCACGAGGTTGAATATGACCCCGTTCTTGGCCCAATGCTTCACAGAAAACCTAGAAGTGCCGGGGATTGAACCCGGTACCTCTAGATCTATAATCGGGAACTCTTGACCACGAGACCGCAGAGGTGGGTCTGTATAAATATAAATAAAGAAAATAGAGTGAAGAAACAAAGGATGAACGCGGGAACTTTGATGATTTTATAGGTCTATCAGGGCCCCAAAAAGTTTTTCCGACCCCTGGTTCTAGACAACGCTTGACTTACAAATGTCTAGATGTCATCAAATAGATTCAACCGGCCAGCACATAGCTATCAATTGGCTAATGGAATGTGGTCAATATAATTATGTGCACAGTTTCCGCAGGAGCTCAAAGACATATCGATTACGTCCAATCAGCAGTATGGTCCGAGGCTAATGAGTGATCTGGACCGTGTTTGATGCTAACGTGTAGCGGCTAGCGTACCGTTATCCGTTAGAAACAACGGGTTAGGAAATCACGAGACAAAGCTTTGTTTAATATCTCAAACAATTTGTTGTGTTCATGATCTCATATAGTTACATCAAGGGTAAAATATGGAAACAAACTTGTATGGCCAGTTGATTTGGACATGTTGACAGGATGAGTGTGGATCGAGTGACCAAGCACATATATGAAGGTAGAGTGTGTGGATCAAAAGGAAGGGGTAAGCCATAATTTTGTAGACGAATGTGTGAAAAAGTAAAACATTAAGAATTTTTTTAAGAATAAAAGAACATGTATGGCTCGGTGTATGGATATTGTTGAAGTGAGGCAAAGGGAAGTGTGGAGAAAGTTAGTAAATCTGGATTAAGTACGGAATCTTTTTTTTTGCTACATGCACAGTTTATTGCCTACCCCTTTAGGGAACGGCGTGTGATTAGGCATGTACGTATGAAACAAAATATTTATAAGATTTTAATACTACTAAAAGATTGTTATAGATAATTTTACAAGAATCAGAAAATTAAATTTTCTAATATAACATAGTAAAAATATAATAATTATGATATAATTTCATATATAATTTTATTTGTAATTTTGTATACTAGAAATAATCTTTATTAATTTTTTAAATGGAAAATTATTATAAGTATAGATTAAAATATATTAAATTATCTAAAATTTAATAATGCATTACCCTTAAATTAAATAATTATATATTAATTAAATTATGTGTGTTAAATTACGTATATATTAAATTATATACAATTAAATAAATATCTAGATTATTAATCTTCCATTAAAATCATTAAAAAAGCGGTTTCCCGGTAAAAAAATTATTAAAAAAGATTATCACTAAATGAATTTATTTACTTAGGCACGTATAACCCCCCATGAACAGATAATAAGTGCTAAACAAATTTGCTAAAGTTTATAATACCAATTCTTAGAATAAATTCTTAAAAAAAAGTGATATAAAATTTTGTTTGTTTAGACCCACATTTAAAATGTTTTTAAACATTGGAACTTGGATAATTCGAACTTGAAGGGACCAGGAAAAAATTCGAACAATCCAAAAATTCGAACTAGATAAGTTTCTTAAAGGGAATTGAAAATAAACACGGTTAAGTGAGCAACCAAGCTAAAAAAACTTTATTTAACGTATTTGTACATAATATGTTCACAATTTCTTTAAAAAGTCAGAGATTTTAATTTGTTTTCCTGATTTAATTCTCTCAGTCATAGTGTATGATTCTAATTGATTTACTTACATTGTTGCGACTTTAAAAAAAGACTGAGTTCATGGATATGGTCCATGGCTTCTGCCACACTCGGTATAGGCCTTTCTTGAACTACTGAAGAATTGTCCTTTTCGTCGCCAGATGATCCATCCTCAGCCTGGATGTTATTGTTGAGAACTTCGGCGACAATGTGCACATCAGTAACTTCACTACACACTGCCACATATTCATCCACGCTGATGAAGTCCACATAGGAGTTAGCAGGATCAGGATTAACTTCCTCCCAGTTGCCAATAGCTGGCGCAGCTTCAGTCGCAATTCATCCATCATTTTATTTCTCGATAAAGCCAACATTTTTTTAAAAACAGTTCTTAATGGTCTCAACTTTCAGTTGGTCCCACGCTTGCTTACACATTCTTGAGGCTTGAAGAACGTCAAGCGAAATTTTCTGAGTAGACACATCTCCAGCAAGAAATTTTTCAACCATCAATCGTCTGTAGAAATGTTTTAAGTTCTTGATTATGCCTTTGTCCAAAGGTTGAATAATTGATGTCATATTTAGCGGTGAAAAAATAATCTTTACATTTTCCAAAAGAGGAACTCTTATATGAGCAGTGCAATTGTCAATTAATAAAAGGATAGTCCGATTTTGTTTGCGAAACTGTTTGTCGATTTTCAAAAGCCATTTTTCAAACAGATCATCCATGCTTTTCTATTTGACTCGTATTCCACTGGCATCGATTTTACATTTTTGAAGCTACGTGGGTTAGCCGATTTTCCAATCATTAGCAACGGCAGCTTTTCAGAACCACCTATATTTGATCCAACTAAGAGTGTTGTTCGATCTTCACTGAGATTTTCCCCACTGCACCGATCACCTTTTAATGCAAGAGTTTTGTCAGGAGTACACTTGTAAAAAAGTCCCATCTCATCGACGTTAAAGTTATTTGATAATTTTGAGGTGTCTCTGGCAATTTTGTTGTATTGAAGTACAAGGTAAATCATTTTAATTTTTTATTTGATAGGGTGTGTGAATTTTTTTATGTAAGTAAGTCTGAGACCTTCCTTTTACCATATATGTTGAGTATAGAAGAGCTAGGGACAGCTATATTTTTTATCCAATCGTGTCATCTGATCTCTCTTTAAGTAGGTAAGTCTGAGCCCTTCCTTTTACCTGTTGGCGGTATTTCTTCAAAAAATAGATATTTTTCTATTTATTTTGAACGTTTATTTTCTAATGAACCTTTATATTGACTCTTGGTACCACTAAGATTTAACATAATCTTCATAGACTTGTACTGTCGAACAATATATTTATAGCGATATAAATGTGTATCTGGCACTTCTAAACAACAATACTGCTATAGATGCCTGAATTTTAAATATACTCTCCACACAGGTTATAAATTATACATATAAATATTATTTTTATATTCATATATATATACTATGTATAAATAAGTATTATATATTTTGACCATAGAAGAGCAAAGGACAGCAATATTCTTTACCCGATCATGTCATGTGAGCTCTCTTTATGTAGGTATTTCCGAGCTCTTCCTTCTAACGGAGGGAATTTTATATGAAAAATAGAAATTTTATTTTGAGTGTTTGTGAGGAGTCTCTGGCAGTTTTGTACTGTAATTGAATAGTTGGAAAATATTTTAGTGAACTTCTCGTGAATAATTAAAAGATGTTAGGATAACTTCAAACTATCTCTAAAAATTCTATCTATCCTGGCCAAACACAATGTTCGTAAAATTTACGCCCTTTATTATTTATATAAATGATTTTTTACAATCCAACCTTCTTCAATAAAATAATAAAGGATAAAGCCGTGAGTATTAAAACAGATGTTCGGGTTCTTCATATCTCACTTGATAACGGTATTTCCTTCGGGGTGTAGGGTCTCGGGTTTTTTTCCTGACGAGCCTGAAAAAATTATCAATGTGCTAAAGGGTTTTCCATTTTCACAGTCATTAACTGACGGGTGGGGGACTTGAAGTTGTGTTTGTTTTATGACTAAGCTAGTTTGTAAATCATGTGTCTATATAATCGATTTGTTGAGAAGGTGTACGGTATATAACAATATTTAAAAAAAGACGAAGAAATGCATTAAAGAATATAAGAATGATTTCTAAAAAATTCTAGTTCGTTGTAAAATATAATTTGTGTTTGGTCATAGAGGAGTAGCAATCCTTCAACCAAAATGGCGAACCGGTGGTGAGAGTGGAGGGTGGAGGTTGGGGGTTATGGGGATTGCAGTCGAGGGTTGGGCTGGTGGTAGTCTATTAACTTTGTTGTTTACCCTTATCTTTTTTTTTGAAGGTACTTAACGTGAATAACGTGAACTTTACGAACCAACTGGACCGTTCCACATGACTTACGAACTAACACGGCTCCGGTAACAGACGATAACAGACACAACACCCAGTATCTTAGCTTCATGCTGTAAAATGGGAAATTCATGAATTAATCAATAATACATATTGTTAGGTGACACAGGGAATTGAACCCGGGGCCATCAGCTAAAGTAAGATGTCTGTCATGTTTTAGTTGTTTTTTCAACGAGACTACTGCATAAAATAAATAAAATATTAAAACAATGTGTATTAAGAATAAATATTCTCTTCGTGATAACACGACAGTAAATATTAAAATCATATATCATTATTTTTTTAAATTTTTTTTTACAAGTCGAAATTAAAAGTTTCTTCTTTATTTTTACACAAATAAATTTCAGGTCTAAGGCATCAGGTTCAAAATAAACTTGATTTGCAGTTATCGGGAAGTAGAGGTTCGAGTCTCGGCTGGGTACTCTGAGGGTGTTTTTTTATTTAGCACCACGTCTTACTCCCCGTTCGACTTATACGCGTAAGTACTAATTACGCTGAAGGGTTAGGAATTGAGAAGGTTGAATATATAGAAAGTGAACCTACATTTGCGTGGAAAACCATTTAGGAAAAACCACCCCAGTTCATCCGACCGAGATTCGAACCTCAATCTCCCCGTCCTCGGCGCTCTAAGAGGGTGATTTTCCACTGTAGTTTTACCATCTCTATTCACACTAATGCGGGTGCATTTCCTCTCAGCTACCATTTCAATAGTTTCCCCTAAGAGTAAATACGTCCCTGTCGGGGGTGCCACAATGCTTTCCCCGTTTCTCTCTCTATTTCCCCCCATGCAAATGCAGGTACACTTCCTCTAAATTCAAACTTACTCATCCATAGCCCAAAATAGTAATTAGAACATAGGCGTACAAACCGAACGGGTAGTAAGACACGGTAGTAAAAATAAGCTTCAGTGATAAACAAAGAAAAGAAAGGCTTATAAAATTCCATGACGTCACGTTAAAATCTGTGTAAAATTGTTCATCAGCACTAAGTATTATCAACACATATTTAATGATTAATAAAAATTAATTGGTACGTCGCGTAACCTCTGAGATCATTTAGCGTACCCCTGAGGGTATGAGAACCACAATTTGAAATACACTGCTCTATATTATCACTCGACTCACCATGTTCCAACATTAGATACTGCAGTTGAAAAAATTCTTTGATGACCAGCACTGGAAGCTAAATCGTTTAGAAAATAACATTATATACCACCCCCCCCCTCCCCGCCTCGGTGGCGTAGTTGGCTAACGCGCTAGTCGTGTTGAGCTCGACCGCCGGGGACGGGGAGATCGAGGTTCGAATCTCCGTCGGGTGAACTGGGGTGGCTTTTCCTAAATTGTTTTCCACTCTCCCTCCACGCAAATGGGGTTCACTTCCTCTAAATTCAACCTTCCCAATTCCTAATCCATTAGTGTAATTAGTATCGAAGCGTATAACCCGAACGGGCAGTAGAGACGCGGTGCTAAATATTATTAACGACATTATCCCAAATAAAAAGCAGCTATCGCGACAGTTCTCTCTTTTTTTTATTATTTTAACAAAAGTTTCAGGGACAGGGATTCATATATATTGAATTGGGAGATATACAAGGGCGCATCTGAAAACGGAATGAATAAAAAAAAACTTCAGTAAACTAGATCCTCTCCTCCGTGGCAGAGGTGATTGTATTTGCTGTCAAAAGTTGGGTTATTGCTTTCGTCGTGGGTATAGCGTAGATCAGACGAAGAAAACTTCTCGAATGAATACAGTCCTCAAAAACTTTTACCGCAGATTTATTGAAGTATGACTCTCCCCCCACCCTTCCTCTTCCTCCCCCTACACCCCAATCCAGTAATACCTCGAGAGTAGCATAGATATATATCTACTTTATAAAAATATATAGCTTTGTCAAGGATTGACATGAATATCAGCATGGAGGAAACCACATTTCCAAAAAAATTAAATTGGTTAAAAAATGACAGATGAATGCTGAAATCGAACCCGGGACTTTTGGATCAGTAGTCAGGAACTCTGATCACTAAACTACAGAATCTACATAATAATGATAATAATAATAATAATAATAATAGTTTAATGTATAATTATTGCCATTTCACTAAAGCAGCATGAAGATACTCCCAAGTCGCTGGTGGCTGCGGTATCAATGATTGCTCAAAATAAGCCCTTGTTTATCGCACGTCCATCACAGACTCTGTCTCAAACTAAGAGTGAATAGTAACCTTGAGCACGGGACGAATCCTGGACACCTCAGTGGCATAGGATTGAATAAGCTGAGGGTCCTGGGTTCGATTCCCGTGTCTATCTGCCCTTTTTAAAATTTGCGAATAAAACAAGTAGTAGTAGTACTACACAATCGAACATACTGCCTTCAATACGTCTATGTTGGAGCTACATTTTCAAAACACGGTTATCATTAAACAACTCTTTCATGGGGGGGTTTCCTCTGAAAAATTAACATCTTATTTTAATATTCATACTGAGACATTCTTCAGATAAAATATTTGAACAAAATTGAAAAATCATTTTTAAAAAAACTAGAAATTTTCAAACATCATCCATAAGTAAATTATATTAAAATTATTTTGTTTATTAAGAAAAAAAACATTATTACTTACATCTAACACACTCCTAATAAATTCCTATAAAGTGTTTTTTGAAAAATTTCACATTTTAAAAGATTGCTAATCAGTTGTATATTTACTGTAGTAATTATGTATTCGTTATATAAATGATTATTCGCTGCATATAAGTTAATTTCTGTCGGCTATATTTATTTCGCAACGGATGAGTGAATTTTGATCAAGCTTACCTTGAAGATTTTTTCCAAATGATTTCCCCTTTCTCTTTAAATGCTAATGGGGTGCAATTGATATACATTCAACCCTACGCTCACATAAACAGTTATTATACATATGCAGGTATCTCTAATGGGATGTAAGACACAAACATGAAGATAAAAATCATAATGTGGACGCACTTGACGCTAATAATTCGAAGCGCGTTAAGTTGGGCGTGTAGGAAACGCGAGTGAAGGTTATTGTTTTTGTAGTTTTTAAGCGAAACTTTTTTTGGCCAAAATAATTAAATATTGCTCGAGTAGAAACATAGAGTTTAATTTTCTTCACATGGTGATATCAACAGTTGTTGAATACCTGTCATGAGCGTGGACAGCTTAGACGAGAGGCTTTTTAAACGAAGATAAAAAGTTGTCATTAAATTCCAGGACACACTTGACAGATATTCAGGAACTATAAGGTCACCATGGAAGAAAATTAAACTCTATATATTTATAATGGAGAATTATTTTATTTTTTTGGGCCCAATACATAATTTTGCTATAAAAACTACAATAAACACTACCATTCGCTCGCGTACCTTATACCCCCGTCTTAAAGGCTTGAATAAAATAAATTGGCCATCATTAATTATTCATGGCTTAATTAAAGAGTAAAATTTAAACCTGAATTTATTCTTATTTCAGCAAAACGAATTTTAAATAAATATTTGTTAGATATTTCGATACACACTTAAAAATCAAACAATATTTATACATGTAAATTGCTACAAGCTTATATAAATTATATTGTTCAGGAATTTATTTACTGGTCGTGGATCAACTTTTAACGGATTTTTTTTTAAAAAGTTGGTATTATAGTTTTGAAAGAATAAGTTTTCTGTATTTCATCCACTCGACAAAAAAGAGAGAGAGAGAGAAAGGAGAGCGAAAAAGAAGTGCCGTGTTACACAAATGAGAAAGAAAGCATGGTGTATATATTAAGTGGATTTAGTCACGCGAAACACCCATTGAATGCGTGACATTTCGCAAGTAAATTAAAAGTTGTACAGCAAATAATTATTTAATAACGGTATATTACAGCAATCTTCTGAATTTTTGCTACCAAAAAATATAAAATATTTGCTGGGATTATGACTAATGTAATTGTGAATAATTTTCTATTTTATAAAGTGAAAACTTAATGTATTTTAGTCTCTTTATGCACTTAAACCAGTTTTATATTATTACTAGAGCTCAAATAATGTTTAATAGACTATCACTTTCCGTTTGATTCTTAATCGTTTATTACTTTTTTACAAATATCAAATTATTTTATAATTAATAATATTTACCACCGTTGCATATATACAAGTAAATAGAAGATTTCTCAAGGTTGTAACCTAAATAATGGTAGAAATTAATTAAAAAGTACACAAACACTATTTTAAGATAGCAACAAATCACAACTTGTGAATGTGAGGAATGCCAGGTCTCTACCGTGGTTCGGATCCACGTTAAACTGTAGGTCCTTCATTTCATCTCAAACCCATTACACATTAGCGTAGGTGCGTATAACCCGAACGGGTAGTAAGACGCGGTGCTAATAATAATAATATAATAATAATAATAAGATAGCAACAAATTAATATATGAGAAGTGTTTACATTAAAAAAAAAAGTAATTCATACTTTGTTGTTAGTTTAAAAAAAAGCTTCACGGAATCAGCTTGCAAACGAGCTATATCAACCGAGCGCATGTGTTGAAGATAGTGCCAACATTTGCGATATGGAGTGTCGTATGGTCAGCACAATGAATTCCGCTGGTGATAGTCTCAGTTTTCTAGACCAGAGCCGCTACTTTTTCTTCCAAGTAGCTACTCATCTGTCCCCACTAGGCTAAGTCGACTCCGTTCCAAACCCACCGCTTTACAGATAAAATTCATTGAGGATCGAACCCGACACCTCTGTATCTGTAGACAGTGACTCTGAACACTAGACAACAGAAAGGAACTAAAAGTTTTAACACATTTAGAATATCTATAAGAAATCTTTTATAATTTAAGTAGATTTAAAAACAACCCTTTTGGATTAACAGGATCAAACGTATTACAGAATTTCTAAAAAAAAAAAGTAATTTAATGATATAAAAAAAACATGGTACGTAAATATAAAATGACAGCTTGAAAAAAAAATTCCAAAGCATCTTTGAAAGGTATTCTAAAATTCCCAGTGTCAATTTCAAAAGTGTTACTCTCCCGTGGAGTTGATCAGAAGCTGTCATTTTCAAGATCCGGAGCGGATCATGATTTCAAAAGTGAAGGAATAAAAGGGGTACGGATTTTAGTGGGGGGGGGGGGGGGGAATCCCGAATGGGGAAAAGTGTAAAATGAAGGATTTCTTCACACTCTTTAAAATACAAAGTTTTTTCTAGCTCAAAACTCATAAGTTACACACATTTCTTAGATCTCAATTAATACTAGTTACCTGATTCGGTGGCTACAAGGTCTAGGGCGCTAATCTAGCAATAGACTAGACTGCTGAATACCGGGAGATAGGGGTTCGAATTTCGGTTGGGTGTATTAAGGGTGGTTTACCAACATGGTTTTACACTCTCCCTCCACGCAAATTTCGGTAGACTTCCTCTAAAAACAACCTTCTGAATACATTAGTGTAATTAGTAAATAGGCGTGTAAACCAGATATATAATAAGACGCGATACTGAATTAAAAAATATACTAATTTACATAAATGTTCCTTAGGCTGAGTAGTTAAAATAATCCTCCACAAGTCCGTTGGACCCTGGTTCAATTCTGGGTGTTGCATATTTTAGTATTTACTATATGTGTACGGTTATGATATATAAAATTAGTAAATAACTAGGCGTTATGGTTGGGTCTGTAGTGTTAGGCATTACTTTTTATTTGGTGAGGAGGTGACCTGGTGGTCTAGGGGTAAGGTGTCAGACTTCTGTGCTGAGGTCCGGGGTTCAATCCTCGGTACCGGCACAGATTTATCTGATTGCCAAACCCTTCCTTCACCTCTGACAAGACGTGTATTAATCACAACTTGTGAATGTGTGGAATGCCAGGCCTCCACCGTGGTTCGGATCCCACGTTAAACTGTAGGTCCTCCATTTCATCTCACAATCACTCTACCATTACACATTAGCGTAAGTGCGTATAACCCGAACGGTAGTAAGACGCGGTGCTAATAATAATAATAATAATAATAATAATAATAATATTTGGTGAGTATTTAACGCGCCCCTTATGAACAATATGATTATATCAGCACACAACTTAAAGACAAATTTAGATCTAGAACAGACACAACATCCAGCCCCCCGGCCGTTAAATGATCACTGTGAAAGGGTAAATCCTCTTTTCATCAATTATGAATCTTTAGGCACTGCCGGGAATCAAACGTTTAGATTGGTACACAAACACGTTACCAACTGAATTAAGTTATTATTTTTTTTATTTATTTAGCACCGCGTTTACTACCGTTCGGGTTATACGCTTAAGTACTAATTACGCTAATGGATTAGAATTGGAGGGTTGAATTTAGGGAAGTGAACCCGCATTTGGTGGAGGGAGAGTGGAAAACCATTTAGGAAAAACACCCCCAGTTCACCCGACGAGATTCGAACCTCGATCTCCCGAATTAAGTTATTGAACATTGGAAATACAGATATAAACTACATGTATAGGCGAAATACTTCAATAAATAAAAATAAAACGGGCTATTATATATATATATATATATATATATATATATATATAAAATAAAGCAATTATATTGAATTAAATCAATCTAAATTTCTGTCCCTTTGATAGTAATTGCTACATTTCACGTTTAAACCACCATTTTGAAGGAATAATAATTCTGTCTACTACCACATCCATGGGAACGCAGTCTGAATGTAAAGTTCAGTCTGATTTGCCGTTTAGGGAAAAGTCGGGACCTAAATACCTGACAAAGATGCTGAGGATTTTTTTTTACTAAATTGTTTTCCAATATCAGTCAATGCAAATTCGCGTACAATTCCTCTAAGCTATATTATTATTATTATTATTATTATTATTATTATTATTATTATTATTATTATTATTATCATCACCTCGCTTTACCACCCGTTCGGTTATACGCACTTACGCTAATATGTGTAATCCGAACCACGGTGGAGGCCTGGCATTCCACAGATTCACAAGTTGTGATTAATACACGTCTTGTCAGAGGTGAAGGAAGGGTTTGGTAATCAGATAAATCTGTGCCGGGACGGAGGATTGAACCCCAGACCTCAAGCACAGAATTCTTGACACCTTACCCCTAGACCACTAGGTCACCAAGATATACTATTATAATATTTACTTAATTAGTGTAATTAATATAAAGGTGTCCCGTAACATGTGGGGACCCACTTAAGGGGTGGGCAGGAAACACAAAAACAATGAAATAAATTATTATAAACATATGCCCCATTTGACCTTGTTTCTCAGCTATAATCATGTTTGTACTCCAGTAATGTGAAGCTGCTTAATATTATAGGAAGTGCTCAATATGACCACCCTCAGCCAAAATGCCATCGTTGCAATGCAATGTATTTTGGAAAGAGTGCAGTCTCTTAGGACAGGACGACTGCTGGCTGGCATTCAGGCTGAAGATGGTCATTTCGAACACTTCCTATAGTGTTAATCAGCTAGCTCCACACTACTGGAGTATAAACATGAATATAACTAAAACCCGCCTCGGTGGCGTAGTTGGCTAACGCGCTAGTCGTGTTGAGCCCGACTGCCGAGGACGGGGAGATCCGAGGTTCGAATCTCGGTCGGGTGAACTGGGGGTGGTTTTTCCTAAATGGTTTTCCACTCTCCCTCCACGCAAATGCGGGTTCACTTCCTCTATTCAACCTTCCCAATTCCTAATCCATTAGCGTAATTAGTACTTAAGCGTATAACCCGAACGGGTAGTAAGACGCGGTGCTAAATAATAATAATAACAATAATAATAACAATAATAATAACAATAATAATAATAATAATAATAATAAAACTAAAAAACAAGGTCAAATAGGACAAGTATTTATGTTTAATTTTTCTAATTGTTCGTGTGTATCCTGTCTGCCACTGATGTGGGTCCCACATATTACGGTACATCTGTTTATAGTCGGTATATTAAGAGGTCAGAAAATTCCACATTCAATCTTAACTGCTTTTTATTCGTATACCAGGAGATTGGTTGTCTCCCGAGACTAGACTATAAATACGGCCCTCGTCTGCGTGCTCCACTTGTAAAGCTGTTATTTATTTGCCAGCAGAGATTTTACCATTAGGTTAGAACTAACGACAACACCTACACAATGCGAGTACTAACTACAAAATTATTATAAAACTAACTTTATCACGTGGTGTGCGCGGAAGTGTTGGGTGTGATGTGGGTGTTCGCCATACAAACCGGACACTACAGCAACACTCTGGGTTTGTGGCGCTGGTAGTATCCCAGGATTCCATCAGGCGCCTCCTACTGACACTACTCGACAATACGCCACACGGCTACCCGGGCGGAAGGAGGTGTGGGTTTGTTATGTACTGTCCTGCTGTCATAACCGCTGGTATGTAGTTCCTTCCTTGCCTCCCCAACCCTCCCACTACCTACAATCCCCCCCCCCTTAAGCTCACCCCATGGGCCGATGATTATAGGCTGTCACAAAACCAGCATCACACACCATCGGCAATTAACAGGGTAGTAGGCCATGCTACCTTGTGTGAATCTTTACCGGCCAAACTTCTCATTCTCCACTTTTTCTCTCATTCTCCAGTGTTTCTCTCATTATTTACTGCTTTTCTTATTCTCCCCCGCTTCTATAATTCAACATTGTTTTTCTCATGCTCCACTGCTTTTCCTATTCTCCAATTCTTCTCCCATTCAACATTGTTTCTCTCACTCTTCACGGTTTTTATCACTCTCCACTTCTTCTCTCATTTAACAGTGTTTCTCTCACTCTCCACTGCTTTTATCACGCTCCACTTCTGTTATCATTCAACAGTGTTTCTCTCACTCTCCACTGCTTTTATCACGCTCCACTTCTGTTATCATTCAACAGTGTTTCTCTCACTCTCCATTGCTCCTCTTATTCACCACTGCTTTTCTGATTATTCACTACTACTTTAGCTCTATAACGATCATCTCACCCTACATTGCATATCTCATTATCCCCTGCTCCTCTATTCTCCATTTTTCTTTAAAGAGATAAATAACGTGTCTTCCTTTCGTCATTTTCATTTTCGCATTTCCACGAAAATTTTACATCACTCCCTCTTACACTTTTCTAGCTTCCATGCGTCTATCAATATTGAAGGTTAAGTTTTGTTAGAATGAAATGTATTGCTATAATCAACCTGTCAATGGTTTAACAACTAGTTATAGTTATGTGCAGATATTTAAAAATGAAATAATACGAACATTATTGTTCTATTTACACTAAACTAGTTATTTTTAATTAAGTTTTAAGACATCAACACACTTTAAAGACGGTGTCATATTTAGTTTGTGTTTTGCCACTGACCTCCAGCGTAGATTATATTGTTTCGTTAACATCATATTAACGTGAGTGAAAAGAAAATTACTATAGATGGGAACGGGATAAAGAATAGATTAGAGGGGAAATAGGAATCGATAGAATTTAGAAAATAGGTAAGCGGTGGAGTCGCCTGATTTCCTGAAGCGGTGAATAAGGCAAATATCATGTATAAGAATGATAACATTGCAAAGTAAAGTTTAAACAATCTCTAAAGCTACCCTGGCAATAATTCACGACATACAACTGTGAGACTAACTTGACTGTACTAACAATTTCCTCCACTAAGATCGCAGTTTCCTCCATTTCCGATCCCTCTGGCAAATATTATATTAGCAAGTGCAATCAGGTTGGAGCAAGACTGCGAGGTTTTCCCTGAGACCCAGTGCTGTGTTGATATTCCAACTTCAGTTTCAACGAAGGATCATCCCTTCTAGTGTCGGAGTGTAAATACGTCTGGTAATGATTTATTGTGTTTTATTTCAACAGGACCGCGTCTTGTGAATGTTGATTTCAATTTTGGAAAGGAGCGGGGTGTGTAGGGGACGCGAGAAAAGGTACATGTTGGTGCAGTTTTAATAGAAAAACATGTTTCTCCCCCCAAAATAAATCGAATATGGCTCCAGTACAAACATAAAGTTTAATTTTCTTCACACGGTGATATTTATTTACACTATTTATCCCGATTCCTAGCATGCATCTCGGGACCTAGATCTACATCTTGAGTTAACATTACATTAACATTAGCTATGTTCTTTTTTTTAAAAAAATACATTAATAAGTTTAGAATAAGCCCCTAAATCTAAAAGTCCTATTTGTCCTTCTTTCCTATACCTAACCTACTGGTTGGTACACCCCGGGTATAATACGCCTCCGGTACCCTGCCCCGCTTGAAGAATGGTAAAAAATAAAAAGTTATAAAAAATAAACATGAATTATTTAATCGTTTTTATTCGTCGACATGTTAGTTGCATTCTAAAGCAAGGAGAACTTAGAATATAAATTCCAATCTCAAATCCAAAGAGAGATTTCAAATTATAGTACAGTGACCTGTGTTTATGGTTTGGTTGGCTTGTACTAATATTAGTTAGCACAAAGTGTTTCTTAGGTCAATGACAATTTTACAGGTAAGGTTAAACAAATTTATTTAATTTCAGCTTACATTTACATAGCCTGGATATGTATCCATGCAACCCGATTACTAGTTTAATTAAAAGGCAAATAATACTGTGGAGTAACAAATTACATAAACTTATAAATAAAATTAACATTTGATTGTTGGTTTGTGTGTGTGTTTACTACTTTACAGGGCCTATACAAAGGACAAAATTGGATGCAAATATAATCTATGGAACAATTTTAACAGGTTCGTCTCAAATGAATGTGTTTAATATCAAAATTAGATTTGTCTCTTTTAGACCCTGACATCCCTTTTATTTTGAGACCTAAGCAGTTCCCTATTAAGGTCAAACCTTGGATAGGTTTGGTATTTATCTGCCCAAGACTGTTTTCAGCCATGTCCAAATGTACGGATTCAGAGGAAGTGTACCCGCATTTGCAAGGAAGAAGAAAGGAAGATCCCGGCACAGATTTATCTGATTGCCAAACCCTTCCTTCACCTCTGACAAGAAGTGTATTAACCACAACTTGTGAATGTGAGGAATGCCGGGCCTCCACCGTGGTTCGTATTCCACGTTAAACTGTAGGTCCTCCATTTCATCTCACAATAACCTTAGCATTGCACATTAGCGTAAGTGATTACAGATCGAACGGGTAGTAAGACGCGGTGCTAATAATAATAATAATAATAATAATCATAATAAGAGTGGAAGAACCATTAAGGGGGGAAGAAACGCTTTCAGTACACCCAACCGGGGTGTGAACCCCGATATACCCGCAATCAGCAGACCAATCTATTTGCGAGGGTGACGACCTTAGAGCATTCGATCACAGAAACGGGCTATGTCGAAGTAAATACAACTTTCTTCTAGCTGTCAGAAAAGGTCTTTCCCATGAAAGTTGGACTGTAGCTAATAGAAAGGAGGAAGGTCTATCGTGGGGTGGACTGCAGTGGTATTCAGCCTATTTTGTTTGCGTACCCACAGAAATAATGTTTCTTAAACTTTCTATCCGCAAAATTGTTGGAGTATAATTAAAGTTTAATATATTATTTAATATATACAGCTAAAATAAATTACATCAAAAATGTTATATTAACTAATAAGTTCTATATGAGAAATAGCTATATGCGTGGGCCTATATATATATTTTCTTTTCTAATAATACGTACCCCCTCAAATGTGTTTGCGTACCCGTGTGGGTAAGCGTACCCCAGGTTGAACAACACTGGGCTAGAGTACCGCGTCGTATCCCTGGCAGCACTGCGCAGAGCCCCGCCGCCTCGCCCTATATGCACCGGGTTCACTGCTATCGATCACGAGCTACTAGAGTGAGCTTCCCGGAACACGTCCCTTACCCCTCTCCCACCCTCTTTCCCTCTTCATCCTCCTCCTCCTCCTCCTCCTGCTCCTCTACGGATCATTTCGAGGTACGAGATCAACAGTACACTGGATATCATCTTTCAGGTAAATTGTAAAACAGTGTAGTCATTCATTCTCTTGTGTTATTTTTATATAGAACCATGTCCTACCACCTGTTCAGGTTATACAATTCTGTAACAAATATACTAATATGTTGGGGACGAGTAAGATTTAATTTAAAGGAAGTGTACCCGAATTTGCGTGGAGGGAGAGTGTGAAAAATATTTAGGGGGGGGGAAATCACTCTCAGTAGACCCGACCACGATTTTGTTTACGTGTGGAAAATCTTCCCTTGAATATGGAACCAATTTAGCAACGATGGTTCGTGAATGTTGACAATAGCGTCGATGTTGCCAATAGCGTCGATGTTGCCAAAAGCGTCGATGTTGCCAAAAGCGTCGATGTTGCCAATAGCGTCGATGTTGCCAAAAGCGTCGATGTTGCCAAAAGCGTCGATGTTGCCAAAAGCGTCGATGTTGCCAAAAGCGTCGATGTTGCCAATAGCGTCGATGTTGCCAAAAGCGTCGATGTTGCCAATAGCTCCTTCTGAAATATTATATATATATATATATATATATATATATATATATATATATATATATATATATATATATATATACAGAACATAACTGGAAGCGAGGAGATTTGGCAACAGTTGACCGAAAAAGAGGGTGAAGAGAAATATTTTATCCTTCAGACCTGATATCGCCTCAGAGGTGATATTCACTGTAGTACCAAATACATCAGCTGACTGGAGGAGGTGAAACTTCTAGTTTGCTAAATCAAGATGGCTTACTGGCGTATTTTTTATTAACTGTTGTAAAAGGTTAAACTGGATCTACAGTTTACTTTTTCTTTGTACCTAATCGTTTTCTGAAAGATGGAAAAAGCTACTAGATCTACTTTCATGTATTCATACTTTAAATCATGTGAACTACAGCACTTTAGATACATATTATAAAACATTTTTTTATTTAGCACCGCGTCTTACTACCCGTTCGGGTTATACGCTTGTTAATATAATGGTTTTAGGGATAAGGAGAGTTATATTTGTAAGAAGTGTACTCACATTTGCGTGGAGAGAAATTGGAAAACTATTTTAGAAAAACCACCTTCATAACACCCGACCGAGATTCGAACCTCGAACTCCCCGTCATCGGCAGTCTAGTCTACTGCAAAAGTTGCGCGTTAATAAAATAGTAAACTGTTATCAAAGTTGACCGCTAAAAAAAATTTGTTATTATTTTCCAAATTTTATTCCTATGAAAAGTAAACTTTAATTTCACGCCAGGACGTGAGGTTTTGGATAGGTCGGCTGGATATCAACCGGTGCATTATATATATATTTTAAAGAATTTTTAGTTTATGTTATTAAATATTCTTTAGTGTCGCAGTGCTGGTTATTGGTGATTTATACTGTCTATTATGGAAACCAGATAAGGAAGGTGATTTGTAAAATAAGAAAACACCCCCCAATATTCACCCAAAGAAAGGATGGAAGATCCCCACAGTAATAAAACACCTTCCCTAGTGAAATAAGTTCACGGGCCAGTTTTATAGTCAGATTGAGTACTCCTCAAATACGGTGCTACACTAAATACAGGACACCTACGGTACCTAGACTAGAATGGAATGGACCAGTTTCTTGGCGCTACATGTCATGTCATGTCATGTCTTACTACCCGTCCAAGCTATACTCATCTATTTACAATAATGAGGTAGGAATGAGGAAGGTAGAATTTAAAGGAAATACACTCGAATTCGCAAAGAGAAAGAGCGCGGTGAGCTGATTAGGGGTAAATAAACCACTCTCAGCACAACAGGCGGGGATTAAAACCCTGACCTCCCCATCAACGGAATACTAGATTAGACAAGCTTAACGTTTAATCCGCGTACCCGCCAGATGTTGGTCACAATGCCTACTAAAGCTTTAATCTAAGAGGTTTAATCTAGGGTGTCGGGAGGGGTAGTTTTAGAGCAGGTATATCCTCATTTACCTTTGTAAAGAGGGTGAGTAAATCACGGCGGTTAGTCACAAATAAAACTACCAACACCAGCGCACCTAGCCGAGATTCTAACCTCTATTTAATATCTCAGGAAACTGAATCCATTTCGGGTCTGAAGCCTTAGAACACGAGGCCACCTTTGACAGAAGGATACAAATTCATCCTCATTTGTGAGTATAGAGGATGGTGTAGCCACAAAAAATAAAATGCCACTCTGGGAAAGGCATCCTCCAATGTATTCGACAAGGATTCGGACCCCAACCACACCATATTGTCTTTATACAATGGCACACACCAGTACACCCTCCATATTACATATGTACAGTAGCACACATAATCTAATATCCTCCCATATTAATATGATTCGTTTATCATGTACTTACAATAACCCGAACGGTTATTAAGATGCAGTGTTAGAAAAAAAAGTACATTCAAATAAATATTGTACGAGTGACAGCATAAACCCGAATACCGAGTAGTCTTTTACATAATCTATAATTTAATGGCTACCTGTGGATCATCACATATTATATAGCTTATCTCTCTCTCTGTATTCATAACTTATTATGTGATTGTTTCTTATGGAATACCTCCTATATAATCCTCTGTATACATCAGCATCTATAATTTAATTGCTACTTATAGATCAACCCCTATATATCTCTATATCCACAAAATCATCGACTATCGACTCATCAATCACTCTATCCATATATCTGAATCCACATTATTATCTATTTTTTGATTGCCGATTCATCACCTTTTATTTACTCTTCTTTCCAAATCATCATGTGTCATGTTCATGTTCAAACAAATTATTTTGGGTTCGTGTTAAAGATATTTTTAGAAATTAATCTCTAGCAGAACCAAATTAATATTGAATCTTGACATGAAGGTCTGTGTCGTAACAGTATAAAAGACTGAAAACAAAACAAAAACTTGAAACGCGGACAGAAAAAAAAGGAAACGAAAAAAGAAAGGATTCCTGCTCGCAAAATATATCAGTAATATTCATT
This sequence comes from Timema podura, assembly GCA_033556935.1. NCBI lineage: Eukaryota > Metazoa > Arthropoda > Insecta > Phasmatodea > Timematidae > Timema > Timema podura. The sequence continues at coordinate 22,051,007 of JAVRXN010000014.1, forward strand.
TTAAACTCATTCTGATACATTCACTCCATTATTTACAATCAGAAACCCTGCAGCCATACTGTTCTACTGCTGCACAAACGTATTCTTTTTTCTCTGTAAACAGAAATTTAATCCAACTATCAACTGGTGGATGAAAAGCTCTTTGAATGCAAAACGTAGAAAAAGTGAAAATACATTATGCCCTATTTTTCGTTTCGATGCATTTATTTCGGATGTTTTTCTTCTTAGAAGACCGTCTCAGTAAGATCTGGGTAGTTTTCTCACACATCGTGGAGTAGAGGTAGGGGAAGGGGGGGGGGACGAGGAAGGGGAACTTCAGGGATAATGGATATCATTGACAAAGACGTTGGGAAATAATAGACCTAGCATCAACATTCCACTACCATCACCGCTCCTTCGCCAAAATGTTGCTGCCACATCAAATGCCACTTCGAATAAGACCTCTTTAGTCAAGACGGGATATTGAATCGTTGGCTAAAATAAAGTTGAAACGAGAAAGAACCTTAACTTTTATTTTAAAAATAAATAAATAAATCATAATACTATTTTTGAATGTATCTTTAATATAAGCGAGAAATTCTAGAAAATCCAATTTAAAATTTCTGTTTAACAACTTGATCTAGTACGGCACCTTAGCTCAGCTGGTGGCATGTCTGTCTACCGAGCTAAGGGTCCCGGGTTTGATATAATCAGTCGGTTCACAAAGTGCACGCTAAATACCTCAAATAAATGAAAACAAAATTTTGTATCTAGTTTATAGACTTATCGGTTGTAACGATATAATATAATATGCATCTTGTATGTTAATACCATAGCAACATTGTTAGTCACACAGTTTATGGCGTCAAGGTCGCAATAGACTAGATTACTGATGACTGGGAGGTTTAGGTTCGGAATTATAGCCGGCTGTAATGGTGAGAGGTTCTACACGTGTTATTTAAAACCGTGGTATTCTCATCCTCTCTCCAATCTAATGCGGGAGGATTTCCTTTAAGTTATCCTCTCAATCCCTTAGACGCTTTGATTACGTCACCAATAATCTTAGTGTAACATCAAAAATTAAGATCTCATAGCGTTAGTTTTTAATAAATTAAAGATTGCATAATTATTTAATACAATTTAATCAATCGGATATTAAGAATACATGTTGTTATAAAAATAGTTTGTAAGGAAACCATAAAATACAATAAAAATGTTTAAATATCTACAAGGGTTTAAAACCTTTTTGAGAATGCTCCAAAAATATAATTAATAAAAGTAAAAGATTTTTCGCTAAAACAAAAATATTATATAAATTTAAACACATATTTTAGATTATTTAGTAGTTTGACCTACACCCAGATTCTTTCATCACGTCTTACTAGCCATCCGGGTTGGACATAGTAATTAATTCCTCTAATAGTGTGGATATGAGGGTAAATTTAGAAACTAAGTGTGCCTGCATTTGCGTGGAGGTAGAAGGGGAGACTAGATAGGGAAAAAGATCCTCAGTTCACACAGGAATTCAAACCCCAATCTCCTCATCACCGGAAGTCCAGTATAAACGAGAGGGACGCGTTAGACCATGAAACCACCGAAGCGGGTCAGTTTGTATATTACCATTTCATGATCATGAAGTTTCTTATCTAAGAGGACATAAGGTTGTCTCTGATATTACTTTGGCCTTTCCCGAAACATCAATTCAAATACGCATGCCATGTTTGGTCATCGTCACACACTTGAAAACATGACCTGGAGTTTTTATTAGGAGATTTTCAGAAAAGTTTCGTTTTCGTATTTTCTTTAAAAATGTTTGTTTCTGGAGTAATCGTATGAAGAAACAAATGAAAAAAGTTTGTGTGTGTGTGCGTGTGTGTGTGCGTAGCTCAGTTGGAAATAATGGGTTTAGACATATTATCCAATTTAAGTTTCGTTTGATATTTATTTTGATATTTTTGAAAAGATTTCAGAATACATCCTTAGCTATTATGAAATCTAAAATGAGGAAGTTTTTTTTTTTGCGTCTTAAGCAGATGGCTTCTATTTTTTTTATTAGTTGATTAATTTTGTTTAAAACCTGTTAACACATGTAAATATAAAATGACGTTGAAAATATCATTCCATTCTTCAATATATTACCAACACCAAATGTTTTCCCAGAAAACACGTTTCCAAAAATTGTATTTAAATTGAACTATTCTAATTATATTTTACCATTTTTTCCTTCCAGAAAGCATTATTCCGAACATTTCTACGTAATCAATTTCTTTTTTACAAACAACAAATTATTCTGGGAAATTAAACCAAATACGATTTTTAAATTAAAACGTAACACAGAGATAAAATTAAACTTTACAACAACATTGGTACCAATCATATTAACAGTTCGTATAACATGTTTTCAAAACCATTTTAGTAAATGATTTTTTTTATTTTTAACATTTAGTTCGTAATAAAATATGCACTCCTTAAAATCATGTCTAAAATAAATCACTTTAGAGACTCATTTATCTATTACCCATATTTACTATGCATAAAAGAAAATGTAGTGTTGGTATAACCCTTTATCCAAAAGGATAAAGACATTTAATTATTTTATATTCGAAACAAAAGTGAAGTTTTCTTGATATATATATAATATATATATATCGTATGGCGTTACTGACCGGGAGAGACTTAACATCCAGTTCGTTCACCTGTATGTAGACTATTCGCCACTCTGGTGGCACAGAACTTTGCCCAGGTTATATCTATGGAGGTTGTCTACATGTACCCGCAATGAGACGGTCTGATGATAGTGAAAATTGAGGTGTGGGCGTCTTAAACCAACTTATACCTATTTACCAACCCCTGGTACCGTTGGATACTTATCCTCAAGAGTAAAATACCCAAGATACAAGCTGGGAATCGAAACCAGGACCCCTAGGTTCATAACCAGGTGCACTGAACACTACACCACTGGTTCGGACTCTTAAATGGCGAGACCTTTGGTTGATGCATCTGTTATACATAACAGTATTTTTGTGGAATTATTGATAACATATATACAGGGTGTATCCAAATGTTCGAATTCCTCTTCAGAGTCCGATTCCTCATAGAGGCACGAAAAATTAGCACTGTAAAATTAAATTTGTAGCAATATTAATATTTAGATATTAAATTTGGTAGCAATTTAAATATTTAGATATTAAATTTTGTAGCAATTTAATAATATATTTTAATTTAAAAACGAATCTCACTCATGCGAAAAATCACCCAAGTCTACTATATTGCTTGTTCAATTCACAAGAGCTTGTAGAAAACCTGGATTAAGTTCAGAAATGTTGTGATTTTAGAGTTAATTAACAGCTCAATACCTTTTTTAAGAAACCTAAACACCTGCTCTTTTTACATCGATAACCATGTACAGTAGTTATTAATAGCTTCCGTACATTCAACTGACTTACGTAAATTTTATTATAGAATGCAGCTTCTCTATTGAAAGTTTGTGATAACTTTGATAATATTATAATGCTTAAAATAACTGTTTTTTTAAATTGTTCGGTAAAACTCAAAAAATCTTTTAAAAAAATGGCAGTTTTCTTAAATTAATGATTCCACTTAGAATATTTTTAAAGTTTCTGGCAAATCCAAGGTGTTATTAAAAATAAATACGGAAATCGGTTGGCTAGAACTTCGGAAATAATATTGTCGAAAGAAATTGCTTCACATTTTAAATAAAATAAATATACTTTTTTAGCATCTTAAGTTATTTATTCTAAATTAATTATTGATATATATATTTTTAGCTATAAGCTATTGAGTTATAAAACACTTATTCAATCACTAAGAACAACATTGTACTGACTTAAAAAACCCTTTTGCCTCAAAACTACTCACAGGTGTCCATGTTGCCTTATGAGGGCCGCCTCAGCGAGAAATTGCCGCGCAGACATTCAGCTCTGACGTATTATTAAATTCTACGATGCATTGTTTCAAAATATAGTTCACGTAAAAATGAATTTGAAAAATTCTAACGAGGCTTTTTTTCCTTAACAAACCTATAGTTTGTGATTTCAATAAACTTTTTATTTACATATTTGTGAAATTATGAGACTAGGCCTGATTCAAAAGGGCTCTAAATTTAGCCTTCCTCTAACAAAGTATTTTTTATAGGCTTAGAACAGAAAATGTTAAAATGTTTAAGAACTAACAGCCTTGAGATAAGAAGTTTGGTAGTTTTATTTCGCCTCTTTTTTTTTATTGACATAACAAAGGGTATTTTTAGGTCAAGTGCGAAAGTTAGTATAAGATTAGACATAAATCAGAATAGAGAAGTAGTTCCATAAAAAGACACAGACCATTGTATTTCAAGCCGTGTGGCCTGACAGCGATTGATAGTTTCTCGCTGACCGAGATGGCCGCCTTAAATGAAGCATATATCCTAACGTATGTTTTGGAATTAATATGACTATCAATTGAACCAAATTTAAGTTTATGCCTTCTTATATGTGCTCAGAAAATAATGGTGAGAATACTTGTACCCATAAAAAAATATGATTCCCTTACGTATATTAGAAAATGTTTGCGACTTTTATTTTCTGGCTTATGCCGGGATCACGAACAACTTAACTTTAACTTAACGTAACGTTCATTTAAAGTTAACTTAACTTAAGAAAACAGATGTGTGATCACGATTCACGTAACTTAACGTAACAAATTGAGTCAAACATCTTCATTCTAAAGTATGATCTGTGATTTGGACTATTTGTACAGTGATGATCTGTGAATGTTTACAGTTTTCAATCGATATAATAAATATATATTACTAATTTTTTGATTCATTTAGCTTTCCTATTTTAGTTTAATTATTTTGTTTCAATGTCTGATCACTAGAAACTTATGCTAAAGAGTGAACCTTGATCATAATACCAACAAATGAATTCAAATGACGTCACTCGCATAATGATTGGCTGGCTAGATCACGTGATACCCTTCAAGTAACGTTCACTTAAAGTAAAAGACCTCCAAGAACATCTTTCACGTTAAGTGAACTGCATCGTGATCGCTTCCATTTAAACATACGAGGAAATCCTTTACGTTAAGTTTACGTTTCACCCCTGTAATTTGACCTGCTTTTTGAATGAGACTATGTTGTCAATAAACTCAAGCTGTTTAGCTGATACATATTGACTTTCAGGTTAAAGATCTAGAAACAAACAAAATGGCTAAAAGACAAACAATTTTTTTTTTGTGTATTCAAAAACAAGATCTACGAGTATAAATTTATCGTGGCAGATGCATCTTTAGGATAAAAAGTTTGTTTGAATATTATAGAATTTTCTGTTTAAAATTTCATATTAACCTTAGATTAAATTCTTTGAAAATATATCTTATAAAAATTCGCTCCCAATACCTCTATAAATAATCCAAATACTGAAGTCAACCATTTACACATTAATCCAAATATGATTAATGTTGAAAAATTGGTTACATAAGGTCTTATATAGAGTCCATCAGACTCCACGGCTAACACCTAACTCAGGTTAGTAAGCTTTGTATATACCTCACATATTGATGCCTTTTTCTGCATTATTCTTTATAAAACAGAGGAATTAAGACAAGGGAAACATGTTTTTAAAAACTCAACAAAATTGGAAAGCTTTTATTTTAAAATGAAAAAAAAAACACTCCTAAATTGACATAAATTTTGTTGCTTTGAAAGGAATAATGAGAAAGCCACCCTTATGGTTCAAGCCTAATAGTGTATCTAATTTACCTGTTGTTTTTTTAAATCACCGCGTTTTACTACCTGTTCAGTTATACGTATAAATGATAATTACTCTAATGTAGTAGGTATGAGGAAGGAAACGCTTTACAGGTAATCTACGCGGATTTACGGAAGGAACGTGGGAAATCATCAAATAAAAACCAGCCTCAGTAGACCTGACCGGGAATAGAACCCCGATATCCCCACCATCAATAAGATAGTAGCGAGAGCTACGCCTTAAACCATTCTGCCAATGAATCGGGTAGTTTTTATTTATTATTATTAGCACCGCGTCTTACTACCCGTTCGGGTTATACGCACTTACGCTAATGTGCAATGGTAGGGTGATTGTGAGATGAAATGGAGGACCTACAGTTTAACGTGGAATCCGAACCACGGTGGAGGCCTGGTATTCCTCACATTCACAAGTTGTGATTAATACACAATCGGGTAGTTAATCTCACTGTTGTTTTGCCTGAGTTAGGCTTTTAAGGGTGTATTTTGTAACGTTTAATATAGTTAAAAAATTGATTTTAACAGTGTGCCTATATGGAAGATCATACCAAAAAAAGTATTCAGATTTTATAAATTTGTTAAATTTGTTATTTATTTGAATATTTATTTCGGTTGTAAAAATATCGTGACAAATAAAAGTTTGAAAATAATGGTCGTTGAATATTAGGCTAAAACAAAACATATATTGTATGTCTATGTACACCCATTTTAACCTAAAGTAAACAGTATTACCTCAACTGATTATATTATGACGCTATTTTATAAACTAGAGTAGAGTTTTAATATAAAGGGCCATTTATTAAATACAAACATACTTTTTTCTTGCGACCAACATAATAACCTTTTAATACACACTAGAATCTTGCGAAACCGAACAATTAGACCAAAGCTTATTCAGATTAACAAAAATTCGAATTAAGCAAGAAGATAATTTTCACGAGTTTTAATAGCTGTATAAGGTTTAATAAATTTTCATTTATTTAACTGATTTACAACACTGATATATATTGTAATTATTTCTAGTTTATGGGAAAACACATTTTGTTGACTACAATATGTAAATATCAAGCATTTATTATAAGATATTAATGTTTCTTACAGTTCTTTTTTTAACTTTGAGCTTGTTAATCAATCAAATTTATTTCATTTGAATAATTTTTCCTCCCGTTTTCTGAAAAGCGTTTTTGGACTATCCAAAATTTCGGACTACCGGGATTAGGTCTAACGGAATTTTATTGTGGTGTTATTTTATAGATATTTATAATATCTATCAAAAGTGACAGATGCAGCTAACATTAACTTGACACATAAATGTGAGAAATTACATCTAGTAGCTTTTATTGCTCTCAGTTTTTTATTAGCCTATTACCACCAGTGTTTGTCGGCCAGACCTTCTGCTCTTCCACTGGCAGTGGTGGATACAGAACCGTCTTCTGGGTTTGAGGAAACTTGTAGGTAACTCTAACTTAAGGTGTGGTCAAAGGGAGAGCGAGTATTTTTTTACAGTTTTTACAGAATTGAAATTTTTGGCCAAAATAAATAAAATATTTCTCCAGTAGCAACATAGAGCTTAATTTTCTGCACATTCTAGTATCAATATATCTTGAATATCGTAAAAGGGTGTCCTGGGATTTGTCAAAACATTTTAAATAAAGAGAAAAAGTTTTGACAAAATTCCAGTACACCCTTCGACAGATATTCAAGATCTTTGATATTAGCATGTGCAGAAAACTAAACTGTATGTTGATACTGGAGAAATATTTATTTATTTTGCCAACAAAATTTAATGCTATAAAAACCGTAAAATTACTCGCGCTCCTTCTGCCGCCCTTAAGAATAATATCCAGACACCCACTTTCGGTGGCCACGTGGTTTAACGCGCTACTCTCGCGTAGATTAGACTGCCGATGACGGGAAGACCGAGTTTCGTAATAGGCTCGGGTGTACTGAGGTTTTTTCCAAAATGGTTTTCCACTCTCACTTCATCTAAATGTGGTTACACTTTCCCTAAATATAACCTGAGCCCTAAAATTACTAGCGTAACTAAAACATAAGAGTGTAACCTGAATGGGTAGTAGGACGCGGTGCTAAAAAAAGCTATTAACCAGACCATGATAACCATAATAAACTTTTTGTTATAACCAGCGTCTTACTTTTATACGCATACATAATAATTAATCTAATGGGGTAGGAATGAGTAAGGAAGCATTTTAGAGGTAATCTACCAGCATTTGCGTGGAAGGAAAGTGAAAAAACCACCCTACGTAGATCCAACCGGGAATCGAGCCCCATCTTCACCAATCGGCCATTGAAGCGGGTCATTGGAACAATTTTTCCATTAAGACTAAAATACCTACAGTACCACTGGGAATCAAACTAAATACCTCTATATTCGTAGCCAGGAATGCTGTCCACTAGACCAATATGTCAGACAGCTTTTAATAAGGGCTCTTCCTATGAAAATTGGACTGTTACAGTGTGACCAAACAACACCGCCCCTCTAATTTGGTAGACTGATATTTAAATCCTTTTGTTTAGTGACCGACTGTACAAGCCGAAAGCTAGTCTTCACGCGCCGTCGCATATTTGGTCACCAACACCCAAATGGGGTGGTCGTGGAGTAAATCTTTTGTGAAATTTCCGTGTTAATTAGTTGTAATAGCCTTACAGTTTCATCTACCATCTGCGGTGTTTGATACGATCTGTGTGGCGGCGCGGAGTGTGTCAATTTGTCAGCTTAGTGGAAGATATCACGGAATTTATTTTGGTAATAAGGGGGGGAATTTAACAAGGGACAGAGGAGAGCATAGAATTGAATTAAACAATAACAAAAATCTAATCAAGTTTTGTTTAACATTATTTCCCCCCCTTTAAAATTAACTAGAATTGTATGTGTTTGTTGAATGTTTACCATTGGTTTTAAATTAGAGCGTTTAGAAGTACACGGCTTATTGGCTACGCATCCAAAATTAGTCCCACAGTGAATTCAATTAAATATATCACCGTCAAAATCTATCTCAGGTTTCAAGGAATAATCACCTGGATCAGTTCTTAACTCTCAGTTGGGTTAGGTTAGGTTAGGTTAGGTTAGCGTTAGTTTTTTTTTTAACACCGCGTCTTGGTACACGTTAGGGTTATGCGCTTATGTACTAATGATGTTAATGGTTTTAGAGATTAGTAAGGTTATATTTATATGAAGTGTACCAGCATTTTCTTGAAAGGAGAGTGACAAAACATTTTAGAAAACCACCCTCAGTGCACCCAACCAATTTTAGAACCTCGATCTCCCCGTTTTCAGCAATTTCTAGTCTAACACGGGAGTAGCACGTTAGACCACGCGGCCACCGAAGCGGGTTAGCCTTATTTGCTTCACCATAGACTGATAAAAATTGTAATATTTTTACATTCAGAATGTTTCCTAGTAATGACGTCACGGCAAGTTACGATAGGATTTACAATTTTTATGCATTTCATTGAGTTTTAAAAGTATGAAGATGAACCAAAAACCGTAAATTATTTAATAATTCTAAAAACAACCCTACATCGGCACACAGTTTATTCTTTGGATATAAAAAGTGTTTTTTTTTAAAAAATCGTTTAAAATTTAGGTTATTTGGTTGATGCATAGAATGTTCACTAAGAACTTTTTAGCTAGGATGTAAAGTAAAAAATCGTTGGACAACATAATATGTCTATTTAAAATAGGAAATATTAAAAAGTTAGTTTTAAAATGCAAATCAATAATGTCCAGGCTCAAATAGTAGAAAGTGTGTGTAGACACGTCAGCGGAAGAGGGGAAATATGTCAAGTTAAGATGCAACCAGTGTCACCAAATAGTTTCAAATTTATTAAATAGGAAACGTTCTTATTCTTATTTGTTTTTTGTTGAAGTATGTAATTTTTCAGACTTGGGACAAAGTTCGGTAGAGAATTTGGTCGTACTTACTCATAATGAGGGCGAGCAGACTGCTTATTAATTAGGCTACTACCCATTTTGTCAAAGAGAGCCGCGTGTAAAACCTTATGGTCACGCGCTTCGGTGGATGGACTTAATTTAACACATTTAATTTGATTAAAGCATACATATTTGAGACGTATTAAAAATAGCTACTCACATTAGTACATCAGAACACCGTACGTATAGCTCACACGCGGTTGGAAGGTTGGTGACATCTTGGAAAAGTCACCATGTCGCCATTCGCCAAGCCATTTGATCTGCAAGACTATGTGTAGAGTTGTCACTTTTTACAGTAAAAATGTTCACAACAAACAATTTGTTTTTAATTATTTTTTTCTTTTAACTGTGTTTAATAAAATAGCCGTTTGGATGTTCCATTTTTGTGGAAGCGGCTTCTGTAGTTCACTTAAAAAATTCTAAAATATTACGTTCGCTTGGTAAATTAAGATGGCGAATCAGCCGAAACAAAGGCGGTTGATGACTTCGTACAGACGTTTTATTTTGAAATTAGAATTTTGTGTAGTTCTTTCTCTGAGTTATAAAAACCATTATTTTATTTTTATGGTCAGTTATAACAAGATAAAAATATGACTTTAATGCTTTTTAATTTAATTATTTTATGTACTATAATATGTCTGGTTGCCACAAAAAAAAAAAAGAGATAGTTATTTTATTTTGTTCTTTCAACAAGTTATGAGAATGTTAACAATACAGAAATCCTTATGGAAGTAATATTATAGTAATTTGATTACTTTCTAATATATATTATAGTATTAATGAGCAATAATAATTGTTAGTATTACTGAGAATAAATATTTCCTCATGGAACTTGATTTTCTGTCGTTTCTTTAATTTAATCCATTTGTTTGAATGTTATAGCCTTTTACTTAGAGGGTATACTATTCCAAACAATAAACCCGTAGTCAAACTTTCGATTTTAATTTATAAATAACAAATTATTTGAATATTTTTTTTCATTTATTTGCGGTATTTAACGTGTACTTTCTGAACCGACTGATTATATCAGCACACGAAATTTAAATTAATTTACATGTAGAACAGACTCAACATCCAACCCCCAGCCGTTACGTCATCACTGTGAGAGGGGAAACCCTCATTTCATTAATGGTAAAATTTTCGGCCATGCCAAGAATCGAATCCGGGTCCCTTAGCTCAGTAGAGAGACATGCTACGAACTGAGCTAGTATTTTGGACTTTAATATGTATATTTTAGTACCACATCATACTACCTGTTATTGTTATACACTTATATACTAACTACGCTAATGATTTTGGGGATTAGGAAGGTTATATCTAAAGGAAGTGTACCCACATTTGCGTAGAGAGAGAGAGTAGACAACCATTTGAGGAAAACCACCCTTTGTACACCCGACTGAGATTCTAACCTAGATCTTCCCGTCATCGACAGTCTAGTCTACTGCAAGAGTAGTGCTTTAGACCATGCGGCCACCGAAGCGGTTTCACAGCTAAAGTTATAACATGATTTAGACTACTGAATGGGCCTCCAGGATAAATACTTTCTAATATGAAGGAAAAAAAATCTACATCTTGCATCAAAGTCAGTCAGTGATCATTTTCCACCACGTCAACCGTTTTAAATAGAGTTGTGACACATTTAAGATAATTTTTTTTTGCAGCTCGTCTTACTACCCGTTCGGGCTATACGTCCATGTACTAATTACACTGTGTTAAGGGTTAGGAGGGTTTTATTTCGTGGAAGTACATCCACGTTTACGTGGAGGGAGAGTGGAAAATCATAATCACTACACCTTATCAGGTTTCGAACCCAAATCTCCCAGTCTTGGGAGTGTGATGCCTTAGAGCTTAGACCATGCGGCCACCGAAACGGCTCTTTAAATAACTTACAACTCTGATTGGCACCAAATTAAAGGTTCCCCACTAATCAATTTTAACAAAATTTAGTCCATATTTTATGGAGACCAGGAGAAATGTTTGACACCAGTAAATGAATTTTGTATTTATAAACTATATATCCGACACCTTAGCTCAGTCGGTTGCGATTCAGAGGTCCCGGGTTTGATCCTCGGCGCTTTCAGATTTTTCTGTGAAGCGAGAGTCTGAAACAAGGTCAAACTCAACCTCGTAAGAACAAATGAGGAACTACTTGAATGATGAAGTAGCAGTTACGGTCTATAAAAGTGAGTTTAACATTCGGAGAGTTCGTTGTGCGACCACACGACCCCTCTATTGGAAAGTGTTAGTACTACCATCGCTAACTGCGGCGGCCGCTCGGTCGGCGGCTCAAGTCATTGAGATTTTTTGTGTAAGACAATAGTTTCTACACATCATATCATCATTATCATAATCGAAAGTGGGGTGATTAGGTGAGTTAAAAGATATTGCAACAGCGTTTTCACTCATCTTCGGTGGCTACGTGGTCTGAGGCGTCACTCTCAATAGACTAGACGCCAATGACTGGTTGATCGGGGTTCGTTTCCCAGTTAGGTATGTTGAGAGTGATTTTCTTCTCAATTAAATGATCTTACACACTTTATCCACGAAATGCGGGTAGACTTAATATAAATTCAATCTATTTCATTCTTAACTATTAGCATAATTTTATACATAAGCGTATAATCCCTTACAGATAGTAAGAAGCTATGCTAATAAATAGGCTAGCTCAGGTTGCAATAGATGACTACGTGACAGGGTAGCAAGGGTTTGAATCTAGGCCAGGTTGTTTAACACCTGGCATTTAGATACGAGACTAGACTTACAATATTTGTTATATTACTTAATAACTCAAAAAAAAGAAATTATGTCACAATTTTAAAGTTATAAATACTTGCTTGTGTGACAAAAGGGATTTAATAACTTTAATAGCTGTATGGCACACATCGTCGTTTCACGCTGTGAGGTGTCAGGCTCGCAAGAGATTGGATCTCAAAGTGAACGGGAGGTCAAGGTATGAATATCGATCCCATGCAAGAGTGTGAGTTTGGATTGGAGGGGGGGGTGGGCAGAGGGGGCCGGGGTTGTAGTTTGCAACTTTGCGACTTTATTACGCTGATGAGGCAACACTTCTTCTAAATTAACTTCCTCCTTCTCATCCTTGATATGAAAGCCGTTAACAATCTTGATACCTATCTCGCTGAGCTCACGAACTAAACGCTAAACTCGTTTAGTCTAGTTGTTGGTAATGGTGGAGGTCAGGACTCAAATCCCGACAGGGTGTTGAGGCTGTATTTCCCTTAATGGTTTCCAACTCTCCCTCCACGCAAATACGTGGTTCAAAATAATTTATTTTTTAAATATAACAATTTAAAATGAGTACTACATGGAGATATACTATTAAGTGTTGTTTGAATTGAATATAGTTGGCCGGGAGCTAATTTATTTCTAGTAATTATTATTTTACTTCAATCGTAAATTAATATTAATACCTTATTTCAGTTTGTAATGAGTCAGTTACTGAACTGAGGATCAAGGGATCGATTCTCGGAATAATAAATTGATTTATAATGGGTGAAATCGTTGCTTTTTTCCTTTCAAAGTGATGAATAACCAAAGGCCAGTTGACTGGATATTGTGTCCTATTCTAAAACGTTAAAGTTTGAAAGTAAATGTGCTGATTTAATTGGTCGGTTCAAAAATTTCACGTTGGATAATTCAAATTAAAATGTGTAAATTGTAGAATTTTTTATTTATAAATTTCATTCCAATTTTTACAGGAGGGAACTTTTAGAAAATATAAATATATTTTTTGTGATCATAATTCATAACATTTTTCTTATTTTTAGCGTAATTATTACATATGCGTGTTACTTTTTTTTTTGCAAAGTGTTTTACTAAAGGTTCAGGTTGTACACGTATGTACTGATTACGCTTGTATGTTAATAATAAGAAAGGTTGAAAGCAAGAGAAAACGTACCCGTATTCTCCTGGCGGGAGAATGGAAATACCATTTAGGAAAAAACACCCTCCAGTACATCCGACCAGAATTCCAACAGCGATCTCCCAGTCATTGTTAGTTCAGTATTTTGAGAGAGTGACGCCTTAGACCGTTCGACCACCGAAGCAGGTAACATTTTACTACCCGCTTTGATCCAAGGCGCTACTCTCACGATAAACTGGACTGCCGATGACGGGAAGATCGTGGTTAGATCCCGGTCGCATGTTCTGAGGGTGTATTTTCCTAAATCGTTTCTCATTCTCACTCCACACAAATGCGGGTACACTTCCATTAAATGTAGCTTTCCTCATCCCTAATATTTAGTCTAACTAGTACATAAGTGTATAACCTGGACAGGTAGTAAGAGGTGGTACTATCAAAAGTAATATTATGCAAATCACATAACTTGACATATGAATACATGAAGGTAGATCTATCTATTAGTTTTCTAGTTGTAATATAAGTTTCTTCCTATAAAAATATGACTAGCCTATTTCTGATACACAGTTCTAAAGCGGATCTGTTAAATTTGTAATATTAATAGGATCAAAATAATTATTTACCATACTACAGTACCGGTTCGGAAAGAGACAGTTACTCTCTCGCTCTCTCTGAGAGAGGCCTCCGTCGTTAGTGACAATAGTGCCAAAATTTGCGGACAGAGGGTGTCATGTGGTCAGCACAACGAACCCTCCGGCCGTTATTATAAGTTTTATTAACTGGGGCTGCTAATACCTTATTCAAGCCACTCCTCATTTTGTCCTCACGTATTCAAGCAGCTCCTCATTTTGTCCTCACGTATTCAAGCCGTTCCTCATTTTGTCCTCACGTATTCAAGCCGTTCCTCATTTTATCCTCACGTATTCAAGCCACTCCTCATTTTGTCCTCACGTATTCAAGCCGCTCCTCATTTTTCCTCACGTATTCAAGCCGCTCCTCATTTCTCCTCACGAGGTTGAGTTTGACATCTTTCTAGACCCACTGCTTCACAGACAAATTTTGTAAGTTCCGGGGATCAAACCAGGGACCTCTGACCACCAGAGAGTCGGTCCTGTAACAGTTAAGAGATTGGAAAAATAAACACAATGCCAGATTTATTTGATTTTATTTCGTTTTATCAACTTTTGTTAGCTCTCAAACATAACAGAATGATCTTTTACACACAGTTACAAATATTACGACACACAACAATGTCGCACATAACCACATCACTTTTAAATATTTAGCCACTTTACACAACTTTGATGTTCTTCATATATTATATAACTTTGGTCCTTATTTTGAGTACTTCGATATTTTTAAAAACTTATATACACATTTTGTTGGTATAATAAGAAAACAGACATAGTTTTACTCTTTATCTATTAAATTTTCTTGTCACTATCACATATACATCTGAGGTCTGCTTTACATTTTTTTAGGGGAATAATTTCTGTATAATATTCTTTTACACAATAAAGGTTTTAGTTTATTGTTTGAACACTTCTAGTATTTAAAAAAAAACAATTATCAATGAAAGATTAGAATATATTGAACAACATTTCCATTTGATAAGATACAACACCTAAATTAGGCTAAGTTATCATTTCTAAATTTGTCAAAAAATAGTTTTTATGATGGTAGGCTTGTTTTTGAAAATAATAGAAAGTTGGGACGTATATGATAATTAAGTTTTTAAATTTATAACAGCAAATTTTAAAATCTGTTTTTCTTAGATTTGAAATGTTTTAGAAAATAAGAACTGGAATATCAAATTAAAAATAGTTTATAAATTAATAGGTTTGGCACTAAAAATGCAAATTTAAAAGAAATTAAATATATTAAAAAATAATATGATTTAAATAATATTTTACAATATTATTTGTCTGTTAACGTCTATATTAAAAAAAAAACCTAGCCAAAGAATAATATTATCTTACAGTCAATTGATATTTAGATTTGCCTCGTTTTAGTTTCAAATGGAAGTCAAAATTTAAGTTTCATTAATTTTTTAATGTTTTATTTAAGTAATCGGAAATTTTGGTTACTAAAAATAGTTATTTGAAAAAATTTAGCTAAGCCGAACAATATTTGAAGGTAAACCTTTTATTAGAATAACAATTAATATAAGCTACTGTTACGTCTATCATACAAATTAGTAATGAACTGAAAATAAGTGATTTTTTAAATAAAGAATGATTCATTTTCTGGAAGTTGTATGATTGATTTGAAAACACATTAGTTATTCGTAGTGAATTATTTTAAAAGCTTTATTAAGCTACTTTCTGTGTTTCAAAGTATTTATGTGAACTTGATTTATCTATTATCGATGTGACATTTACATCATTTTATTTCAGCCATATTTTTAAAAATCCCATACATTTTAACCCAACTAAAAAAAAAAAATCACACGAAATAATTCATTATATATGTAAAAGAAGTGTTCAAAACTACTCTGACAAAAAAAACCAAAAAGGGTGAAACTAACAGTTTTATCGTGTTTTGATGGGGTTTTTTTTCGTATAAAGTGTATAGATAAATAACTACCACTCAGATATTTATTTTAATATTTCTCTTAAACATTTCCGTCCGAGGCAGTTCGACCGACCTCCAAACGTCCGTCCATGAAATACGAGGAATAAAGTATAATTTATCGCCCTCAACTACGTATTTACAATAATATGATGTGTCACACAATGTGGTAAGTTTCAACGAAAAGGATAAGGATGTCCATAACACTTGCACTTAAAAATAATCCTCACACACGCTAAAAATAATTAGTTTTAAAAAAAAAGTTGTAACAGAGTTTACACGCGTAGATCTTCGACGGAAGGTTTATCTTGCGTTTTGTTCTCGTGTTTTTTCTTGAGTGTTCCTCCACTACCTCCGAGGGCGGCATTCAGATGCTGCAGGTTGTGCGAGGGTAACAACGGCTGAGACTCGGGGGCACACCCGCACCCTTGAAGGAGGTTAGGCTTCGACGGCGAGGTCGTCGGGGGTTTTACCGTCCTCGGAGGAGGGGGTGGTTTCGGCAGCGTCTTGGAAGAGTTGTCGTGGGACGCCGGCGCCGAGAATTCTGGCAGCTGATACTGGTTGTGACGGGAGTGGATGTGGTGGGCCCCGTGGTCCGACAGCTTCACCGCCGCGACCACCTCCGACCTAGCGTCGCCCCCACCGGTCACGAGCAGGTCCGCGCAGATGCTGTTCGGCATCCTCCCGTTCTCGTTCCTTTTGTCACTGCCGCTCGCCGCTTCCCCCTCCTGATGCAGCCGGGTCTTGTCCCTCCTGTAGTATACACCAGCAAACACCATCACGTTCAGGATGAGGAGGGAGCACCCGATGGCAATGGTGAGGCTGAGCGCCGTAGAGTAAGCGGCGAACCCGTCCTCGGGCTCGTGCGACGGCGGAGTGGTCCCAGAGGACTCCACCACGGAGGGGAGGAGGGATTGGCTCGTCCCTGAGGCGTTCCCGATGATGGCCCCGCCACGATGTCCCGCAAGTCCTGGGGTAGTGCCAGTGTACTGCCTTTTGGAGCTCTGCTGGGCGGCGGGGTAGCCCCGGCACGAGGAGCGCCGTGGTCGTGGTCGTCCAGAAGGTGGTGAGAGGGAGGGACGTCGTCTCCTCCCGGCCGGTGCAGGTCGGGCACCAGGTTCAGCCAGAAAGAGAGGACGGTGCGCGCGGAAGTGAGACTTCACCCGTGGTTTGGTATCTGAAACAAGGGGTCACGAACACTTATCTACTAGAATAACTGCACCACAGACATACATGTGTGATCTTACATTTCCCTGACATATGTGTAGTGTAGATAAGTTCAAAGAAGTGTGGTGGATGGGGAGAATCAAAATCATCAGATAATAATTCCTTAAGAAGATACTACGTAGTGCCGAGTTTCATTAGAATATAATATAATATAATATAATATAATATAATTAATATAATATAATATAATATAATAAATAATCAAAAGATGGCCTAGTGTGTAGCCTATACATGTTTAAAATTCGTCAAGACCATACATATATACATATACTAACAACATAATATATATAATTTGATGGCACATAGGTATATTCACATATATGTATATATATATACCCTCATTTAACATATATACATAAGCCCTCATTTAGACATATATGCATACACTCTCATTTAGATATATATATATACATACACCCACACATACATATACATATATATAATTAATTACACATCAATGAATATACATTCACACACGTACATTCAGACTTATATACACACACATTCACTGAAAATATATACACACACATACTCATAGTCCCTCAATGATATTTGTCCTTACAACTATTACACAATATGATATAAATGCTTTATTTTTTATTTCAACGTACACTTTCTGGATCAACAGATTAATTGAAATTAACTAAAATACATTACACCCTGTACACCGGCTATCAAACCACCATTGTGAAATGGAACCTAACCAACCAACTATTAGTTATGTGTTTTTTTACGTCTGAGATTGAACGAGGGACCCTTTGGTTTAGAAGGAGGGCGGCTACTGACGAGCACAAATTTCGGAGGCTTATAATTAATTACAGTTCATAGGAAGGGTAATATCTATAACCAAGTATATTTTGGTGATAGCTCATTATTTATGTTAAATATTAAGACAAATCCTGCCTCACATTAAAAATTAATCAGGGCAATGTTCTACAAGGAGCACTTTCAAGTAAAAATAAAATTTAAAAACAAATTTAGAGTTGATATGGTTTGATGAAACGTGAAGAAAAACGTAATCCTCAATTTAAAATAAAGGGAGATTTATCCAAAAGATATACAGTTGTTTATGCAATAATTAATTAGATTACAAATTATTCCTTTAAAAATATGATAACCAAAATATTCATACTGGGCAGTTAAAATAGATTTAGGCTTACAGTACATTTTTTCATCCTAATACCGCGTTGTATTACTATTAAATCTACGATAAGAGCGGAAAAAGAATGTTTTTTGTTTTCCAGTAAGCCAAATGAGATAAAGGGCTTCAAATTGTCTACTTTATATCCAGTTTCACTTTCCCCATCGTAAATCAGTAATTTTAAGAACTTAATCCGATTGTTACTACGGTTGCGACGATATTACCTCTACTTTATTTTACCTGAGCCTGGACGTATTCACGTGTACTTTGGTTTACATATATAATATATTAAATACACTTGTAAACCACATAAATAGGCTTACATGGACACACAGAGTGAACGCCATCAGAGAGAAAATAATCATACAGTTTTAGGTTTTGTAAGCCAGCTTATTTAGTTCTAAAGTAAAACTATGCCATGAATATATATTTATAAACTTTTAAAATTAGCCTGGACAGGGATATGAATCCTGGAACTTCAGATTACTGCGAAACTAAACTACAAAACTATGCTATCCGAGTACTTATTCAAAACCGCTACGACCCACTTTAGTGGTCGAATGGTATAAGGCGTCACTCTCGTGTTAAAATGACCTGCTGATGACTGGGAGATCGGGGTTCGAATCCCGGTCGGGTATACTGAGAGAGGTTTTTGCCTAAATGGTTTCACACTCTCCCTCCACGCGAATGCGGGTATATTACTTCTAAATTCCCTTCTTTTTAATCTCTACCACATTAGAGTAATTAATTTTTATATGCACGTATAGCCTGAACAGGTAGTTAGATGCGGTGGTAAAAAAAATATATACATCGCTACGCGTTGCCTAAAAATTTACACCGATGGAGTAGGGATAATAAAGGAAAAATTTAGAGATAATTTCCTTCATTTGCGTAAAGTAAAAGTGGAGAAACAGATCAGAATATTTTTAAAATAAAATCTCAGTACGGTAGACCTAATCTGGATTCGAACATTGATCTCCCCATCAGTGTTCAAGCAAGATGATACTGACGTCTTTGTTCACGTGATCAACCCGGTTCAGAGTTGCTCTATAACCTTGTCAACGCCACGGACTTAGCGCGACGAGCGTTTTAACGCTTTAAACCGCACGTCCATTTCTGTGAAGGCGGGGAACATGCAGTGGTTTAAGTCGTTGAGCAAAGGTCGTGGTTTTAATCTCAACCGGCTGTAATGAGGGTGGGCTTTCCTAAATAGTTTTCTACTCTCCCTCCATGCAAATGTGGTTACATTTTTGCTGTAAAATACTTTCACCATCTTTATCTTATTACCAGACGGATTGTGACACACGCTGTGTAGAAAACCAACAAAAATAAAATAAAAAAACATATACGAGTATAAACATGTATGATTTTGGTAACAAGAACCTTATAAAAAATGCAGTCAACATTGATGACATATTACTATTAGTGTTATTTTTGAAGTATTGATAATATCTTTCAAAATGACAGCTGCAGATAAGATGAATTGACGTATGAATACGTGAAATTATATCTGGTGAAAGTTTATAGTTGTCAGGTACGATTAAAACCCTGGAAATTGGACCGTATACAATTTTGTAAATACTCTATCCGATTCGGTG
This sequence comes from Timema podura, assembly GCA_033556935.1. Classification (NCBI taxonomy): domain Eukaryota; kingdom Metazoa; phylum Arthropoda; class Insecta; order Phasmatodea; family Timematidae; genus Timema; species Timema podura. Next base: position 22,071,119 of record JAVRXN010000014.1, read on the forward strand.
GCCACATGGTTTAGGGCAGGGGTTTACAAATGTCGGCTCGCGGACAGCATACTGTCAGCGAAGCATTTTTTTTTTAATTTTGCTGTCCACTAAGTTTCTTGAAAAAATAATCTATTGTAGTAAAATTGATATTTTTAGCCGAGAAACGGAAAATTTAGCTTGCGTGGGAAATCTCCAAATGTTGTTCATGTTTAATTTCTTCCTTAAATCTTCTATTTTATACTAACGTATCAAAGATAGTATATTTTATTTGGGAAATTCGTTTGGTATGTTATTAAACATGTTTAAATTACCTTTTCTTATTTCATCCACATTAAATACATATTCTCGTTTTTGAACAATTTGACCAAGATTAGCGATTATGATGTGGATCATCATAGAATCACCTGCCTCGATAGGTAATTAGCTAACGCGCTAGTTTTGTGTTGAACTAGACTGCCGAGACGAGGAGATCGAGGTTCATATCTCGTCGGGTGAACTGGGGGTGGTTTTCCCTAAATGGTTTTCCACCCTCCCAAATGCGGGTTCACTTACTCTAAATTCAACCTTCCAAATTCCTAATCCATTACGCAATTAGTACATAACCGATATCCGGGTATAAGACGTGGTGCTAAATAAATTAAAAAATCATAGGATCATGGATTCAATAATTTGGTCCTTCAGGCACTTGTAAAACATGGAGCTAGAAAAAAATAATATAAATAAAAAAATGGATCCAAACAGAAGAATCATAAAAATCAAAACTTCTTGGGAGCAAATACCTTTAGTGCAGCAGGTTCCACTACAAGACCAATAAAAAAAAGTTTTCCTCTTACAACTTTGTAAAAATAATAGTAAAAAAAAAAAAACCCGTTACCCTGCTGTTACAGAGTCATCTCTACGTCCAGTCTTAAGGGTTATAGCGAGGGTGGGAGGAAGAAGCCATGCGGCGTCAACTAGAACTAAGTAGGGAAGATGACCGGCGCCGCCTGCTCTGCCGGACAACTTTAGCTTACGAGATGAGACTGATCGACTCGATCGATATTCAGAGCGGCCTTTAATAGCTTTGGAGGGAACTGAATTGTTGGCACGTCCCTAGACAACCAGCTTTGGTTAGGTTGAAATGGGGGACAGGGGGCTGCTTTAATAATAATGGAGTGAGAGATGAGATATGATACGAGGAAGCAATAGCCCTGGAGAGCAGATCAGTCATCAGTTGAACACATCGAAATATAATTTGGGGCAAATGAGCTACCATTTAATCACAATGTAGTTTAAGGTTACTAAACCAGCCCAAAAGGGGCGCTGGCTCCCAAAAGAAGGGTTGAACATGATAGCCAAATATAAGCTGTGTGTCTAGCATTGTTTGAGTTTAAAAAAAAAACTAGGGTTGGAACACTTGAATCCTTAAGAATATTAGAGATTCAAGGTTTCGAGAAAATGTGGAGTCTAAAATCATTGAAAAATTATTTTAATTGAAATTTGTTTTAAAGTTCTAATACTGCTTATTGGTGGTTCAGAATCACAATAATTATAGGATAAACTCAACAACCAGGCCCCACACCATTAATTTAACACTTAGCTGAATGTTTTAATGAATGGATTAAATTATTTTTAACATTTAGTTACTATTTCTATTTTATATTAATCCATTATATTAATATTTCCTATGAGAATTTATAAATTTTTTGCCCAAGATTCGGATTTGACAGTTAAAATATTTGGATTATAGATTCGGGTTGTAAGATATGGATTGACCCAACTTTTAAAATACAACCGTTGAAACTGTTTAAAGGATAATAATGTATTTAGTAATTAATGAGGCAATCACAGTATTATTAATCGAAAGAAAAATAGTGATGCTCTGAAAGCATCGACAAACAATCCTCTTTTTTATTTAATTTTAGCACCATGTCTTACTACACGTTCAGGTTATGCGCATATGTACTAATTACGTTCATATGCTATGGATGAGGTAGGCCACATATGAATGGATGGATAGTGGATTTCTTAGGAGAAACCACCTTCATTACAGCCGACCGGGACTATAACCCCTATCTACCCGTCATCTGCAATCCAATCTAATAAGAAAGTGACGCCTTAAGGCCCTTGGCCCTGTCTAGTGCAAGTTTAAAACCTATTTTTGGATGGCTGGGGGGAGGGTGAAAGGCGTGGCGTGGCTTCACGACCGACCAAATTATCCTTCCGCGCCAACAAGAACAGATGGATCATGGAAAAAGTAGATGGCGCTAGCTACCGGACAGGTCTTGCGGAAAAGTCATACTTTGGAAATATCAGTTTTCTCGAGAAAGAGTGAAATTGTTATATTAATATTTTTAACACCTCTTCTAAGATCATGTATCAATGTTTATTAGGTGCTACATTTTCTTATTTTTTGTTATGCGACCGGCAGTTTTTTTATTGAAAAAGGTCTAAATTATCGATATTTGATAACTGTTAAAATTATAGAGGAGGTGTGTATATAAAAAGTATAACTTAATCAACATGATTCTATTCTTGAACAAACCGTTTCCGAAAATAAAATGGAAAAACAATAAAAATTCTTGAAGATAGCCGTTTGTTCCCATGGCTTTGCATTTCCATGCCAAATGAAAAGGGTCAATCGGCTTAAGAGAGCTACATGGTAGAGCATTGAAAAGATTTACATACGTTTAGAAATCCCATATTATTTAAAAAGTTGTTTGATTTTTAAAAATATCGGTTTCAACAAAATGTAAGAGAAAGCTATTAGCAAGTTTCTGACTAATTAAAAAGTTTAAATTTTAATTTTAAGCTTAAAAAATTAACGACACCTTATGCGAAAATTTGTACTTTCGAAATAAAAGTAAAAGGTTATATAAACATAGGTCTAGGCTTCCTCTTACAATAATGTCATGTTTTGACAGTGTCACAACAGAAAAATTTGAGACACTGTGGGATGGTTTTATAGGGTCTTATATAAGATATCACACCTTATTTAAACAATATTTTAACCCTTAAAATCTAAACTTTTTAACTATTCAGAACTTTTGCCTACATTTTGGTGAAAATAATATTTGAAAAAACCACTACATGAATAACGTCTGCAAAGCTTCTCACCTTTCTCTTGTGTTGCAAGTACCCTTAAAATGGAAGTGTAGGGACGAGATAAAAGGTGTTTTTTGCAGTTTTTATAATACAACTTTTTTTTGTCCATAATAAATAAAATATTTCTTCAGTAGAAACATAAAGTTTAATTTTCTTCACATAGTCTTATCATCAATTCTTGAATACGTCATGAGCATGGCGGCTATAGAAGATAAAGTTTTTAAATGTAGAGAAAAAGTTGTAATTAAATTCCAGGACATCCTTGACAGATATTAAACAACTGTTGAAATCACCATGTGAAAGAAATTAAAATTATGTTTCTACTGGAGAATATTTGATTTCGTTTTACAAAAAAAATGTTTTCACCAAAAAACTGCAAATATACTGCCCTTAGCTCGCGTTTTCTAAACTCTCACCTTAACCCACCACCCATGTAGTCACCTAAGTGACACTCAGGTATATTTGATGAAAATGAAGTAATGAAACTTTTAAACAATAAATCAATCTCCAGCCGCTTCAAGAATTTTATGTTGCTACCTTATTAAAGTAGGATGATAGGGTTTGCAAGTTTAAGGGAAGTACTTTTGTAAGTTTTTATAGCAAATTTTTTTCGGCAAAATAAATCAAATATTTCTCCAATATAAACATAGAATTTAATTTTCTTCACATAATCTCAAAGAGTTTTTGAATATCTATTCTAGAATTTGATGAGATACTTTTCTATCTTCATTTAAAAAGTTTATTATCAAATGCTTATATATTCATTACAAGTATTAAAACACTGTTGAGAACATTGTAGAAAATTAAACTAAACTAATGTACTGAAGCAATATTTTATTAATTTTGTCCATAAAATGGTCTTTACTATACAAACTGAAAAAAAAAATACGAACTTTAATTCCCGTTTCATTTCACCCCGCCAAAAGAACGCTAGCTAAATCTATTAAAGTTATAAGTTTTTAAAGAGTAAAAGACAAACACAGTTTCTGGTTATTTTTCACTTTTCAAAACTTCAGTGTCAAGATAATTTAATACATGTAAAAGCGAAGTGGGGATCGAGAGGGAGCTATAAGAATTAATAATCACAAACTCGTCAAAAGCATGCAAACCACTGTTCAACTATTTAATTATTAAAATGTCAATCGGGAATTCACGACACGGTGTGTTAGACACACCTTGGCCGCTGATTTTGCAATTCATGCAGATTTCTCACCAATTCATGCATGATGTGGACCAAACACAGATATGGATATTAGATATTGAACATCACAGGGAAGAGGTGTTTTGGGGGGAGAGGGGTTGAGGTGGGTGGTGGGTGGGTGGAGATGTTTGCCATTTCAAATAGATTTCGCGAACAAAGGATGAAGGCATTAATAAAAAAGAACACCTTTATTTTAACGTTTTGTGTTGATGTGCTGTTAATAACCATTTCAAAATCCATACCATGATCTGACTCACTCCGGTGGCTGAGTGATCTAAGGTGTTAGACTCGCATCACTCTTTGGCGTCTTTTAACGTATACACTTTTTTATGTCTAATGGTGGGGGGGGGGGAGGGGACAAAGTGACGTCGTTGTCAGGTTAGGGTGAGTAAAAAACAACAACACATAAGGGTACGTAAGACATATTTCTGATTGTTTATAAAACAACTTAAACGAGAAAGTTTGGGTAAAAGTTTTGTTAAAGTTGAAAAATAAAGTCAAAATGAAGAAAATGGTCTCTGTCACAACCTAGAAAAACTATTTTCAAATTTCGTACACAAAATTTAACAGTAATCACCATTAAACCAGGTCTTTATTGATATTTTTTAATTGGTTGTTTCAAGTATGGAGTAGTAATTTGATTTATCAAACATCGGAACTAGTTTTAATTAGTTTGTTTATAAATAGGCTACTATTATTTTCCATTCTCCTACACAAACACAAACCAATATATTATGTTGAGGTGGAAGGGGAGGCGAGAAAAGGCCAGTGTTTTTGCAGGTTTTTTTAGCAAATTTTTTTTTCTGTCAAAACAAATCAAAATATAATAACTCTCCTGTAGAAACATATAGTTTAATTTTTTTCACATTGTGATATCAACAGTTGTTGAATATCTGTCAAGGATGTCCTGTAATTTAATGACAACTATTTCCCTTCAGTTAAAAAGTTTCTCATCTAATGCCGCTATGCTCATGACAGGTATTCAACAACTGTTGATATCACGATGTAAAGAAAATTAAACAAAACGTTGCTACTGGAGAAATATTTTATTTCTATTGGTCAAATAAATGTTTTATTATAAAAACTGCAAAAAAACACTAAAGTTTTCTATCGTCCCGTACATCCTCACCTTGAGTAACTCGTTGGACTTGTGAGTGTATGATATCAAGTCTTAAGACATGAGAATTAAATAAGAGTAATCAAGCTCTTCCTCTGAGATAAAAGGGATGGGGATAGATGTACCCCCTACCCGTTCCGCTGCTTATGGTAGCTATCAGGTTTTAAATACCGGTCGGAAGCATTGAAGTTAGTTTTTTAAATGTGATTTTCTCATCCTCTCTTCAAGTCAACGTGGAGGAATTTCCTTTAACAAACGCTCCTAGCACACGGATTTAGAAAATATCGTTAACAACGAGGGTTCAAACCCAGCTGAGGCCAACACATTTTTATCGAGTTATACAAACCTATAGAAAAACTTCGCTTAGAGAGGAAGTAAAGCCTTCAGTCCCATATCGATGTAGGCTTATAAAATATCCCTGGAAGGTACGATATGTGATACCTTTCCAACAACATCTATGAGGAGTTGCCTGCTCGCTTATAGAAATTAATTCCGGGAAGTACCGGGAAACCACCGCGCACATATTCTCTACTTTACTAGTACATGTTCTTTCTCCCAGATGGAGTGGTCGTGTGGCACTAACCAGCTGAATGGCTGGAGTGCGCGCACTTCTCCAGTTAAATGAGGAAACGCGTAGCATCAACCATCTGGTTAAGAACTATCAACCCATCATCACGCGTTTTAGACATAAAATAAACAATAAATATTCATGTAAAATGAGGGAAGTTGGGCGCTATTTTTTACTTTCTCATATCAAGAGAAATGTTTGTGATTGTGAAAAAAATCAATATCGAGATTATGATAAATTTTTACATTTTATGTGAACACGATCCCAAAAAGTGTCTCTCAAGCCACGGATTCAAAACGGTTTAATCGACTTTGTTCAAATAGGGCTATACCCCAAAAAGTTTTAACCCTAACCATTCAATTAAGGGTAGTTTACAAACAAGTAGTTTTTTTAAATTTCAAATTTTTCGAGAATGTCTCCAACGATTGTGTTTAAAGTGAATATCTATGATTTTTTTTGACATGACAAATAGCATTGTATGGCTGGTTTTTGGACTAAAATTCGTTGAAGGGTAGTTTTTGATTACTGATTTTTCAAAAACTTGAAATATTCTACAAATGACTAACGCTTTAGTTACAAATAGGTAGCTTGGTAGTGTTTGACATAACATATAACACTGTTTACCTGTTTTTGGGTTAAAAACTCATTTATGGGTAATTTACTGGTGAGTGATTTTTAAAAAACTTGAAATATTTTACATATGGCTCTTAAGATTTGGTTCCAAATGGGTATCTTGGAAGTGTTTGAAATTACAATTAATACTGTATGTTACCCGCTTCAGTGGCCGCATGGTCTAAGGAGTTTTTTTCGCAGTAGACTAGACTGTCGACTACGGGAAAATCGAGGTTCAAATCTTGGTCGTGTGTACCGACGGTGGTATCTCTGAAATGGTTTTCCACTGTCCTTCCAGGCAAATGCAGATACACTTCCTCTAAATATAACCATCCTAATCTCTAAAACCATTCGTGTAACTAGTATACAAGCGTATAACCCCCAACAGATATTAAGACGCGGTGCTAAAAAAAAAAGGGTAAAATATATTCTTAGTAAACCATATTAAGGATCGAATTCGAGCCAACCTCCACTAGCGTCTTACCCTATATATATAGTAAGGTCGAGAGTCGCGTGTCAAGCAGTCTCCAGATATACGAATATACAGGGTGTACTGTAACATTTAGGACCCATTTCAGGGGTGGACAGGAGACACAAAAAACAATGAAAAATTTCATACAAACAAGTGTCCCATTCGACCTTGTTTTCGAGTCACAGCCAAATTGTTCCAATAAACTATTTTTACTAGTATATCATACTCGATATCTATCGACTTGGTGACTAGGTATGTTCCGTTAGATATGCCTATTTATTCCAAATATCTGATATTTTTGAAAGAGTGTGGCCTTTTGACGACAGATGACTGCTGACTTGCATTCAGGCCTGTAGAGTATGACGTCACTCTACCGGCACCGCGCGCTCTTGAACTCTGGGCCCGCCGTATGGGGCGCTAGAGGGCAGGTCACGTGGTCTTGCTCTCTGGCTTCCACGCTGGCGGGACCACAGTTCAACTCTCACTCACTTTACTAACTTACTTTGGGTCAGACGAACATGATAGTGCTTGTTTGCGCATCAAACGAAATAGTTTTAGTAGACATTGTTCTTTATAGATCAGCTGTAATTGTAACAATACACGAAACTGTAAACCTTAAATGTTTAACAAAGGCTTTCAGCTATTACCAATTAATAAAAGTTCAATAATCTGGCATCGGACATTGTTTTTTATTTGGATCACTTGTGGTTATAACCAAAACCAGCACGCTTCCAGTAACTAACTGGTTAAAAAGGTCTAATGAACAACAAACAAACAAACAAACAAACAAGAAGGTTCCACGAAAAGGGTTTCACCAAGAGATGGGTTTCAGGCCTAGCCTGACCATTTTGAGCACTTCCTATAATGTTAAGAAGCTTCACATTACTGGAGTACAAACACGACTATAACGCAGTAACAAGGTCAAATGGGACAGGTATTTATATTACATTTTTCAGTTTCTTATCTCTTTCTCACCGCTTAAGTGGGTTCCACATGTTACGGTACACCCTGTATATACGGGCTGAAAAAAAACCCAAGCATTTTAGACTTAACCGGGTATCTGTTGACTTCCAAATTCTAGACTATAATTACGTCCGTTAGATCAAGAGCTTGACGCAAGAACCAATTTAACTAACGTGTTGGTTTTTTCCTTCTTCTCTAATTGGGATATTATAACATTTTTGTTTAAATATTTCCCTGAATATTCCATTAAAAAATCTGTTCAAAGATGAATTTCTAAAAAAAAAATGTTATCCTCTTAAATTAATGATATAATACCGTATGTATAACAAAACCTTAGAGAAAATTTATCTCGATTTGGACGCCAAAGTAAGAATAATAAATTACTAATTAAAATATCTTTCATTTAATTTAACTAAAAGGCAAATAATATTATTAAGAAAATTATTAAATCATAAACACACACAATAGGTTATTCAAATATTAAACTTTTAGTCAAACAAGATACCTTTATTTAGAATTAAATTAAATATCGCTATGAAAACAAGAATTTATACAAAAAACACACAAACATTATCTTTATTAGAAAAAAACCCAACTAAACTGTTAAGAAGCTTACGTTGCTTTGTTACGATAACATTCCCTTGAATGCCAAGATTAGCTTTACAACGTACTAAAACCTTTATATTCTACTTTTATTTGAGGAAATTAAATTAGAAGTAACAGTCATTTGAATGCCCGCTATAAACATTCTTTTTGTCCGAATTATCATTTTAAAATTATTTTACTAAAATGCTTGCTAATGAATGCCTGGTTAAATCTATTGGAATATTATGTTAGCATTTCACTTTTTGTGAGCATTTTAAATGGCCAGGTTTCAAAGGACGACTTATCTCGATAATAGAAGCATAAAAGTAGCTAGGCGAGGTCGTTGTAAAGGGCAGGGCGGCCACACAACCTAAAGAATAAAATAAGCACTGATACAAAATTCTAAATATCCCTTACCAAAACCCATATTGGAATTGTTCATAACGTTCAAAAATTATAAAAATATTTGATAAAAATGCCCTTAAAAATAAATAAACAAATAACATATTAAAAACTAAATATATTTCTCTTCCATAGACACCCAAATTTATCATTTTCTCTGACCAATGATAAAATGTCCTTCTCTCTAATAGAGACCATCCTAAAAGATGAAATTGGAAGATAGTTGATTATAAATTAAAAACTCCTTACGTAATTAGTCCAACACCTTGCAGTATATAGTTCAGAATCTTTCCAAAGTGGAAACTCACCTGCCGTGTCAGGGTCTCGTTATCCACTTGCCTGGGAAACAAACACCTCTTGCGAGGCTCCTCTAATCCATCATGGCTGTGTCCTTAGTGCGTAGCCACGCATATTACATGCGCAGCGGGCAATTTAGGAACCGACGCCACAGTGACTGCCGTCAACCATCTTCACTAACTCCCCTCAGCAGTAGGGGTTGGCTTCTCCTTCTGTCAGTGTTGGACTATTATGTGCAGGGGCGGTAGCCCCTCGGTGTAGGTGAGGCACCTAGCCTCAGGATTCAATCATAAGAGCTTTCAACTTGAGTTGCCCAGCGGGGAACTCGTGGAGGTGGCCTGACCTGCTTTCCGGAAGGTATTTATTACCTACCAGCCGCTTAGTGTTTGGCGAGTATTGGGGCGGGGACCGACCTCCCTCCTATTCACTTTCACATAGAGAGACCTCAACAAAGATATAGCCACCCCTCGAGTTAAACCCTCTGGACGTTACCTGGGGCCTGTCACGAGGAGGCAATCTGCCAGGATTACTGGATAAGCAAATCCCTCAGACAGAGAGGAGAAGCCTCTTGTCCCGTTCGAGTCAGGGCAGTCGTCAAGAGGGCAAGCACGTCTCAAAACCTAAGTGCTTCCAGCCCTAAAGCATAAAGTTCTTACTTTGACAAATTAGTATTCACACAAAACTGACTTTTAAAGTGTTAACATTCCTCCAATGAAAAATAAAGGATCAGTAACACACAAAGATGACATCTAATGGCGTACTTTTTATCATATAAAATAGTTGACTTCTATTATTTGATTATATATTAGCTATTTATTATTTTAATCTAAGTTTCCTGCTCCACAGTTATCATGCTAGTTGAATAATCGTGTTCCATTTTCACATTTTATAACCACACGAAGAGAAGCCTGACGACAGTTTATCCTCTAGCTCTTGCAAAGTATAAACAGACTTGGGAAAATATTTAATTCTGATTTGCTAGTCAAAAACCTTAAATTTCACGTTAAAAATATTAAGGAACACGTCTTACCACCCATTTGAGTTATGCACATTAGTACTGATTGCGCTAATAGGGATGAGGAAGGTTGAAATATAGTAATGTACTCGGATTTGTGTGAAGGGAAAGTGAAAAATCATTTAGGTATAGCCTTGCTCAGTACAACCTGTCAGGATTAGTTTCTCAATCTCCCCGTCATCGGCGATCCAGTCTATTGCGAGAGTACCCGACTCGGTGGCGTAGTTGGCTAACGCGCCAGTCGTGTTGAGCCAGACCACCGAGGACGGGGAGATCGAGGTTCGAATCTCGGTCGGGTGAACTTGGGGTGGTTTTTCCTAAATGGTTTTCCACTCTCCCTCCACGCAAATACGGGTTCACTTCCTCTAAATTCAACCTTCCCAATTCCTAATCCATTAGTGTAATTAGTACTTAAGCGTATAACCCGAACGGGTAGTAAGACGCGGTGCTAAAAAAAATAATTAAATTATCGCGAGAGTGACGCCTTAAACTATCGAAGTGGGTCTGAAGTTGTTAGGTCAAAGCTTGGTGACAGTCACAATTATTATGTCTGATTAAATTGCATAGATCACATATTTACAGTGTTATCACCACGTTTTAATTACTGTTCAGGTTGTACGAAAATCTGATAAATACTCTTAATGGGGTAGGGTACCTGCATTTGAGTGGAAAGGAAGTGGGAAATCTTTTAAGTATCCAACCGGATGTGATTTGTGATTTCAAGGTTAGCCACTTTTTTTTTAGCACAGCATCTTACTATACGTTCGGGTTGTACGCTAATGTGCTAATTATGATAGTGGTTTTAGGGGTTAAGAATGTTATAGTTAGAGAAGCGAAGTCGTATTTGCTTGAAGGGAAAGTGGAGAACCATTTTGGAAAAACCACCCTCATACGCTCGACCGATATTAGAATCTCAATCGGCCGTCTAATCTACTGCGAGAACAACGCCTTAGACCATGCGGCAACCGAAGCGGGTTGTAGCCGATTAAAAAAAAATAACAAGAGAAACACAAATACACACATACGTGTCCTTTATGTGTGATGTAACACCCTTGTCATAGTTTAAGGGATGTTGATAGTATAAGGGATTATTTCCCCCATCCGACCCTTCTTCCCTAACATTGATCGCGCGAGACAACCTCCCCCCAAACCCCGTTAACCCGTAACATTATGTAAATGCCGTTGTTAATACCGCGTGGCATTTGACGGCGGCATGCAGTGAACATTATCTAATAGCCGTGTATAATCACTACCAACTGTTTAGACCACTCTATTATACGCCTGAATGTGTTGGGGACGTCATCAGAGAGGTCTCCTCACTCTACTTGAGAGGAAGAGGGTGGAAGGGGGTGGTGGTGGTGAGATGAGCCACCACAAGTGGCGCACCTGTTAGAATTTCGAATGTGTGTCGTGAGAGGGGGGAGGGGGGTGTGTGAAGACGAGAGCTTGGAGGTACTCATGGCTGAAGTGCGAAGCCATTTTGCGTTAGGCAAATCTTTACTGGCTCTGGACCTACGGGTGCTTGTTTTTTTCTCTTCTTTTATTAGAAACCATCAAAACACTTGTATGCTGGCTATAAGAGACTTAGAAAAAAAAACTATAGTTGTATGACCGAAATAAGAATCTTTATCACAATGTTCATAAAGTGAACGGATCTTTCTTTCGTGTCTTCATGCGTTTATACAGCTGTCACTTTCAACAGACGTTTAATGACGTTGTCTACAGTAGCCCCATGGCTTCTTTGGTGCTGACTGACAGTTCACAGCTGACTTCTGACAGTCAACATTTAGGTATATACCTAAATTTTGACTATCAGAAGTGACAGCTGCTAAAACACATGTTTTTTTGCAGATCATATGGTTCGGCGTAGGGATACATAATTTGGTCTGGTAGCTTTTCAAAGCCGTCAGCTGTCAGCTGTGAGCTGTCAGTCAGCACCAAAGAAGCCATGGGGCTACTGTATATTCCATTCACGGTAGGAATTACTCTCTGAAAGGTCTTTTTTCCTACCAATATCCTACTATATAATAGATTTCTGGCAGGGAAAAAGACCTTTCAGAAAACAATTACGCTGAATAGACTTTACTTTCGTCAATTCGAAGCTATTTCGCCAAGCTGGTTGTATTTAGTTCGCCACACCTAAGCACTCCAAGTGCTTTCGCACTTAATGCCCTTGGCCCTGTCGAGTGCAAGTCTAAAACCTATTTTGTGGGATGGTGGGCGGGAGGGTGAAAGGCAAGGCGTGGCTTCACAACCGACTAAAGTAACCTTCCGCGCCAACAAGAACAGATGGATCGCGGAAACAGTAGATTGCGCTAGCTATCGGAGAGGTCTTGAGGAAAAATCATCCGTTTGGAAATATCAGTTCTCTCGAGAACGAGTGAAATTTTTTATAGTAATATTTTTACCACCTCTTCTAAGATAATATATCGATGTTTATTAGGTGCTACATTTTCTTATTTTTTGTTATGCAGCCGGCAGTTTTTTATTAAAAAATATCAATATTATCGATATTTGATCAATGTTAGAATTATAGAGAAGGTGTGTATATAAAAAGTATAAATTAATCAACATGCTTCTATTATTTAACAAAACGCTTCCGAAAAGAAGATTGCAAAACAATAAGAATCCTTGAAGACAACCGTTTGTTCCCATGGCTCTGCATTTCCACGCCAAATGAAAAGGGCCAATCTACTAAGACGCCATTGTACAAAATAGAAAGAGGGAGGGAGGGGGGGAATGAGTAATTCAACCTGTGAGGCAGACTGGATAGGACTAGATTAAGATAGAGATCGGGTGTAATGATGTGGACTGCATAACTAGCTCTAGATAAAGATAGTGTGAAAATCAAATAGCTGAAGCTATTATTTGTGCTTTTTAGTAAGGAATTCTCCATCTAGATATCATATTCTGAAAATTGAAAAATGAAAAATGACACCTGGACATGGGAATCGAACCCGGGACCTTTGGCTTAGTACGCCAATGCTCTAACCACTGATCTATCCAAGAATCTTCCCGTGCCCAGGATAATTCTTCACTCATATTTTAAGGCAGTCTATGATGGACGTGCGGAAATCGTTGGCTACAAATGTATGATTTTATTAAGATCACAAGATATCAGATAACGCAGCCATCTTCGACTCGGTAATTGGCTTATTGCTGCCAATGCAATCCCGTACAATTATAATAATTGTACAAGTGGCAGCAATGAGCCAACTACCAAGTCGAAGGTGGCTGCGTTATCTAATAGATCGTGATCTTAATAAAATCATTCATTTGTAGCTGACGATTTCCGCACGTCCATCATAGACTCTGCCTTAAAATTTGAATGAAGAATGACCCTGGGAACGGGACGATTCCTGGATAGCTCAGTGGTCAGAGCATTGGCGTGCTAAGCCAAAGGTCCCGGGTTCGATTCCCGTGTCCAGGTGTCATTTTTCAATTTTCAGAATAAAGATAGTGTGTAATGATGTGGACTGCATAGTACCAGATCAAGATAGGGATAGATGGCGTACTTTAGTAATTGCGGTGATTAAATTTCGAGATCCTAATTACATAGAGTAAGTAAGTAGGTACGAACCTAGGATGAGATACTTCTTGTGTACAGCCTCATACGCCGTCCACTCGATATTTTTGAACCTGTTCCTCTCCAGCCTCACTCCGTGGACAAGATCCTGCTCTTGAGGCTCGTTGGGGTTCCTGAAACACAAGGTCAGACGTTAAGGAAGCCACCTTCTTGAGAGTTTAAACATGGCCTAATATTCGGATACATTTCTTGATTATTATTTCGACACCTATGTTTAATGCCATTGATACCTTTCTTAAGACAGTAGAAATACGCCAAATATATGTAGTTTTTTTCTTTTAGATGTGATATATTAACGCGTACGTCCCACGTAAAGATATGAGACTGGAAATTATCAGTTTTTGAAAATTTTCAATAAATATTTTCGAGGATAGAAAAAAATCCAGCCATTTAAATGAGTTTAAATAAATCAATAACCACGATTCCAGTTCTTTCCTCACCCTCACGTACTGACTGCAGCGCTTGGTGGTTGAATGTATAACTAACATTGGGTCTGCTGTGGGACCAGGTATACGTTAATACTTAATAATATAATCAAAGCGTTAGTGACTTCATCAACTTCCGCTGGGAATTAACGATCTGAAAATTTTAGCGAAAATTTTTCATCTCTAATTGCTATTTTTTTTTTCATTTTGAATTTATCAGCAAAAGAAGATGAATGAAATAATATTAAGGTCAGTATTTGCTGATCATTTTTAACCCAATCCCCTACTTTTCCCCATAATACAATATTTTATAGCTTTATGTAAGCCTCTATGTCACGGTCAAAACACGAAGTCTAGATAGTTTGCGAAATGCCCGGCTACTTCTAGCTTTGGCCACCGAAATCAGCTAAAGCAAGACATATAGTATCGTGATTTACAAGCGGGCTGCTAGTTGGCCAGCCAGTTTTTAGATATGGCAGTAGTAAACTGGCCAAAGAAAATTATTTTAGTTTAACTCACTTCTATTTCGTTAGACGTATATATAACCACGTTTACAGTTAGTTTATTTTATGCGTGACGGGAATGGTCTGGTCCTATCCCCACGGTAGCCCCCCAACCCCCCCTATCCCCATAAGGAGACTCTCAAGTCTCAGCGGTTAGGTTAGCTTAGGTCGAGATTGTGTTGTCGCTTTGATTAGCCAAAACGATACTTCGAATTTTTCCCCTATCAATATTTCGCGATTTTGCTGGATCAGCTGGCCAATCTGTTAAAAAGAGTCCAGCCAATTCGTGAAGCAACCGATTTTGGGATTTGGCCATAACATATTATTATTATTATTATTATTATTATTATTATTATTATTATTATTATTATTAGGTGTTCTGTCTTATGATAGGTCCATTCCTTTTGTCATTGAATTTAGACCGCCAATAAGTCTTGCCCTCTACCTCCTCCTTCAGCTCCCAGAATTTTCTTCTTACCTTCAAGTCATCTAGTATTTGAATATAATGAACAAGGCCCGAAAGCGGCTGCTTCGCGAATTGGCTGGGCTCTTTTTAACACATTGGCCAGCTGATCCAGCCAAATCGCAAAATATTGATGGAGGAAAATTCTATGTATATTATATATATATATATATATATATATAAATATATATATATATATATATATATATATATATAATATATATATATATATATATATATAATATATATATATATATATATATATATATATATAAAATATAAGTTATAGGCTCTGGGTATCGCCCCTCCCAACTCAATCCTCCCAAGTGAGTAGTTCGCAAGCCACCACTGAGGAGAATTTACCATAAAATATTCATCTCGATTCAAACGTCAACATTGCTACTGTGAGTATTTGCTGATGGGAAGAAGGAGAATGAGGGGTTGGGAGGGGGGTGAGGCAAAGGTCACCTGCTTGATGGATGCTGCCAGTCCTAGAAACGTCTGCGTCTGCAACAGATAATATGGTCGTGTCGGGCGTGTGTTTCACCGCAGGTAGAGAGATATGTCAGTCCACCACGGGCAGGAATATATGTCCAGGGGAAATCACCCGAGCTTAGAGTGACGTCACCGCCAGTTAATCAACCCAGCCAGAATCGATTATTCTGATGGTATACCGATTATTACAGACAGTTGACCACGCGTAGAGTGATACTGTTTATTTATTTATGGGTATTTAACGTGGACTTAAGGAACAGACGGATTATGTCTTATTTTATGATTTACAAGCTAACTTTTTTTTTTAGCACCACGTCTTAGTTCCCGATCGGGCTATACGATAATGTGTCAGGGATGAGGAAGGTTATATTTAAATGAAGTGTACCTGCATTTGCGTGGAAGAAGAGCGGAAAACAATTTTGAAAATAAAACAGTACACCCGATCGAGATTCGAACCTCGATCTCCCCATTATCGGCAGGCTATTCTACTTGCGAGAGTAGCGCGTTAGATCACGTGGCCACCGAAACGTGTGCACAAGCTAACCTAATCCTAGAACAGACACAACGACAATTTCCCTGGCCGTGAATTCCTCAATGTGAAGGGGAAAACCACAATTTCACCAATGATAGTATTTCGGTAACTCCAGGGAGTTCAACCCGGGACCCTTAGATCACTAGACAAAACGGCTGAGCTAAGGCGTCATCTTCCCTCCGCAAGGTGACTTGAACCAGATTTTCTCACCCTCCCCTCAGTGTTGATTTCTGTGCTTATCTCGGGTTAGCCATTCGATACCTTGGCTCAGATGATAGTGTGTCTGCCTACTGAGTCAAGAGTCCTTGGTCCTATTCCCGATATGGGCAAAAAAATGTTTTATTGGTAAAACGTTGGTTGCTCCTTTAACGGTGATGAATTGATGGCCGGGGGACGGATGTCATGTCTGTTTTCTATTTCTATTTCAGTTAGTTTATAAGTCAAGTGACGATATAATCAGTCGATTAGGAAGGTGCACGTTAAATACTTCAATTATTTTAATAATAAATATACACAAAAATATCTTATTTTTTCACCCTTTTATTTTATACATCTTACTACTCGCATGGGCCGGACGCATTTTAACTATACTATAAATGAGTAGCGACCAGGAAGGTCAAACTTAGAAGAAATGTCACTGGATTTGCATGGAAGGAGAGAAGTAAGACTATTTATGAAAAAAAAACCACAATTAATATGGCTGGGATTCTTTATATTTTAGCTCCCGTTCGGGTTATATTATTATTATTATTATTATTATTATTATTAATAGCACCACGTCTTACTACCCGTATGGGTTATAAACAAAGCCAAAATTAAAATCATTACTGTAATTTGTAAAGGCAAAAATGTTTTAAAAGTCTGATTAAGATATAAAAGACGTTTACATAAATTCCCAGAATAAAACCAAATTGGTAAAAAAAAAAAAAGTTCACCTATCACAGCAGCCCCATTGGTTTTTCTGTTAACATAAACCAATATGGCTGTTCCCACTTCATTTCAGGCCTATTCCAGTAAGAATCTAGCATCGAAGAATCGAGGTAAAAATTTAAGAATCGAAATCGAGTATCGGAACCGAAAAACTAATATCGTCCCATCTCTAGTTTAAATCAAATTCAAAATGGCTTCCAAGTTTACCAAATTTGATGGGATAATGTGCTCCAAACTCTCTTTGGGTTGGGAAACCTAACTCTCAAAAACCTCTTTTTTGTTTTGTTAATCCCTTCCCGCTTGCACAAATAAGATTCCACTGCCAATGAAGGTGAAAGATGTGGGGATTCACCTTGTTAAAAGTGAAATGTCAACAAAGATACATTTTCTTCTTATTCATAACATACAGTAGCCCCATGGCTTCTTTGGCGCTGACTGACAGCTCACAGCTGACTTCTGACAGTCAACACTTAGGTATATACCTAAATGTTGACTGTCAGAAGTTACAGCTGCTAAACACATGTTTTTTGCAGATCATATGGCTTGGCGTAGGGTTACATAATTTGGTCCGGTAGCTTTTCAAAGCCGTCAGCTGTCAGTCAGCACCAAAGAAGCCATGGGGCTACTGTACTTAAACTTTACCCAGTACTGCGTTATTTGACGTTAGAATGCACTGGGGTCAATTTTCCAGGCGATATATCCCGCCCCTCCACCATGATTGTGCCTCCACGTTCCTCCAATTGGCACTCAAGTGCAACCCCAAGCTACTTACGTTTACGTGCGCTTTGCTAAGTGTTATATTTTTAATTATGAGCTATAATATTCGATATTCAAAACAAGTAACAATGTCGTCGACTTTATTGATAGTGAAGCAATAATTATTGTACGCGTTGAAACAATCTCGTAGACGGACTACAACC
Organism: Timema podura; assembly: GCA_033556935.1. NCBI lineage: Eukaryota > Metazoa > Arthropoda > Insecta > Phasmatodea > Timematidae > Timema > Timema podura. The sequence continues at coordinate 22,089,271 of JAVRXN010000014.1, forward strand.
AATGATGTCGCAGCTACACATACACCGCGCAACTTGGAGTGGCGTACTTTTGAGTATAATTAGTAGGAGGGACGTTTGCGCGACTGAAATGTAGACAACGCTTAAAAGAAGTCAGGCAACGGCCAGACGAACTGTAAAATATTGCCAAAAAATTCAGTAAAATAAAGCTGCTACATATTATAGCATGTGGGGGGTCAGACGATGGCTTTAAAATACTACCAAAAACCGCAGTAAAATAAAGCTGCTACGAAAATGTGGGTGGCCAAACGACGGCTGTAGTGCTGCTTCTTCAGCAACAAGTAACTTTTGTGTGCAGCTGTGAAAATGAAATAAAAGTGATGAATCCTAATGCCAAACTGCGTTTTGCGTGTTACTTGTCTGACGTCAGCGCCATCTAAAAAAAAAGAAAAAAAGAAGAAAGTGATGGATCCATGCCATCATTAGTAACCGAACAACACATAGGTAATTTGTTTTACTTGATGAAAAACCGAAAGTGTAGCTTACTCTATAGAAATTTCTGAGTACTGTCGAATGTCAATTAATTCGTTTGACTACCAAATGAGTTTTTTTCCCTTCAAAACTGAATCTATCCCAAGCATCTCCTACTAGAGCTTCCGTTACGCTAGACCAACATTGCAACTTCAAATCGCAGTTTTTGTGCTCTTCACACTTTGTCATACAGACATGGATATTTCTGTACCTCAATAATTAGGTGTTTGCTATCTACTGAATCGATATCATATTTTGGAACAAAATGGTAAATAAAATAAAGAAAACACACGAGGCAGGAATATGACGCTGCTACACAATACTGCACGGCTTTCGCTGTAAACTGACGCCAGAATTATGGGCCCAGGCCACAGAGAAGGAAAGAATCCTTGTCTGTGGCCCAGGCCTATTCGTCTGCGACACGAGATTGTAATGAGTTTCACTTTCTAACTAAGCAGTAATTTACAGCGTTGTGTAGCCGGCTCAATTTGATATATTAAGTGCATTTTAATGCTTTATTTTACTGTGGGTGTTGGCAGTATTTTACAGCTCGTCTGGCCGTAGCCTCATGGGCGACAAGCTGTTCTTGTCGCTCTGTGTAACCTTCAAGCGTTATTTACTGCTCGTCTGGCCGTAGTCTTAAGGTCTTAAGGTAAGAGAGAAAGGAAGGCGCGAATCAAGCTCAATATTTGTTTACAGTTTTCATGCAAAAAAAAACAACCTTTAATGGCAAAAATAAATACACTTTTTACTCCAGTAGATACTTTTAGTTTAATTTTAACGACACGAATATCGCAACGTTTCTTAAATATTTGTCATGACTAGAAAAAGTCCTGATGAAATTATGCAATGCTCTTGACATAAATAAAAAAAAACCTGTTAAGATGATTTAGTGCGGAAAACTAAATTAAATGTATCTACTAAAAAATATTTGATTTAATTTAGTCAACGATTTTTTTGTCATAAAAAAGTGAAGCGAATACGAAGTGTAATTCCCGTTCCCGTCCATCTAATCCTAAGCCGTGGTGGGGGGGGGGGGGATTAGGAGTAGTTTATTACAAGTTGAATCCCGCGTTCAACTAAAACTCACAAGGATTAAGGCGGCCACCTCGGTCAGCGAGAAAGTATCAATCGCCGTCAGGCTTAAAATATGATGGTCTGTGTCGTTTTCTCGAACTACTTCTCTATTATGTCTAAGCTAATGTTCCCTTTATCCCTTCACCTACAACCACCATTTTCATGTCAATAAGAAAGATGGGAAATAAAACTACGGAACTTCTTATCTCAAGATAAAGAGTAAAAAATATCGCCGCTAGTTGTCAAATATCTTACAATATTCTGTTGTGCGCCTATAAAAAAAACTACTGTATTTGTTATAGAAAAACTAAATCTAAGATCCTTTTTCATAAAGAGTCTCATAGCTACGCAAATATGTTAAAAATGTAATTGAAAATGAGCTAATGTCACATTATAAAACAATTATTTTGTATAAATAAAACTCAAACTGAGTTGTTAAACAAACAAAAAAGCCCTTTTGGAACCTTTCGACTTTATTTTGACGTGAACAGAATTTTGAAATTATTATTATTAGGTATTCAGTTTTACAAAAGGTCGATTCCTTTTGTCAGTAAACTTAGACCGCCAATGCGCCTTCTTCTTCTTCCGTTTCCAGAATTTTATTCTTTCCTTCAAGTCATATAATATTTGAATCCTCCTTCCTAAGCTCCTCTTTCCCTCAAGCTTTCCTTCAATGACGCTATGCAGAAGACATATTTTCCGAAGGATGTGTCCAATTCAGTTTGCCTTGCACCGAAGAATCACATCCAAGATTGTTCTCTTCTCACCTACTCTTCTTAGGACTTCATTTGTCACTTTGTCAATCCACCTGATTTTCTCGTAGAATTAGAGCTGAACGTTTACGCAGAAATTTTTCACTTACCAAAGCGGCCTCCTTAATGACATGTTTTTTAAACCACCATAAAAAAAGATTGCAATAGAATTAATGATAATATTGTTTATTAAAAATAACACAGCACATTTCATATAGATCCAAACGTGTATTTTTTTTATCTCTATGTAACAAAATATTTAAATTGTAAAATTACATTTACACTACGAATGTCAATTTGCTTAATTTTTTTGACAAGTTGCTTTTTTTTAAAAAAAATAATAAAAAATTAACAACTCATGCAAAGCTTTGTTGGATGGAAACGTACCCTTTATGTGATCCCCCCCCTCTCAAGTTTGACTCGTCCCCCCTCTCCCCCCCCACTTCCCCTGACATCCATTCCACCCGATCCCCAACAACTCGGCGAGGCTGAAGATGACAACGCCATATTGAATACGAGGCAAACAGCCCGGGGATATGGGTAATGACAGGGGAACCTCGCCGTTATTTTTTTTTAGCGTGTGTGCTTTCTCTCTCTCTATCATCTGCCTGTTTGTCCCAAGCGTATCTATGTAGAGCAAAAAAAGAAAAAAGAAAAAAGAATCAATAGACCAGTTAGTTCCGATTTTTCTTTCTCATCTCTATGTTACAAAAGTTTGCAACTTCAAACCTCTTCTTTACTTCCATCACTACCATATTTTGGAAGCGACAAAGAAATGTTCTTTTGTTATGGATAGTATAATCCATTCAAATATAAGACTAATAGCAATAATTTGAGGAGGTGGGGCGGGTTGAAGAGGGAGGGGGCGTCATTGTATATTACTACCTGTCGAGGCCATCCGTGTGCTTATAATAATAGAGAGGTAAAATTTTAGAAAGAAAAAACAACGTTTGTGGCCGCGTGGGTTTAAGGCGCTACACTTGCAATAGACTAGACTGCCAATGACGGTGGTTCGAACCCACGATCATCGTTTCCTGGTTCACAATTGTATGTGCACATTACAGGTTGTATTTAACTTCTGTAAGGTGACCTGGCGGTCTAGGGGTAAGGTGTTGGACTTCTGTGCTGAGGTCCGGGGTTCAATCCTCAGTACCGACACAGATTTATCTGATTGCCAAACCCTTCCTTCACCTCTGACAAGACGTGTATTAATCACAGCTCGTGAATGTGAGGAATGCCAGGCCTCCACCGTGGTTCGGATTCCACGTTAAACTGTAGGTCCTCCATTTCATCTCACAATCACCCTACCATTACACATTAGCGTAAGTGCGTACAACCCGAACGGGTAGTAAGACGCGGTGCTAATAATAATAATAATAATAATAATAATAATAATAATAATAATAATAATAATAATAATAATAATAATAGTAATAATTTAACTTCTGTATAGGTTAAAAAAAATAAGTTTCCTGGTTATAGTTACCAGTGCTGCAACAACTGCAAAAAGTGTTGCCATAAATGACGCAAAGCAATTCCCTGCCAATCTTAGCGGGGGTAAACGTGTTTGATTAGTCCTAGCTACTAGTAACTGAAAAGTAGACAGACTCTTTACAAATTCAACATAAAACTAGCTTGGATGGGTAAGTAATACTCTAGTAGACAATAACATGGGAGTTTAGTTAACTCAAGATTCAAATTGGTGAGCTTTTATATTTTACACCGCGTCTTACTACCCTTTCACGTTATGAGTAAATGTACTAATTACAATAATGTGTAACGAATGAAGAAGATTTAATTTACAGGAAGTAAGTATGGAGGGAGAGTGGAAAACAATTCATTAAACCCTTCTGGGATTCGAACCCCGATATCTCAGACATTGGCAGTCTAAACTATTGCAAGAGATACGCCGTAGACCATGCGGTCACCGAAGCGGGTAAACTAGTGAGTTAATATAATAAAATATTTAAGTGTGAGCGCAAAGCACCCCCCACCCACTGACCTTCTCATTAGAATTGCTAGGGTTAAATGAATAAAGGTAAAGAATCAAATAATAATAATAATAATATTTAGCACCGCGTCTTACTACCCGTTTGGGTTATACGCTTAAGTACTAATTACGCTAATGGATTAGGAATTGGGAGGGTTGAATTTAGAGGAAGTGAACCCGCATTTGCGTGGAGGGAGAGTGGAAAACCATTTAGGAAAAACCACCCCCAGTTCACCCGACCGAGATTTGAAACTCGATCTTCCCGTCCTCGGCGGTCGAGCTCAACACGAGACTAGCGCCTTAGCCAACTGCGCCACCGAGGCGGGTTATCAAATAACAGCTCTCATATTTTGTAACGGTCTTATTTTACTAAACATACATACATACATACATACCTACCGAATCACGCAATCCCCTTACAGGGTAGGCAAGAAACTGTGCATAGAGATTAAAAAACAACTCAGTACGTAATCCATCCTCACTAACTTTCTCCACACTTCCCTATCCTTGCATACTCCCTTCGCTTCAACAACAGCAATACATCCGAGTCATATTCTTCGAGTCTTTCATTCTTAAAACGATCACTGTTTCTATTTTTTCAGCCATTCGCCTACAACACGACTACTAGCCACGACTTACATGACCTACCCCTTCTCTTAGATCCACACACTCTACCTTCATATATTTGCTTCGTCACTCGATCCACAATCATTCTCTCAACATGCCCAAACCAACGTAAAGCAATTCTTTCACAGTGATCATTAAATTGAATTTTCGCTTTGAGAGCAGATACATTTTTCACGCGTTGTCAAAAGTCACGTATTGTATTAAATGCGGTTCGATATATAAACTTTTCCTCAGAGTTTTTTTTTTTTTTGTTGTTGTTGGATGAAGTACTACACAGTGAATCGAACAAAAATGTCACTAAAAAAAAAATCGTTGAATGTAGGTTTATACTTTGTTCAAACACTAAGAAAATGGGCCGTGTGACATTTTAATTTCTCACGACCCCTTGGAGAGAGTGAGTATTGTGACCGTCAAAATAATCAAAGTCAAAGTTTCATGAAATCCTAACCCGAAATAATGATTTTTTTTTTTGCAATGGCGTTAATTGTACTAGAGCGGACCCATTTTACCGATCAGGCTAAAATTTGGTATCTAAGGTTTTAATAAGGTTATCCAGAGTCATTTTTGGTATTAGTTATTTAACCATAAAACTAAGGGTAGTTTGATTGAGGGGAATAAGGGGGGAAAAAAAGAAATTTTTCTCAAAATAGGCTCTAACAATTTTGATTAAAATTCGTATCTAGGCACTATTTAGCATTAGAAACAAAATGGCTCAGGTAATTTTCCCATAAAATTACTTTGAGGCTACTTTATGTAAGCAGAAAGTTCCAATTCCAATTTCCAACTCTTTTTGAGATACAACTTTACAATAATAATTTATTTTGTAAGACCCAAAATAAAGAAAGAATATTTTATAAAATCAATTTTTCAAGTAATAGAAAATATTATATTTTACCCAAGTAGGCTCTTTGGTTGAATGCGATTTTTCCAATTATGTTTCTGTAACAATGTATTACATTTTGTTTAAAATATCTTGGCGTTCTTGGTATAGTTTGTAAGGTGGCTTCCAAGGCATGCACTTTTTTTTGTTTCTTCTCCATGTTTAAACCCATCAAGAAATCTGTGTACTTGCACACATGTGGTTGAAAGGGGGGGTGGGGGGGCGAGAAAATTATTATTTCAGCGGAAATATGTCACCCTTTGTGTGACGTGAGAGTGAAAAAAACTATCTAAAAAATCCAACAGTACACATGGAAGGGATTCGAACCACGGCTCTATTTCCTTCTCCCCTCTGTTTACCTAAGATAGACGAGCTTGACGTATGATCGGCGTACCCACCATTGAGTAGATAAGAATGAAACCTTGTCGAGAGCAGTGTTTTATGGCAGTACGAATATCCGAATATCCACGAAGAAACACGAACTTTGATCCCCCCCCCCCCCCCCCCCCCCGGAGCTTTAACTCATATCACGTGCCATCTTATATACCTGCAACACTATACACGACGTATGTTCACTGCTTAAGCCCAGATTTTTTCGACACTATTAATTGGTTTGTTGATATTTACAAACTCCTAATTGCTTTGGAGACTTTCCAAGAAGATTTATACGTTAAAAGTAAATATATTTGAGTTGTTACAAATTTAAGACGCAGATGTAACCACACTAAAGACCTGTACACGCAGAAGGCTAAGCTAAGATAAGCTAACATCATTTTAGAAAACATTCTACATAATAATAAAGTAAGGAGCAGTAATGATTATGGTTTAGACTTAGTCTTAAGTTTTTAGTCCAAGTCTTAACCATAAGATAAGCTAAGCTAGGCTAAGATTTGCTCTGCTAACTCTTTAGAAAAATAGTGGACCATATATTTAAATGTGTTGGTCCACACAGAAAGCTAGAAAAATAGTGGACCATATATTTAAATGTGTTGGTTCACACAGAAAGCTAGAAAAATAGTTGACCATATATTTAAATGTGTTGGTTCACACAGAAAGCTAGAAAAATAGTGGACCATATATTTAAATGTGTTGGTTCACACAGAAAGCTAAGCTAAGCCTTGCTACGCCGCGCTATGTTTTTTCCGATTGCTGGCCGGGCAATTTTCCCATCTCCCATCTTGAGCCATATTACGTTGCGCATGCGCATAACGCAGCTTGGGCTCCGTGTTGAAAAGACGCAGTACGGGTTTGGTGAAAATAACTAAATAAGTGTTGAAATTTGGTTTTCAGTTTGTTTCATAAGTATTTAAGTAATGTTCTATTTAGGTTTTATATTTAATAATTATTTTATTATTACAATGGAAGCGTTAATTGAATAAGTCAAACCTCCGCATCCTAAATTTTCTTCATCTTCCAAAACAGCTGCTAACAGCAACATCTTTTCTTCCTCAGTACTATCACCTGAACTTAAACAAGACATGTTGGAGAATGCCATCATAACTAAACTTCACTGGAGCAGACCAGAAAGAAACAACACTGAATTCTGGAGGGAAAAGAGAGACCATTGCTTAACTTAGCTATGAGTAAATGAATTCAAATTTAGCAATCTTTTTAATCAATCTTAATAGTTTTTTTTATGCCATCTTTCCTAGATTTTTCATACTATATAACTAGGTTATATCATAGTAAATTAAAGAAAGTAAGACTACGGAATTAATATTTTGGTAGAAAGAAACTTTAAGGATACAAAAACCTATACTTTGTTTTTGCCGTCAAAATTGATAACATACATCAAAAGTGGCCGCTGGAGATAAATAGACCTGGCGTATGAATATGTGAAAGTAGCTCTAGTAATTTTCATATCTGTAAAATAAAGTTCTTCATATGATATTGGGACTAGAGGCCTAGCTTTTAATGCAGTCTGTTAATATTTTCATGTTGTTTATTCTGATTCTTAACCCGATAAAAATTGTACTAGCACCTTGGAATTAACTTTGAGTAAACATCGGATCGTTCTTAGCTTGCCCTTTAGGGGACTTGCAAAATTTCTATCCAACGCCTTAGCACAGTCGGTAGCGTGTCTACCTACTTTTCTAAGACTTCCAGGTTCGATTCCCACCATGACCGAAAGATTTATCATTGGTGAAATATGTATTTCCCCTTTCACAGTAATAAATTAACGGCCAGGAGACTGGATGTTGTGCCTATTGTAGATTTAACTTAGTTTATAATGGGTGACCTGGTGGTCTAGGGGTAAGGTGTCAGACTCCTGTGTTGAGGGTCCGGGGTTCAATCCTCGATCCCGGCACAGATTTATCTGATTGCCAAACCCTTCCTTCACCTCTGACAAGACGTGTATTAATCACAACTTGTGAATGTGAGGAATGCCAGGCCTCCACCGTGGTTCGGATTCCACGTTAAACTGTAGGTCCTCCATTTCACATTAGCGTAAGTGCGTATAACCCGAACGGGTAGTAAGACGCGGTGCTAATAATAATAATAATAACTTAGTTTATAAATCCTGTGTTGATATTATCAGTCTGTTCAGAAAATGGATGTCAATACTAAAAATATATATATTTTTTGTTAAATACACCAAATTTGCCTCGGCAGAGATTCAAATTGATTATTTATTCTTAATTTATTTGATGTATTTAACGTACATTTTATGAACCGAATGCGTATTCACCACACGACTTATAATCTATCTTAAATCTAGAACAAACACAACATCCCATCCCCAGGCCGTTAATGCATCACTGTGAAAGTGGAAACATTCATTTCATCTAGGATTATTTTTTCGACTATATCAGGAATCGAGCCCGGAACTCTTAGTTCAGTATACAGACACGCTGCCGACTGATATAAAGTGTCGGACTTAAGCTAGTTATTAAGTCTTAAGGGATTGGGAGTCTCAGTTAAGTCATATCACCTTGATGTTCTCTACTACAGCACGAAACTGTAAACACAATATATATGTATTATTATACAAGGTACATTATTTACTTTCTTTGGTACGTTGGAAGCTGGTCTTTGAACTAAAATAACATTATATTGGTAACACCCTGTATCCATATATTGGATTCACATAGTCTGCGATGTTTTTGTTTTTAATGTCGAGTGCAAATTATTTCACAAACCACTGTAAATGCAATTTAATTTAATTATTCAGATGTGTAATAGTGTCAGTAAGTACTTTTAGCGGGGAGCAGATTTTGTAGTAATGTAAAATATAAACACAGTTGAATATTTACATTCATTACCGACCACTTAATTACGACAAAAGCGCACCAGTGCGAACACAGACTAGGTCATCGGTCTCGTTTTGTCTGGTTTGTCAATGTCAGGGAGTTTCTTTCAGCGCTTCTTACTACCAGTCCGGGCTATACGCATATTTAATAACTACGATAGTGAGTTAGGGATGAGAAAGATTCAATATTAAGGAAGTGTACCCACATTTGTGTGAAGAGAAAATGTAAAACCATTGACGAAAAACAACCCTCAGTACATCGGACTTAGATTCAAACCCTAATTTCCCGTCATCGGTAGTACAGTCTATTGTTTGAGTGACGCCTTAGACCATGCGGCCACTGTAGTGGATTCTAGAAAATCGGGGGGTTTGAACCCGGGTGGGTGTAATACTGACGTGTTTAAAAAATAGTTATCCCTATCTCCCTCAATACGAATTCGGGTGTTATTCTTCTAAATTTTACTTTCCTCATCATTAGTGTATATACGTGTATATTCCAGTTAGTAAGATGCAAAGTAGAGAATTACATCTAATACTTCACAGTTAACCTAAAACCTTTTTATTTTAAATACATTCTTATTATTTTATATATTTTTCATTAGAAGCCCCTTATTTGAAAACTAGAAATCCATGTTGCCACAATGGCGGAAGTAATGTTATTACAATCATTGTATTTACATTCTTATTTCTTTTAGTTAATGATGTAAAGAAAAATTACACAGTATAAGGAAGTTTTATTGGAAGCTTTTGATAACTTTGAGATGAACTTTATGATTAGTAAATAAAATACGACATATTTCTAAAATGCAAAATTTTAGTGACTTTTAATCAATGTTGGTGGCATAAAGTGAACTTCCTATAAAAAAAAATCTGGGTTTAAGTAAAGAGATACTATTTACTGTAAATGCTGGCCCAAAAATTACCACCCATATAGGCCTATTAGAATAGGGTCTATATTGGTTTAGTTTAAAGTAGCCCGCCTCGTTGGCCGCACTGTCTAACGCGCTACTCTCGCAGTAGAATAGACTACTGATGACGGGAAGATCGAGGTTCGAATATAGGTCGGGTGTACTAAGGGTGGATTTTTACAAAATGGTTTTCCACTTTCCCTCCACTCAAATAAGGGTACATTTACTCTAAATATAACCTTCCTCATCCTTAAAACCTTTAGCGTAATTAGTACATAAGCATATAGCTCGAACGGGTAGTAAGACTAAGGGCCGTATGCAAGAACTTGATTAAGCGGACACTAGCGTGGGTTTGCTTGCGTCATCACTAATCATGGACAAACGCGCATCATTTGGGACACTGTGCGCTTGGGTATCAACCACGTGTCTGGTTTTGACAATGATATAAAGGTCGGGATTTGAATCCCGGCTGAATGTACTGAGGATAGTTTCTCCATAATGGGTTTCCACACTATCTTTTTCCACGATAGTGAGGATATATTTCCTCTAAATTATAATTTCCTCATACTCCTCACCTCAGTAGTTTAAATATTCGGATAACCTGGATGGGTAGTAAGATGGGGTACATCCTGGTTTTGATGTGTGATAAGCAGGGCCTCGATATTATGACGGAACCTTGTGTTTTATATGAACCCGAACAAAAAAAACTGGATTTTACAATTCTGTCTGCCTGTCTATACGTCTGACGGTTATTGAGAAAAGATCTGAAACAATTTTGATGGATTTTGTTAAAACTTGTTAAAAAAAATGTTATAGGGATCGCAGGACCTTTATTTCTATTTTGAACCCACCCTTAAATTAAGGGGCTGAAAAGTGTTTTTTTAATTCAAAATTTTTCGAGGCTTATAATTTTAAATGCGATCTTTGTAGTTTTTCTTACGTATTTCTTCAGTCTTTTTAAGCACAATGTCTTACCACCTGCAAATGTACTAATTACACTAATGATTTAATGATAAGGAAGGTTGAATTTAGATCAAGTGTGCCTACATTTGCGTGGAGGGAGAGTGGGAAAACCTTTTAGGAAAAACCTTCACTATACCCGACCGAGATTAGAACCGCAATCTCCCTATCATCGGCGATCTAGTAAAACCATGAGACCACGCGGTCACCGAAGCAGGCTTCTTCAGTTTTAAATGCATAGCTGCCTTCATATTTTGTTGGGTGTATAGATCCATAACCATCTGATAACTTTGTTGAGTCACATCTTGAGATGTCATCTTATCGTGTTGTTCAAAGTTTTGAACGAACAGGAGATGTCTTGAACCGTCCACGCTCCGGTAGACCTACAATTTCAGCTGATGAGCTCACGACGACAGTCCAAGGGGGCGTGTCAACAAACAGCCCCCCCACCCCCCTTGTCCTCCAACAAGTCAATAAAGAAGTTATTCCAAGAGACCGGAGGAATGAGTGGAACTTCAATCCAACTTCTGCACAGGTCGACCGAGAAGTGTTCGAGAATCTCAAGAGCACGGGACGGTCCATGGGCGATAGGGGTGTCCCAGCCCCCCCATTATTACTTTGCAATATTTACTTTTTTTTTGTGTTAATTTTAATGAAAAAATTAAACTGTGTGTTTGTGATTTGACTGCAATTTGCTCCTAACAACTTTGAACCATCATCCGAGTTAACAGATAAAAATGATAAAATATAGATTTCCTCCTTTCCTTCTTCTACAGCTTTCTTTTAAATTTGTTCTGGTTAGTAATTTTGTGAGAAATAATATGTTTATTTTCAATGGGTTCAGACAGTTACAAATACATTATATTTTTTGCGAAAATTGGCTATTGAAAATCATATCATTAGCTCGAAATGATGTTCAAAAAGCTCTCAAATTCCCTTCCAAAAGGTTAAATTCCTGAAATGATCTCTCTAGGAGGGGTAGGGGGATGTCACACCCCCGGAAGACTGGGCTTAAATCCACCCCCCATTTTGGAAACTCCATATGGGCTCCCTTGGCATGATCTAGGGGAGATACAATCACACAATCACTATCTGTGTGTACCGCGTCTTACTGGGCGTTATGGCTATCCGTATTTAATTACTCTGGTGAGGTAGGGTTGAAGAAGATTGATTTAAAAGTGAATGTGCAAATAAATAGTGTGAGAAACCCTTTTTAAACACCTTTATGATGCTTTTGCTGGATTATAAACCCGAACTCCACAACATCAACATAACCGACGTTTAGTACGCGCGTCCACCGATGAGAGCATATTAATGTTATTATTATTATTATTATTATTATTAGCACCGCGTCTTACTACACGTTCGGGTTATACGCACTTACGCTAATGTGCAATGGTAGGGTGATTGTGAGATGAAATGGAGGACCTACAGTTTAACGTGGAATCCGAACCACGGTGGAGGCCTGGCATTCCTCACATTCACAAGTTGTGATTAATACACATCTTGTCAGAGGTGAAGGAAGGGTTTGGCATATTAATGTTGCATATATATTTTTACTCTAAACGATGTAAGTTTTGGACTACTCCCGATGTTCTCAAATTTTTCCCAAACATTAAGAAATTAACTTGACACTTTTTTTTTAATCTTGAAAGGTGTATTTTTCTAGTTTCTACACTGTCAAATGTATGACTCAAATCTATACAGTTTTGTTGTATAAAGTTGTGTATTTAGTACTTTATATTTCCTAATGAGTCACATACACTTTAATGTATGATGATGATGATAATAATAATAATAATAATAATAAATGAGCGTTTGAGAAATTTACAGTAATATTGTCGCTCCATTTAAGCTCATTACTAGAATCAAACGTGATCTTAGAAAGGGCCCTTTAACTTTATTAAAGTGTTTTTATAAAATCTGGAAGATGTTTACACACAAAACACTAGCACCAACAAATAATTTTTAAAAACTAGGTTTAAAAAAAAGTGCATTACTTTTAACACACACTAACACACAAACACACACACAAACAACCACACAAACAAAAACATACAAACAAACTAAAACACACACATAAACAAAAACATAAAAAAAAACACAAACAAACATACAAACAAACAAAAACACACACAAACAAACATACAAACAAAAAACAAAAACACACACCCAAACATACATACACCCAAAAAAACACAAACAAACACAAACAAAAACACACACACACACACACAAACAAAAACACACACATTAACAAACACAAACAAAAACACACAAACACAAAAACACGCACAAACAAAAAACATACCCACAAACAAACAAAACACACAAACACAAAAAACACAAACAAAAACACACAAACAAAAAGCACACAGATACAAACAAAACATACACAAAAAACACAAACAAAAAGACACACACACACAAAACACACAAACAAAAACACAAACAAAAACACAAACAAAAGCACACACAAAAAACACACAAACAAAAACACACACAAACAAAAACACACAAAACACATACAGACACAGACACATACATACACACATTGCTTTTGTTTCATCATTAAATTAGTTAAATTTTAGTTAAGCTTGGTATACCACAAAAACTTGTTAAGCTAATTGAGGTTTGATAGATACGCGTGGCAGGGTAAGGGTTGGATGTCATTTATCAGATACTGTACTTTCGAAAGAGGCTACATAATGGATTGAAACAAGGGGATTCACTTTCAACATTACTTTTTAATCCAGCCTTAGAGTATACGCAGATTACGGTGGGCAGGACATGCAGCGAAAATGGGAGATTCTAGGACCGTGTTTAGATTATTTACTGGCAAGCCCAATGGGAAGAGACCATTGAGAAGACCTAGACGCAGATGGGAGGATAACATTAGCATGGACCTGAAATATACAGGGTATAATGAGGTGGACTGGATAGAACTAGCTTAAGATAAGGATAGAGTGTAATGAGGTGGACTGGATATAACTAGCTCAAGATAGAAATAATGTGTAATGAGGTGGACTGGATAGAACTAGCTCAAGATAGGAATAAGGTGTAATGAGGGGGACTGGATAGAACTAGCTCAAGATAGGAATAGGGTGTAATGAGGTGGACTGGATAGAACTAGCTTAAGATAAGGATAGAGTGTAATGAGGTGGACTGGATATAACTAGCTCAAGATAGAAATAATGTGTAATGAGGTGGACTGGATAGAACTAGCTCAATAAAGGAATAAGGTGTAATGAGGGGGACTGGATATAACTAGCTCAAGATAGGAATAGGGTGTAATGAGGTGGAATGGATAGAACTAGCTCAAGATAGGGATAGGGTGTAATGAGGTGGACTGGATAAAGCTATCTCAATTATTATTATTATTATTATTATTATTATTATTATTATTATTATTATTTAGCACCGCGTCTTACTACCCATTCGGATAATACATTATTATTATTTAGCACCACGTCTTACTACCCGTTCGGGTTATACGCCGGATAATACACTCAGGTATTAATTACACTAATGGATTAGGAATTGGGAAGGTTGAATTTAGAGAAAGTGAACCCGCATTTGTGTGGAGGTAGAGTGGAAAACCATTTCGAAAAAACCAACCCCAGTTTACCCGACCGAGATTCGAACCTCGATCTCCCCGTCCTTGGTGGTCTAGCTCAACACGACTAGCGCGTTAGCTAACTACACCCCGAGGTGGGTAAAAAGCTGTCTCAAGAGATAGGGTGTAATGAGGTGGACTGGATATATCTAGATCAAGATATGGATAGGTGGCGTCATTTTGTTGGTGCGGCATTGAACTATTGATTTCTTACTGACATAAGGTCAGAAAGTGTATGGCTATGGGCATTTACAACCCAAACAAAGTGACGACGAAACTATTTCATGGAAATATTGATCTGATTAGTAAGAGTACCGCCAAACTTTCCTCTCCGAGTTGAAAGAGAAACAGTATATTAATATAAAGAGAGAGAGAAAGAAAGAATAGACTCTGCTGTCTTCCGGGAAAATACTCATCAGTCGCTCTATTGTTCCATCGCCATCTTGGAAGTGACTTTTTTTTTGTGTGCGGTTATTGGCTACTGTTCGCGCTCTACACTGGATATTATCTCTGAGGAGAACTGCGTGGCTACTATGGGAAAACAGCGTTGACATTCTCTCGTTTTTTGTGCGGTCAATCTCCCCTCAAATATAGGACAAGTTTCGCAACACTGGCTATTCGAGGTTGCCAGTAGCTTATTATTACCCCAACACACCGCCTCAAGACATAACTGAGAACAAGGAGATTTGGCAACAGTTGATCGAAAGAAAGAGAGCGAAGATATAACTTTTTCTCCAAAGACCTGCAACTCCTTCAGAGGTGATATTAGGTGTAGTACGACTATAGAATTTACCCACAGTAGGATTCTGGTAGAAGAAACTTTAAGAAAAAATAAACAGATTTTTGGGCTCAACAATGATAACATTTTACTATATTATTACTATTATCTCAGTTATTGTTTTAGACTATACGCATATGTACTAATTACGATAATGAGCTAGGGACAAGGAAGATGTAATTTAGAGGAAGTGTACCCACATTTTCGTGGAGGAAAAGTGGAATACAATTTCGGAAAAATCACCCTTAGTACACCCGACCGGGATTCGAACCCCAATATCCCCACTATCAGCAATCTAGTCTCCACTAGAGTGACACCTTATACCACGTGACCACCGAAGCAAGTCTCATAGTTATCGATATTATTCATGAAAAGTAACAGTTGAAGATCATATTCATTAAAATGAAAAATTATACCTGAACACGGGACTTGAACCCAGGACCTTTGGTTTAGTACACCAACCACTGAGCTATCCAGGAATATTCCCGAGGCAAAGGTCATCCTTCACTCATATTTTAAGGCAGAGTCTGTGATGGACTTGTGGAAATCTTCAACTAATATGAGTGAACATTTAAGACCACAAGCTATCAGATAACGGAACCAACATCGACTCAGAGTGCTTTCTGCTGTCAATAGTACAATGAAAATTTTAACCAACGATTTGCCAAGTCCATCACAGATTCCGCCTTAAAATATTAGTGAAGAATGACCCTGAGTACAAGACGACTCCTGGGTAGCTCAGTGGTTAGAGCAATGGCGTGTCCAGGTGTCACTTATCAATCTAAAGAATATGATATCTAGATGCGACTATAATTGTAACAAACACACATAATAGCTCAAGCTATTTTAATCAAGTTGAAGATCACATGAATTGACGTATAAATATAATATTTGTTTTAGTAATTTTATAACTGTCAAAACAGTTCCTTCCTATAAAAATCAGACTGTATAATGTATATATTTGTAAATTCGTTAAGAGCACGTGTTAGAAACCCTTACCTTTGACGTGACACTGCTTTATCAACTCTCATTTCAGCATAAATCAGAGAATTGTATTTCCTTGAATATACTCTATATTTTATGTTAATATTAATATACTTGCAGACTTCTGTGCTGAGGGTCCGGGGTTCAATCCTCGGTCCAGGCACAGATTTATCTGATTGCCAAACCCTTCCTTCACCTCTGACAAGACGTGTATTTATCACAACTTGTGAATGTGTGGAATGTCAGGCCTCCACCGTGGTTCTGATCCCACGTTAAACTGTAGGTCCTCCATTTCATCTCACAATCACCCTACCATTGCACATTAGCGTAAGTGCGTATAACCCGAACGGGTAGTAAGACGCGGTGCTAATAATAATAATAATAATAATAATAATAATAATAATAATAATAATAATAATAATAATAATAATATACTTGCCGACCAACTTTCGGTGGTTGAATGGTCTAACTCAAAGGGCGTCAATTTCGCAATAGACTGGACTTCCGATTGGGGGAGATCGGGGTTCGAATATAGGTCGGACTTACAAAGGATGGTTTTTACCTAATGTCTTTACACTCTCCCTTCACGAAAATTCCGGCATAATTCCTCTAACATTCAACTTTTCTCATCCCTAACACATTAGCGTAGTTAGTTAATATACCTATAAGCCCAATGGGTAGTAAATCACGGTGTTTCATATCCAAAACTGTATCCAGCCTGAGGCCTGGGTCAGTTTTCTATTCAAGATATTTATTTTCCACTACTGGCCTGCTAGGCCTATCAGGCTTTATAATCTAACTTAAGACTAGGACAGGCATTACATCCAGACACCAGCCGTTAATTTATCAATGTGAAGGGGTAAACCCACATTTCACCAATAAAACATTTTTCGCCCATGGTGGGAATCGAACCCGGGACCCTTAGCTCAATAGACAGAGACGCTATCGACTGAATTAAGGTGTCAGATTAAATCACAATGGTAAAAAAAATTCTTCTTATGAGTAGGATACGTTTTAGTTTTATAGGTCATCTCAAGTGATTTAAATTTTAAATTCTAACCAATCGATTGAGTACCAAGGGCATAATTTTCATAAATTTGACATACATTTAGACAGATACTGACACCCTAAGCTCGTAAACAATATTATTATCTATTAATATAATGTACTATTGTATAACATATTATTTATCGATTTTCGGTTTAACTTGATCACCAAGGAAAACAAATTTATATACTTTAAACTCCAAAGAGAAATTATGGAACTTTAAATTCAAAGAGAAATATTAAGACGTGTATAAGTTTAAGAACATTTCATAATTCTCAAGCTAATGTACTTTGCATTATTAATTTCTATCAACCCCCCCAGTAAATAAAAAATCGAACTCGAGATTTTTGATAAATGTCAACGTTTCATGACCCCTTGAAACAGAAAAAGTGTTTTTCGCGTCTGTCTGTATATCAAAATAAAGCCGTTTTCATAACATTTCCCAGAGGGTTTTTTTATAATTAGATATCCAACCTTAATATTAAGGGTAGTTTACTGAAGGGCAAAAAAAAAGAGAAAAAAATAGATTTTCTCAAAATTCGCTTGTATGAATTAAATATTTTTCTTTATCTAGACAATGTTTAACATCACACAAAATTAAAGTTTTTGATTTTTTCATGAAAATTATTTTAAGCATTGTCTACTTAACATAGGCAGGAATTTCCCATTGTGATCATATCTCCTTATGAGCTAAGGTATCACCGTAAAGATGTAGATCAATTAAATATTAAGGTGACCTGGCGGTCTAGGGGTAAGGTGTCAGACTTCTGTGCTGGGGGTCCAGGGTTCAATCCTCGGTCCACGCTGAGAATTATATGAGTGCCAAACCCTTTCTTCACCTCTGACAAGACGTGTATTAATCACAACTTGTGAATGTGAGGAATGCCAGGCCTCCACCGTGGTTTGGATCTCACGTTAAACTGTAGGTCCTCCATTTCATCTCACAATCACCCTACCATTTACACATTAGCTTAAGTGCGTATAAACCGAACGGGTAGTAAAACGCAGTGATAATAATAATAATAATAATAAATATAAAAATCTTTTGCTTGAAATATGTTTATAGCAAATCAATAGTTTCTGAGCTATATGCCAATATTTATATTTTTTTTATTCAAGTCTTAGAAAATGAAATTGATTCTTATGTTCTTTGGTGGACAGAGTTGATCCAATTTTCTCAATGTTTCTGCAACAGTGTATATTATTTCATTTAGGTTCTCTGAAGGATTGTTTCTTCAACAGTGTATATTAATTCGTTTTACAAATTTGATGTAGTTTTTAGTCAATCTTTATATTTTAAGAATAAATAGAAAGAAATTCTGTGCGGTGCACCGTACTATTTAATTTTAAATGGTGGGAGTGAGTGAGGGTATACTCCTAACATAGTCCTAACTACTACTAGCATGAGTGTTGACCAGGTTGCAACGAGCCACAGGTTGAGAAACACTGCTCCAAGAAGTCTTGCCTCTGGCACCTCTAAACCTCATCCGGTAGATCACCGGTGGCTTCCGACAGCAAGAGTTGCGGACTTGGCCTAACTAGAAGGGGTCTAAACAAGTACGCGCGCGCCTGTGTGTGTATGTGTGTGTGTGTGTTTGTGTGGGAACTTAGCCGCTTCCGTGAGGCGTAAATGTATGCCAAGTTAGAGGAGAGATAGAGAGGGGAGGGGGTGGGAACTAATATAACTACTTTCCTTACCCTTGTTGAGAACATATGGGGGCGCTAAAGATATAAACTGCTAATCGGTATTTATATATTTACTTTAAATTGCTTGCAAATACTCTTGAGCAGCGGTTCCCAAACTTTTTGAATGGCGTACCACCCCAACAATTTTCGTTATTTCGAGTTCCACCACCAAGACAATGCGGAGCACTTGCTATATATTTCGGTACTTTTTTTAATGGAGGATATTACATCTAAGACTGGATGGCTACACCGGGTGTTTGAACTTGAATCAATATTGCCACTCCTCCAATCACTGTTTAAATCTGTTTACTGTTGGATAGACTTGATCCAACTATATTTATAAGATTTAAATGAGGCCCTTTATTTCTAGATTAGATTTATTTATTTTGAAATATGATATATTATTTTAAAGTTATTAGTAAATTATTCCAACTTCATTTTTTAAGAAACCTAGCTATACCATGATGTTGTAGGAATATCATTATGTAAGGCCTTATTTCTTACCAGAATCCTACTATTTGCTATAGTAGTAGCTATGTAAGATATAAGGCCTTCCTACTAGCTTTATGGAAGTCCTTTTACCTAACGAACATACTTCTACACTTTATCATTCTGGTACAAAATAAGGCCTTACAGAACGAGCATCCTACCAACATTACGGTATACCAAGCCTCAGACAATTAATTATCTAATTAATGAGAACAAAATCAGAACTAAATAAAAACATATTATACCAACAGACAAAAAAAAAAACTTCACGAAGTCATCTTGCAAGCGAGCTATAGCGACCGAGCGACACCCATATGTTGACGATATGTCAACATTTGTGAAAAAAAAAGGTTATGTGGTCAGCATAACGAAACCTTCGGTTGTTAATCTCAGTTTTCTAGACCGGAGCCGCTATTTCTCTATTCGAATAGCTCCTCAATTGTCCTCACAGGGCTAGGTTGACCCCGTTTCAGACCCACTGATTGAATGAAAAATCTGAAAGTGCTTAGGATCGAACCTGGGACTTCCAGATCTGTAGCTAGGAACTTTTACCAATGGATCACAATGGCGGTCAATCATATTAACAAGGCAAAGTTAACTTCTTGTGCTCATAATTGGTTCATCAAGATTCAATATTTGTAAGCAAAATGAAGATTCGGTTTAGAAAAAAAAAATTTGATCCAACAAATGATAAAGCACGGATACATGTAAGATACATTCGAACGCATTAATATTATATCTATTGAATATAATTTTTTTTTAACTCACCTTTTTTTTTTATCGACAATCAAATACTTCAAACACTAAGAGATTTACAAAGTTTTTCTAGCTCTCGCCACAAGGTTTTGTGTAAGTTTCTCAACCCCCCCCCCCACATACACACAACCCTCATCATGCCAGCCCACTTTCTTTTATCCACGAATGTTTTCTCATGAGATTTGTTCTAGAAGAACTTTGGTAGGACACCAGCAATGGAAAACGATCTTGTAGAACATATATAGACATATATACATAAAAGTTACAACCCCGTTCTTCATTATATTCTTTCAGATATAGTCGAACTTATTTGTAAAAAGTCAACATG
The DNA here is from genome assembly GCA_033556935.1 of Timema podura. NCBI lineage: Eukaryota > Metazoa > Arthropoda > Insecta > Phasmatodea > Timematidae > Timema > Timema podura. The sequence goes on from JAVRXN010000014.1 coordinate 22,109,888, forward strand.
AAGAGAAGAATTTCCAGTAGATATATTACCAAAAGATCTGGAGAAGATGTCTGTCTGTCTTTGTGCTTTGTCTAAGTAGCTCACAGAGATTTCCGACCACCAGTGAAAATGGTTAAAATAAATTAAAATAAATGGTGCGGAACTCCGCACGAACTTTCTCGCTCTATTGTTTAGAAATGGAGATATTTACTCAAAATTCCTAACATAATATACACTAGCAAAACCGAGAAAAAATTGCGCTAGACATACGTAAAACATTTTTTGACTTGTGGTTTTAAATTCCATAATTTTATTTTTAAAGAATTAACGTCTTCATTTGTATATTTGGACCAATAAAACATAATAATATTGGGTCCCCAGGGGTCAACACTTCGTATTAAAATTTTGACTTCCGGTTAAATTTTTTTTGTCATTTTACTAGGGGATGCACATCTTATGGTTATCGCATTGCTATTAAATTTTTTTTTTATCAATTTTGACGAATGAAATAGGTAATTATTGACTATTGATTCTAAAATAAGAGAGATAAAATCGTTATAGCCGATTTTGAGAAAATTGATTTTTTCTCTTTTCATCCTTTAGTAAAATGCTATTAATTTTAGGGTTAGACAGACACACAGAGAAAGACGACGTTGCAAAAACAAAAAAAAAACACTTTTTAGAGTTCGGGAGGGTCATGAAACGTCGACATCCATCAACATCTCGGGCTAGATTTTTTTGACGGTCGTAATACTTTACCTTAAAGTGTTGTCAAAGTTAAAAGAAATATATATTTGTATATAGCTTGAAAACTTTTGGTTTTTAAAAATATATTTCAAATAAAAGATGTTTATTATAACTAGATCCACATGTATGGAATGATCAGTAATATTCATATCTCAAAGACTCGGGGAGATAAAATTAAAAATTAGAATTTACGCATCAGACAGGAACCATTAAAGTCATTTTGACGAAAAGTTGAGGGTAGCCATTTGATTTGTAATATTGATCAAAGCTTAGGAATGAGATTTAATAAAAATCGTTAAAGCCGATTTTGATAAAATTGATTTTTTCTCTTTCCGCCCTTAAGGAAACTACCCTTAATTTTAGGGTTGGGTAACCAATTCCAAATATTCCTCGGGGAAACCCTATAAAAAACCCTATGTGCCAAGTTTTAGCCCATTCGGTAAAACAGTTTAGGCTCTAGCCCGAGGTACAGACTGACAGACGGCTTTGGGAAAACAACTTTTTAGAGTTCGGGGTCATGAGATGTCGAGATCCATCAAAATCTCAAATTCAATTTTTTTTTGACGATCACAATACTTGTTCTGCCTGTAGGGTAGCGAGAAAGTAAAAATATTGATATTGGGTCCCTAAGGGACACTTCATGTTAAAATGTCGACTTCCAATTTAAAATTTTCGACATTTTTTTTAGGGGTTGCACATATTATGGTTATTGCATTGCTATTAAATTCCTCATGAATAAATTTTGACAAATAAAATAGGTAATCATTGACTATTAAATCTAAATTGATAGAAATAGATCATTGTTGTACAAACATTTCCCCTAAGAGGTTGAAATAAAGAGAGCATACACTTTTTGAGAGACTTGCTTATTTCTTACTCTATGTCATTAGAGAATTATTGCGTTAAAATTTAAGTAGTATCTTTTTACAACTAAAGCTCACAAAATTGTATTAATATATATTTGCCAATATCTCAGAAACTGTTGGTTTTATAAAAATTTATTTCATATAAAAGTTTTTTATTTTTAATAGTACTACAATTTTGCAGAGATAAGTTATTTAGTATCTCAAATAGTTGCGGAGATACGGAAATGTACACTTCTGTAAGGTATCCTAAAACTCATTTTCATGGGAAAATGAAAATATCCAATTTAATTATAAGCTTAATCAACGCCTAGATACGAATTTTAATCCAAATCGTTAGAGCCGATTTTGAGGAAATCAATTTTTTCTCTTTTCGCCCTTCAGTAAACTACCCTTAATTTTAGGGTTGGATATCCATTTCCAAAAACCCCTCTGGGAAACCCTATGAAAACCCTAGATACCAAGTTTTAGCCCAATTAGTAAAATAGTTTAGGCTCTAGTCGGAGGTAAAGACAGACAGACAGACAGACAGACAGCCGGAAATTCAAAAACCACTTTTTCGGATTCGGGGGATCATGAAACGTCGAGATTCATCAAAATCTCGAATTCGATTTTTTTGACGATCACAATACTTTCTCTACCTGTAAGATAGAGAGAAAGTAAAAACAGGTATATTTGTTATGTTAATAAAGTGGTACATTGACATTAAGAACTCTCTCTTAACGGAATGAGATGGCCTTGGTCCACTATAACCGAAGGAGTTTTTCTAGTTTAACGTTAGCTGAGCCAGAGGTTTTTCAGAAGTGTTAAGCCACCCAATGCCAAGAAAATCTGGCGCCCACGATGGGAAACAATCACCCCCTTCTGAGCTAGCTATATAGCTTACTGTTAGCTGAGCCAAAGGTTCTTTAGAAGTGGTAAGCCACTCAATGCAACAATCAGAAGGACATCTGCCACCTATTATGGGAAATAGTCACCCCCTACTGAGGTGGATATATAGCTTACCGTTAGCTGAGCTAGATGTTCTTTACTTAACCCACACCCTCGGTTGTTCAGGCCATCAGCCCCTGTCAGTCGACGACCCAGACCTCAATGGGTAAATCGGGAACCTCCCCCTCCACACTCCTATCATTCTGGCTCCAGGCGTGGGAGGAGTTGGCCCCTGCATATGTAATTGGCTAATGGCCAACATACCGGAGGAAGTCAGGAACTAAGCCTTAGGGTTCGGCCAGACTGACAAGCGTGCGAGCGCGTGATTAGCAGCTAGCTCTCGTTAGTTGTTGACGAGGAGGCTCCAAATCTTGGCTGAGTGAACTGAGGGTGGTTTCAACAAGTGATTTATTGTTGTGGTTTTATCATCCTCTCTCCACGCTTACAGTGATTCTTATTTGTAAAGGCCTACTTTGATAATATTGAAGTATTTTAACATATCAGTTTTACATATATACATATAGATATGGTTTATGATCTTACCAATTAAATTAGGCCGTTAGTAGTAAGTGTGCTAAACCTATTGATAGTAATAAAAATGTCAAAATGAGAAGTTTTCCTAGCACTCAATGAACCAACATACAATAATATTGCCTAGCGCCTGTAAACTAGACTGTACCGGGTCGAGCGCGCGCGCTTGAAAAATAGAACCAGTTCTATCTTTCAAGCGTGCGCGCTCAGTCGCTCGCTCGCTTCAGTCTGGCCACCTCTCATTACAACCTGTTTTATTTTATATTTTAGTCGCTCGCGCGCTCGCTCGCTCAGTCTGGCCGCCCCCTTAGGCCGGGAGTGCCTAGTTTTCCAGAGGAGTTGCTCTAAGTTGCTCAGAGTGTATTCTCGTGGAGGTGTCCTGTCTAGATATTCCTGGCTGACCTTGACAGGGATTTACTTGTTACGCATCAGTGCTCTCCCTATATTATAAATTACATGTTCATTTGTCATGGGGCACTCCACCATCCAATCAATATCGTACTCTCTGTGTTGATCCAAAGGAGTTCCTAGCCGGATTAAGCTCGATTCTCTTTGATAGGAAGTTAGGGCTTCAAACAATTTTTTGGTGCACTAGACAATTTTAAGAGCCCATCTCTCAACCATTTGACCGGCAATTTAGATTTAAGATTACGCTCCAACTTGATAACGTATTAAAAGTGCAGTGTTCTCCATTATTAACTCACCCGCCTCGGTGGCGTAGTTGGCTAACGCGCTAGTCGTGTTGAGCTCGACCGCCGAGGACGGGGAGATCGAGGTTCGAATCTCGGTCGGGTGAACTGGAGGTGGTTTTTCCTAAATGGTTTTCCACTCTCCCTCCACGCAAAAGCGCGTTCACTTCCTTTAAATTCAAACCTACCAATTCCTAATCCACTAGCGTAATTAGTACTTAAGCGTATAACCCGAACGGGTAGTAAGACGCGGTGCTAAATATTATTATTATTATTATTATTAAAAAATTGACCAAGCTAATTTCATCAAAAGTTATTTAACCTTAAAACTAACTTCACTCATGCTAAGAACTTAAAAAAAAAGTTCTAAGAGCCGAACCAGTGAGTATGTGAACCAAGGCGTCAGTCTCGTCTAGTTTGGTATGCCAATGACGGGAAGTTTAGGGGATTCGTAATCGTGGCAGGGCGTTCTGAGATGTTGCACTCACAAAACAAATTACTCTTGAGTCCATTTTACATATGAAGGAGCTTATATGAAGCTAGAAAAGTTATTATATCTATTTTCACGCTTTTATACGTCAAGACATGTTATTCCTCCATCCGTCACTTTTGATAGATATGATTAATAAATATAAAATAACATATTTTTTTATCGCCACATTTTACTACCTGTTCAGGTTAGGTTTATGATAATTACTCTATCGGGGTAGGGATGAGAAAGGAAGCATTATATAGGTACTATACTTGCATTTGCACCGAAAGAGTGTGGGAAACCATATAGGAAAAAAACACCCACAGTAGACCTGACCGGTATTTAATCCCTAACCTCCCCGTCATCAGCAGGCCAGTTTAACACGAGACACATCCCTCGGACCGTTCAGCCATGTACAGTAATCTACTAATTCAGTAATAAAATATGTTTATATGATCTAAAAGACCCTTCGTATAAAAACTGCTCCCCAAAACTCACCCTGCCCTAGCAAAGTTGCTCCAGTAGATCATGGCCGCCTCAGAGAGGAGTATCTCCGACTTGGTGTAGTTCCGTGGGAAATGGTTCATTCCTCCAACCAGGGGAACCCCAAACAGGTACGGCAACTCTTCGCCGTGAATGCAACCTTGTCTCTGAAACAAAACAAATATGCCCGACGGTTTTTAACTTATAAGTCATTAAAAAAATTCAATTTATAAACAAAATATTGTCACCTCCCCCCCCCCTTGTGGGCCCTAAAACGGTCTGAATGGGTTGCAGCCAAGGATGGAGATGGCGACGGGATATGTGTGTGTGTGGGTTCGTAATTTATAGACGGCTTTGGTTTTAGGATTTATTGTAATACTTTGCACTACTTCAAAATGTGATAAGATATAAGAAGATACTAAAAATATATAAAAGACTTTACTTAGGAGCTCGTGACAGCAAGTAATGCTTAACCAATAGCCTGACTGACACTCTTGGTGATTCTACAAGGATAAGAAGAACCCCGGTACCCTGGGCACGACGGTACCCCTCCAGCATACGCACTCGATGATCCGGCGTCCTAACCCACGCAGCGCCAAAAACGGGCAGAGTGACCCCTTAGAGTTGTTATTAAATTGTCAGCCCTGTTTGCTCGAAAAATAGTACAATATATATTGCAATTTGGACTGATTGCCAAGAGGAATGCTGACAAACTGGTTTGGGTCGTCAGCATTGTGTCCTAATAGTTCTGTCACTCGCAATTCACAACAAACACCTGCATTTATTTCATGGCGACTACACTATCTTAATTTAGAAGTGTATCTCTTATCAGTAAACTTAAAATTCCAGTACCAAGACTATTAATATAGTAAGACCTGGTAGATAGCTACAATCGTCTATAAACCTACTTTTATGTATTTATTTTATTTGAGGTATTTAACGAACGTGTACTTTCTGAACCGATTGATTACATCATCACACGACTTGACTAATTTAAATTAACACAACATCCAGCCCCCGGCCGTTAATTCATCACTGTGGAAGGAGAAACCCCCCCATTTCTCCAATGATACACTTTTACGGCCATATCTGGAATCAAACTCGGGACCCTTAGCTCGGTAGGCAGACATGCTAGCGATTGAAATTAGGTGTCGATCTTTTATGTATTAAAATGTAAAATTGTTCAATATACTTTCGACAAATCAATTTGGATGTAATAATAATAATAATAATAATAATAATAATAATATAATAATAATAATAATAATAATAATAATAATAGCTCTATAGTTTCAATCTTTTAATATTGACAATACACATTATTATTTAAATTTCTAAACACACACCCCCTTTAGTTATAATTTATGAATACATTTTAGGCCGAGAGTATTTATTAAGTTTTGTTTGTCACAGATAATAAGGCTAAGAAAAAAGTAGACCTTTTATTTTAATGTGTGAAAATGGTTCAATTCCATTATTAAATTAATATATAAACTATTTTCTGAGGGCATTTTCAATTAAATAAGCGCAAATACATTAAATTATTTAGTGTTGGTTTTATACAAACAAACTAGTCAATTACTATGACAGAAACATAAGGGAATAGTGTATTTGATTTGTCTAAAAAATTGAAATAAGCTATGAAATTTTTCTGTAGAATATCTTTGCAAACAATTATTATTTTATTATTTACCTATAGATTATTAAGGTATTATGGAAATATTTCCTATTTCGATTCGAATCGTTTTAATTTGAAATGTTAATACTTTATTTAAGTATTACATTTTTAGGCTCACCAAAATATGTAAATAAATCTAATGTTTTATATGTTTTTAATGTAGTTTGGCTATATATCATTCCTAATGTGAACCTTTATGCCTTTATGTGCCATTGTCCCTGCCATATTCAAAGACAGTCCACATTGAATTATTATGATTTTACCTCATCTATCAAATTATTTAAGCAATTATTTATTAATAAGACGAGAAAATACTTATGCACTACACACAATGAACATTTATTTACTACTTCTTAGTTGAAATTTTAAGGTAGAGAGTTAAATGACTTACAGTTTCCAGACCTATTTCCCCTCTCTATAAAATTTCAAGAAAAAAAATATATTATAGTTTAAAATGTAAGGAATAACAATTTAATTTAATGTCTTCTCATTTGGCTTTGAATGCTTGCCAAAAGGGGTAGCTCTCCTTTCTCGGTATTCCCCCTCCCCTCTATAAACACATTTACTGTCACTCAAAGCTAAATAAATATATCTTCCTAAGCTAAAGGGTAATATGAGATGACACTACATCATCTGACACTAACCATTCCTCATTACTGCTTAACGTTGGGTTATTATATGGTATTTAAAAGGAAAACATGTCCTTTTTTTTAATTGAAATATAATGTCCATCATTCACCTTGAAATGTACGCGTTTTTTATTCACCCGCACGCACACACAAGCACACACAAATGCTCACACACGCACGCACGCACGCGTGCACACACACACACACACACACACACACAAAGAATCTATAATATACAGGCTGTTCCCGGATTAAACAGGCACACCTTAAGAAGTAGTAGGGGATCGAAAAATGATCTCAAAATGTAATTTAAGATAGTTCGTTTTCGCTTCCTTTTCGAACGAACAAAAAAAACACCTCCATGTCATCAGGCGAAGGTAGTGCCAACTTCCGTGGATAGTGTGTGTCATGTGTTCTGCACAACGAGCCCTACATCCGTTAATCTCAGTTTTAAAGACCGGAGCCGTTACTTCTTTATACAAGTAGTTCCTTATTTGGCCTGAAGAGGCCGAGTTGACCCTGTTTCAGACAAATTGTCCCACAAAAAATAAAGAAGCACTGAAGATCAACCCTGGGATCTCTTGATATTTAGCCAAGCAAAAAAATAACCAAAATCAAAATATAAGTATTAAATAAAATATTTAATTTATTAATTTTGTTCAAAATGATGGCCTCCTGCCTGGAGACGGACACTGCACCCACGATGATAAAAAGAGTGGCTGTGACATTTATTAATGTTTTTCTGCCAAATATTAACGTAATTTTCCGACGAATTTCACATATCCCAATATATGTTTCATACCGTATTCCTCCTAAGCTGAGAAAAAAAAATCTGAACAAATGAAGGGGTTATCATAATGATAATTTAATGTTGTGCAACTTTTATAACGGTTTTTTTTTACAAACATAATATCATTAGTGTTAATTCACTTTTCATGCATAGAAACTTATTTTGATTAGTTTTTTCCCTTTTCCCTCGAAAAGGAAGTGAGAACGGGTGAATCTCCAAAGGACATTTTGAGTTAGTTATTCAATTTCCTATCGTTACTCAAAGTTTGGCTGCTTAAACCGGGAACACTCTGTATATAAAAATAAATATATTTATAACTATACATGCTTTAAATAATATATTAAAATATAAATTCACCTGCATTTAGCTTAATCTGTTAGATGGGTAAATTATAAAGTATAAACAGGTATGAAACGAGGAAAGTAGAGTGGATTGGAATTATAATGTAATATGGAATGGAGGGGGAAGAGGAAAAAACGGACAACTGAAAACGAATGAAAGTGAACCGACACGAAACGGAACTACTTAAAATATTATGTGAATTTTTTATTTTTGTATTTCTACTTATAATCCGAACGTTGAAAGGTTTTTTTTCTCTCTCTAATAAATGCTGAATGAACTGAGGAGTGGAATAAACTTAATGTGGAGTCGGTGAAGGCCCTAATACTTACACAATAAAACTTTAAGGATTTGACATGTATGGATTTATATAGTTAATGGTTATCTGTTAAGAAACATTTTTGTAAAAAAAAAAAAAAAAAGGGGCAGCTCTAAAAAGACATTAGATTATTTCAACGTTGGAGTTAATGTTTTCTTTCGTAATAAAAGTATTAAGTGGCGTTTTATTTTGAAATGTCCTCCATTTCAATAAATTGATTTCAGAAAAGATTGTCCTCCTTTTTCATTCTTGCATCTGGTAACCGTAGCTTACCGCTAAGTGCTTGTTGACACTTTTCTAATCCCCTTCGAAAATAAATATATCGTACACTCACAAGAATTACTAAGAAAAAGGGAAAAGATAATATTTCAAATTTAAGTCAAAGAAAAAAGGGTATATGATACAATTATAAAAAAATTAATAGCTTGAACTAGTTTTAATCTTAAAAAAAAACTATTTTTTTCAATCGATTTTAACTAAGGTTTGTAAGCAATTTTTCTTTAGCCTTCCTTTTTCAGTTTTAGTTCCTCAAAAATAATTTTATTTTTCTTGTTGGTTCTGCATCCGGTTTGACTCCGAACTATAAAGATTATATTAAAACTACATACAAAAAAGGTGTGTATAATAATATAAACTACTAACATTTTAACAAGTTTGTAGAAAAGGTTTTCTTTGAGAACATCTTCACTAAGCTAAAATATATAAAGTCAAATTTCTACTAAAGGGGTAACTGACTGAAATGACACACGACTAATGCTTATCTAAACGAGACACCACTATATTAATTAAAGTGACAGTATGTATAACACTTGATTAATTACTTACAAACGAGAACCAGCTCGGGCCAATAGAAAGGGCGTAGAGATATGAAAGCGCACAAAGAGGAAGCCATAAAAGAGTGGAAGTTTATGAAGGTAACCAAAGAAAGCAAAAGACTAGTAATTATTATGAACAAAGACAAAGAAGGGTTTTTACAGGTAAAAAACAGACGAACGCAGACAGTAAATCAAAGGTGATATACTTGAAGGAAGCTTCTAATTATACCTAAGGGAGCCAATTAAAATGTAAACATACAAAATTGTATTAAATAGATTAGTCAACAATAGATTTGTGTAGAAGGGAGTTTGGGGTTTACCGCTTTTTCGGTAAAGGTTTGTTAACGCATTCGTTTTAAAACCCTCCCTCTCCCCAAAACATGGTAAAATCAAAATTTTATTTTTACTTCCATATTAAAAATATCTGAATGTTATGTTTAGTAAAATAAACGAATAAATTACGAGTAAAATATGAGTAAAGTAGAGTGATCTTTGTATAAAATTTAGCTTTAATAAATTTAACAATTTTTTTTTGGTAAAAATTCATTTTTATTAATTATTTAAAATCTTTAAACTTCTTCTTCTAACTAAATAGGTATTAAGTTTAACAACTAGTCCAGTTAGCGAGTTTCACAACTTGTGAATGTGAGGAATGCCAGGCCTCCACCGTGGTTCGGATCCCACGTTAAACTGTAGGTCCTCCATTTCATCTCACAATCACCCTACCGTTACACATTAGCGTAAGTGCGTATAACCCGAACGGGTAGTAAGACGTGGTGCTAATTATTACAATAATAATAACAATAATAATAATAATAATAGTTAGCGAGTTATATCCAGCCACCCGCTCACTATATGTAACAATAATATTTGGCACAGCGTCTTACTACCCGTTCGGATTATACGCTTAAGTACTAATTACTCTAGAGGGTTAGGAATTGGGAAGATTGAATATAGATGAAGTGAACCCGCATTTGCGCGGAGAGAGTGGAAAACCATTTAGGAAAAACCACCCCCAGTTCGCCCAAGCGAGATTCGAACCTCGATCTCCCCGTCCTCGGCAGTTTAGTTCAACACAAAACTTGCGCGTTAGCTAACTACGCCACCGAGGCGGGTTGCTATATTATGTAGGGAATAATATTTTATAGTAAATAATAATTTCAAAATATATATTATTAAGAAAACAAAGAATAGTTCTATAAAGGTAATATTTTCGTAACTGCCTTTTAAAGGTGGGAATGTAGGGAAGGCGAGTTAAGGTAAGTGTTTTTGAGTTTTTATTAAGTCAATGCATTTTTTTTGGCCAAAATAGATAAAATATTGCTTCAGGAGAAATATAAAGTTTAATTTTTTTTACATGGTGATATCAACAAATCTTGAATATCTGTCGTGAGCATAACGGTGTTAGATGAGTAATTATTTTTTAATAAAGATAAAAAGTTTCCATTACATTTCAGGACACTCTTGACAGATATTAAATAACACTTAAGGTCACCATGTGAATAATAAAAATAAAACTAGGTTTCTACTTGAGAAATATTTGATTCCTTTTAACCAAAATAATATTTTGATAAAGAAACTGCAAAAACACTACCATTAGCTCGCTTTCCCTACACTACCACTTAATGTTTGATCTAATCCGACCAAAACTATGTAATAGTAACTTATTAGGGCCCGTGGTCGGTGAAAAATTCTAAAGTTACTCAAATCCCTCCAACGATGTTCAGTTGGCTATAACCGCAAGGAATATTTATTTACTTTACAGTAACTAGAGGACGTGCGAGTTGAGTATCCAAATTTTAAACTATATCATTATTATTATTATTATTAGCACCGCGTCTTACTACCCGTTCGGGTTATACGCTTAAGAACTAATTACACTAATGGATTAGGAATTGGGAAGGTTGAATTTAGAGGAAGTGAACCCGCATTTGCGTGGAGGGAGAGTGGAAAACCATTTAGGAAAAACCACTCCCAGTTCACCCGACCGAGATTCGAACCTCGATCTCCCCGTCCTTAGTGGTCTAGCTCAACACGACTGGCGCGTCAGCCAACTACGCCACCGAGGCGGGTTTCATTTAAAAAGTTTGTAGTCTAATGCCGTTATGCTCATTACAAATACCCAGGAATTGTTGATATCACCATGTGAAGAAAATTAAACTACGTTTTTACTGAAGCAATATTTTATTTATTTTTGGCTAAAACAAGTTTTGCTATAAAAAAAACCGGACGTTCCCAGGCCAAGGCATTTTCCCGGGGACAAGGCTTAGACACTCTAACGCCACTTTGCTTTGACGTCACAAAAGTAGGGAAGGGGGAGGGTTATTCGTCCATTGCATCAAATTAATTTAAATCATCAAAGCAAGTTTACGTTTTTTATATGCGATTTCAACTACTCAGTTAATGTTTGCTTTTGCCAATTTACGCAAAGGGTTGTTATCTACTAAAGTGTAATAATTATTTTGGTATTAATGTTTGTAAAGGGCACTTTAAGTTGTTGTTTTTCTCTATTTAATGATAAATAACTAGGAGAAGGTACGTAAATAATTTCTTGCAATGATGTTAACATCACACTTCATTGAAGTAAATACTAAATTTACCCACTTCGGTGATCTCGTAGCCTAACGAGCTACTCTCGTAGTAGAATAGACTGCCGATGACGGGGAGATCCAGGTTCGAATCTCGGTCGGGTGTACTGAGGGTAGTTTTCCCCAAATTGGTTTTTCACTCTCCCTCCATGCAAATGTGGGTATACATCCTAGAAATGTAACCTTCCTAATCCCTAAAACCATAAGGTTAGCAAAACACGGCGCAAAAATAAAGTAAATTTATAACTTTTGTTTATAGAAACAAATAATTGCTAACATGTCTTTTTTAGATTCTTAGCACCACTTATTACTACTGGTTCGGGCTGGACTTATAATTATGTGCTAACTACACTAATGTGATAGTAATGAGATAGGTTGAATTTATAGAAACTGTACCTAAATTTGCGTGGAGGTAGATTGAAAAACCATTTAGGAAAAACCACCTTCAGTACACCTGACCAAGATTAGAACCCCGATCTCCCCATCATCATCAGCAGTATAGTTTAATGTGAGAGTGACACCTTAGCTTATTCGATCACCGAGGCGGCTTATGAAGCAATAGTTTCTATTAAAATATAATAGCTACAAGTATCGTTGATTATATTAAAATATATAATTTACAATCTCAAGTTATGCTATTTCCTGAAACAGTTTCAAACAAGATAACTTGAAGACAAAACTCTTTAACTCCAAGATCTCAAATAACTTATCCTGTCATATATTATTCCATACAACTCAATTTAAGTTTACAAATGTTACGACGCTTTGTAGTAGCTGTTGTGTTATACTATCTGGATCTAATTAAACGTGCTCAAAGAACTTTTCCCCCTACGAATTATATCACTATTCGAACATAATTTCAAGTTTCAGGAATCTTCGTACATAGCGCGCTCGCAATAATCTCGTCAAAATGAAGACTTATGAAGCAATTTGCTTGTGGGTAGTAAAACGGAAATACAATCAAAATGTTTCGAATTCATATCCTACGAAGGATAAGTGATATTCGCTCCAATTACGCTTACTGCCTTAAGAAATTTTTTTTTTTTTAAAGACGAGTTAAATTTATCTCTTTCTCTCTAAAACAACTTTAAATAATCAAAATGTAAAATAAGGCACTCCTCCTCCCTTCAACATCAATTTCCTATTTTCTTCTCTCTTCTACTTCCTTTCCCAGACTTTCCTCTAGCCTATGTGCACACACAGACCCCCCCCCCCCTTCCCAGTTTTACCCAAATTGGCACTGATTTCCTTTCACTCTGACGAGCTTCATTCTCGTCTTTGCCGACATCTCCATTTCCTACCTATTTCCCTCCTTGTATGAACTCAACCCTCCTTTACTAGCTTTTGCTTTCGAGGTGAAACTCGGCCAGGGCCCTTTCTTTACTCTCCCTTCTTCTCTGTTAATCCAAGTCATAGTGACCCCCACACACCCACCATTATCCGAACCCACTTCAACCCTTAAACCCCCCCCTCCTTCCCCCCCAAGTACTCAGCTAAAACTGAAGCCATCAACTGCATTATTTATCATCACGTCACGGACCATCGCATGTCTAGTTGATGTTTAGGGAATTCTTAACGACACTCGCTTTCGGATCCGCCCTCATCTGTAATCCGCGGAGGGGATGACTCCCGGGGGGTGTTGAGGGGAAGTGGGAGAAGAGGCGAAGAAGGACATCGTACGAAGCCGACGTCGGGTGACGTCATCTGTTTTCTCATTCATATGTCCACATCGTCAATTGAAATTTAGCACCGAACTCACACGGACGACAGTTTGGCTATGCCAGCAGTTTTGTCGTCGTTCATTCTTTATTTCTTTACAACAACGTTTTGTTCAATGGGGAAATTATTTACGGGTGAAAAATACACTTATATCATTGCAACATATTTTATCTGTACCCTTCGTTTAACCCGTAAGGTAACAAACCTTAACTTACATTATTATCCTGTGATATAACTTATAAAATATTGTAATAGCGTATTCCACTAAGGTAAACAAAGTGCCCTTGAAGCATTGGCGCACCCATAAACTTACTTAGAGTGACCCTCCTCGGTGGCGTAGTTGGCTAACGCGCTAGTCGTGATGAGCCCGACTGCCGAGGACGGGAAGATTGAGGTTCGAATCTCGGTCGGGTGAACTGGCGGGGGGGTTCCTAAATGGTTTTCCACTCTCCCTCCACGTAAATGCGGGTTCACTTCCTCTAAATTCAACCTTCCCAATTCCTAATCCATTAGCGTAATTAGTACTTAAGCGTATAACCCGAACGGGTAGTAAGACGCGGTGCTAAATAATAATAATACTTAGAGTGGTGGGTATACAATCAAAGATGTAGTCAGTGAAATCACAGCTGAAAGCTAAGAATATGTTTGAATATTAAATGCCTTAAAAGCTATTTGGAGGGTTTTTTTACACTAAAAACGGGAATTAATTTTATGTGGCCTTACAAACAAAGCATAAAAACTATTATCTCTGTATTTTTTCACACAATAAATACGACAAGAGATTACACTCCCAGGATAAATAATTTAACCAATTATAATTAATGCTCATATATATACATACATACACCATTAATTATTGTTTATTAATTATTTATTGTGTGAATTATTTTATTTAGGTCCATGCCTTTCTACCTGATTGGCCTATACGATAATTCAATCAATGATCCAGTAGTTTTATTCCTATGATTAGATATAGGGTAGATTCGCTTTTGCGTAAAACGCGAAAAGAAGAAAAAGGGGCGAAAATAGGGTATTTATAAGTTTTCTTTGCGTTTCATGGCATTTGAAAGTGTTTAAAGCGATTTTTATTTCGCGAATTAACGCGAAAAACGTGATTTTGAGAGTATTTTAGCTAAATTATTCTATTTAGCGAAATAGACACGAATTCTCTGAAAATGCTGTGCATTTAAATAAAATGCTGAGAATTTCTATAAAACGATATTTTTCAGCGGAAATAAGTGATTAAAAAATCATTGAGTTTCACTCGTCTGTGTGCTTCAGCTCGGGTTTTACTTGCATCCTGTGCCTTCCACAGCCCATCCGGCTAATCGCCACATTCCGTTAGTCATTGTTTTTATCATAAATCCTTTGTATAGGCCCTAAAAACATTGACGAAAGACATTTTTACCTATTTTGCTACAAAATGCTAAATTATGCCACAAAACGCTAAATTTCCAATAATTAATGCTAAAAAAAACTGAAAATTAATGCTATTTTACCTTATCTCTACCTATTATCCGTTTATTGGTGCCTTTTCCAGGGACAGACATTTTACTTTCCCAAATCACCATGCATATGCTGCCCCAGTTCCACATTACTAAAGGATGGGAAATCCTCAAGTCTTGATGTTGAGGAATCATGTTATTTACTCATTGCTCCAAAAAGACTCCTCAAGAACTTCAACGAACGCTGAAAACGCTTAATTCCATATTTAGGTCACATGATACAATCACTACGACAAGAGAATATACTCCCAGTATAAATAATTTAGCCTATTATAATAACTAATGTCCAGGTTTAAACTAAAGTTTGATATACAAACAAATATACCAAGGAACTATCCTAAGTATCACGGGGTAGTACGCTAAAATGTAAATGAGACAATCCAGATTCAGGTTCAAAAACACCGGCGCTAACGGTTAAGGACGTTATCTACCTGTGACGTCACAGCCTGTCAAGATAGGATTTCCCATGTTAATGAATTTACGTTTTATTAAGAGAGTTTTAAAGATATAACGTTGAAACAAAAACCACATATTTTTAGATAATTCTACAGTGTCACAACATTATTATCTTTGACTTGAAGTAGTTTTTTTTTTGTAACGTCTTTTTTTTTATAAATCCTCTACAATTTAGGCTATTTATCTTGGTCACGAAAATGTCCTGTAGAAGTCTTCCTGCCAGGATGTAGATTAAAAAAGTCTGTGGTAGCATATGTCTAGCTAGAATAGGAAACAAAAAAAAGGTAAAATTAAAAAGCAAGTCAATGTTTTCAAGTAGCAAATATTAAAGTGAGTGTGTGTAAACTCGTCAAAGGAAGAGGGAAAGGGTTATCAGCACATAGACAAGAACCCTTTTGGGGCGAACTTAATTTTCTTCCCTCTCTTTTTATTTCGTACATCGGTGTCTAAGTGTGATAATATTTAAGTGCTTAGGTGCGTCAAGTTAAGATGCAACCCGCTTCACAAAATAGCTTCGTAATCTCGAGGTAAGCAACGTCAATTCATCTCCAGGCCATGAACCACATGATACAATGAATACACCCTTGGCCTTATTGCTATCAGCTTCTTGAAAATTTGACACCTTAAACATCGTGATCATCTAACTCATTATTATTATTAGCACCGCGTCTTACTACCCGTTCGGGTTATACGCACTTACGCTAATGTGCAATGGTAGGGTGATTGTGAGATGAAAATGGAGGACCTACAGTTTAACGTGGAATCCGAACCACGGTGGAGGCCTGGCATTCCTCACATTCACAAGTTTTGATTAATACACGTCTTGTCAGAGGTGAAGGAAGGGTTTGGCAATCAGATAAATCTGTGTCGGGACCGAGGATTGAACCCTGGACCCCCAGCACAGAAGTCTGACACCTTACCCCTAGACCACCAGGTCACCCTATATACAACGCGTTTAAACCTTAATATTAAACAGAATAACAATAAGAAAACCAAAGAACCTCCATCACGTCTGTGGCTGCGGGTAAATCAATAACGTCCATTTAGCTCTGGCTTTTTTCAGCAACTGTTACTGTGGATTTACACTTTCGCCCCTCCCCCCCCCCCCCCCCCCCCAAAAAAACCCTAACAAGAGCAGATATAAAACCTTATCACGTGAGGCGCTCTAAACGAATCATGAGACTTCAGACTCGTCGTCGTTAACTGCTCAACGTGACTTGAAATAACGTCGGATCTCTTTTTAATGCCCGACATAAGCTTGCCTGGCCTAATCAAATTTCATAACTAACCTACGGAATCAGTTCGCAAGTTAAGGTTGGTGTGTAGGGAACTCTAGTTAAAGGCAGAATTTTTTTTGCAGTTTTTATATCAAAATCAGTTTTTGATCAAAATAAATCAAATATTTCTACAGTTGAAATATAAAGTTTAATTTTCTTCTAATGGTGATATCAACAGTTGTTGAATATCTGTCAAGAGTTTCATATAATTTAATGACAACTTTTTCTATTCGTTTATAAAGTTTGTCATCTAATGTCGCTATACTCATGACAGATATTCAACAATTGGTGATATCACCACGTGAAGAAAATTAAACTTTGCTTCTGTTGGAGTAATATATTGTTTTATTTTGGCCCAAAAAAAAGTTTTGCTATAAAAATATCAAAAAACACTGACATTAACACCAACCTTAAATGAAAGATGTGTGTAGTTTTCGTTGTGTGTTGATTTGTTTCATTACACATTTTAATGAATAGAAAACATTGATCGATATAATGGTCTAAAAGGTCTTTCTATCTACTAGAAAATTAAATATATTAATAATAATCTTTTTTAAGTTTTCGTTGCAAAGCAATAGGGACAAACATACAACTTTTGCTAACGTATGAATTGCTGAAAAACTCTAAAAGATTCTGCTCTCAACTTTCGGTGAAAGTGTGGTTCGAGCTTTAGCAGATAGGTTAAGCTTTTCAATCCTTCCTTGTAGGAGTTTTATATAAATCAGACTGGTCGTGCCAAAACTGGCATAAATATTTAAAAGGGCTTTTAAGTAATTATTATACTAAACATATGAGCTATAGAACATTGTTTTACTACCTATCTATTTATTTAATCACCACATCTTACTACCTGTTCAGGTTAAATGCAAATATGATCATTACTCTAATGGGTTAAAGATGAGGAAGGTAGAATTTTAGAGGTTATCTACTTGTACTCTCGCGGAACGAGAGTGGGAAACTATTTATTTAAAAAAAAGTCCCCAACCAGGATTCGAACCCTGACTACCCCATCAGAAGCAGGCCAGTCTAACGCGAAAATGATGCCTTAGATCGTTCATACACTGAAGCGGATTCCAATTTAAGATCGTGCATCTTAGCAGGACCAACTCAGCTCCCGGCTCGCACGAGATATGGCGGTTAAAAGGGAAGAGAAAAGGCCTATAATATGCCAGAAATGTGTGCAGTGCATTCGTATTTGAATGATTACTAGAAATTTTCCGCGGCGACGGTGGGGGAGAAAAACAACAAAGTTTCTTGTTGATAGCTACATTTTCTCCCTATTAAGACAGAATAAAGATATGTGCACAGTGCTTATCTGTGAAGACATTCTAAAATGGTCGAAAACTGTCTTTTCAATGCAGTTTTTATTCAAATACCGTTTAATATTTCAACAGTGTTCAGTAATAGGAACTTATAATTAACTATTTATCTCCATTAATGTTTAATCAGAAATGATCCACGTGCAATAGTGTCCGTGTAAATTTACGATTTCGAACCGACTGTATCACAGAGTTGATTGGCATGTGATGCACGCTCTTAATTAATAGCGTGGAGAGATTTATATGAAAAATAAAATTATGTTTCTAGCTATTTTATTCCTCCATTTAACTAAGTTATAAAATCCAATAATGTGCTCACCAATTATATCATTATATTTTATTTCCTTGAAACATATATAGTTAAAATAATAATGTGCACGCAGTTTTTTTTCCCCTGAAAAGTAGCAGTCTTACCTTGACTGATTACACTGTGACTATCTTATAAGCTGTTCCATAGTGGAACCATTCAAAGCAAGCTTGCTACTTTTCAGAGTTAACGAAGGATACACAAATAGTGTAAGTATATTCTGTGTAAATAATGTGGATCCTATTTCTTGATATTTATTATAGATGATATTCCAATTACTCGATGTCCAAATTTCGTAAAATAAACTCTCTTTGATTCAAGAAAAATAACCTGCCAAACATAAGTCAATCGTATCTCTTTTAATCTGTGTCATTTCAGGGCAAAGCTCCATAAAATGTCGTTTAGTACCATTTAATTAAAAAAGATGAAATTTTTAATCTATTTTCTCTTTCTCTTTTATTATTTTAATTTTAGAAATAATATAAAAAAAAAAGAGTTGGGAGTTCGGACACAATTATATAAGCAGTGATACAGACTTTCTGTTGGACATGAATAAAAACCCTTTTTTATTTTTTCCCGACGTTCTTTCTATCCTCATTTCTCCACGTCAAGTGTCACCCATTGTATTGGAACTTCAAGTCTTTGTTCGCGTGGACTTGCAGTACGTCGGAAAAGTGGGGAAGGGAGGGGGGGTGCCTTTCACACCCAATCACATTCAAGGCGAAGAGGGGAAAGACTAAAATCATCTCCGGGATAATGGTTTTAATCTGATCTTTGAGAATTTTTTTTTTCAACCCTTCCTCCTTAGAGCCTCCCTCCAACATCTCAGTGGAACCCCTTCCCTCCTAACCCTTTCCCCTTCTCCCATACCCCTAAACTCCATCAGTTGCTGAAGGAACAATCGTTAAGCCGAAACAAAAGCTCAGTTCAATTTAATTGTAGTGGCATACAATATGTAATCCAAGACCACCCCTCACATTTATAAACTGAAATGATTTCATATTGAAGGTGACCTGGTAGTCTAGGGGTAAGGTGTCAGACTTCTGTGTTGGAAGTCCGGTGTTCAATCCTAGGTCCCAGCACAGATTCATCTGATTGCCGAACCCTTCCTTCACCTCTGACAGGACGTGTATTAATCACAACTTGTGAATATGAGGAATGCCAGGCCTCCACCGTGGTTCGGATCCCACGTTAAACTGTAGTCCTCCATTTCATCTAACAATCACCCTACCATTACACATTAGCGTAAGTGCGTATAACCTGAACGGGTAGTAAGACGCGGTGCTAATAATAATAATAATAATAATAATAATAATAATAATAATAATAATAATAATAATAATAATATAATAATAATAATAATATTTCATATTGATTACTTAACATATTTTTATTTTTATCGTCTATTCTCTAAAGCTAAACTGAAGAACATTTTCCTTTATTATTATTATTATTATATTATTATTATTATTATTATTATATCACCGCGTCTTACTACCCGTTCGGGTTATACGCACTTACGCTAATGTGTAATGGTAGGATGATTGTGAGATGAAATGGAGACCTACAGTTTAACGTGGAATCCGAACACGGTGGAGGCCTGGCATTCCTCACATTCACAAGTTGTGATTAACATTTTCCTTTTGACTGCCTAAATGGAAGGCTAGAGAATCCCTAAATTTACTCTCTAGTTGATTCTTTTGTCCTTTCATAATATGTATTTTTTTTATCTCTTTAATCAACTCGACCATGCGTAATTCAGGAATCGATATATCAAATATTTGCATAGTAAAACCGATTGACTATAAACAACACGAAGCTTAATGGAGCGCTGCTTGTAACTATCAATCAAACGTACTTTTTGTTGTTGTTTATATATATATTTATTTTGTTGATAAAATAAATATCCACAAACATTGTTTGACCTTTTGGAATCGTCGGTTATTTTATAAATGGATCCATGTTGACATTTTCGTTACCATAATAACAAAATAATTTCAGTTGAAATGTGGGATATTAATTAACACAACAACGCAGTCGGGCGTTTCAATATTGTTTGCCAAGCTTGCATGAATAAAGAGAGATATGAAATTTTACTATAGTTTATTCTATTTCATTGGTATTTAAATTTTTATTATTATTAAATACAAATAAATACTAAACATTATAATTATAGAAAAAAGGTCGAGATGAAAGCTAAGGAAAACACGAGAAAGAAGAGAAAAAAAAACTACAAATGAACATAGAAATGGAATGAAGTGATTAAAGATGAAAGCCCAAATCCTTCACACTCATAATGAACTTCTCTATGACGTCATCTACTCAGAGGGACATTTGAGCATCTACTTTCCCCACCAGCGACGAAACTATTAAATTTCTAAGGAGGGGATTGCAGTATTTAAAAAAAGCTTAATTACAAGTCATGGTCGTTGTTAATTGGTAAGCTTTGCTGACTATAAGCTTAAGGTATCCTGTTTCTGATTCCAGCCTATGTGTGATTCCTATTACCAATGTTATATAGCTATTTACGATAAGTTTGTATTTGTAAAGTTAGGTTAAATTAATATGGGAGTTGTTTACCCGCTTAACCTTAAGTTTAGAAAGTACACGTTAGTATATTTTTTTAACATTTTTCAAATTTTAATCTATAAATCTAGAATACTTAATATGAAATAAATACCTTGTTGGCTTTGAGAAGTAGGTTGAAATTTTTGGGAAATAATAGTTTATTTTTAAGTTTTAGTTAGCCATTATTATTTATAAACACTTAAAGCAAAATAGGGTGACTAAACTTAGAACTACACTTTTATTGTCTCTTAAACACCTGTACTTTACTTGCTTTCGTAAACAGCCAAATATTTAAATACAACCATAATTTGAAAGGTTTTTTTTTTCAAAATTAAATTATTAGTTTGAGTAACATCTAGCGCATGCGTAAATCCAATAAGATACTGTTAAAAACATTTTATTTGATTAAACCTGAAGGATGAAAATTAGGTTAGACTTATTTACAGTTGATAAAAGTAGACCTCAGACGTTAATTTTGTTACAATCAATTTGCTATTATACATCTAATAAAATAATAGGAGTGATTAAGCGTGATTGACCGAGCGTAGCGGAGTCCTGTTTTAACTTGACTATTTGTTATTTAATCTGTCTAGAGGTCCAGATGTTTGTTCCATGATAACGGCTAATTGTGTGAACCAATTTTGACGAAATTTGGCAGGGACATTCTTTGAACCTAGGCCAAGCGATGTATGTAGATATTTTTAAATCTGGTTATCAGTTTCGATATGTCAACCATTCAAAGGTTTTTGTTTGTTTAATAGCTCATCTCAAGTGATTTTAATTTAAAATTCTAAGCAATTTATCGAGAAACTAGAGCGTTTTACTAAAAGAAAAGTTGACATATATCTTGAGAATGACACCTTAAACCTCGTAAAAAATAATTATTATTTATGGAAATATTATAATGTTGAATGTAGTATTCATTTGTTTTCTGTATTAACCTGATCACCAAGAAAAACATATATAGGCCCTAATTGAAATATAAGGAGAAAATATAGAAGATATTTCAACTTGAAATCCAAAGAAAAGTCTCAAGACTGTAATAGTGATAAGAACACTGGAGGAACGAGATTTACTGTCCACAAAACTTTTAGTAAGACCGTAGTAACGATAAGAATTTGGAGGGACTACTAGTAAGACTGTAGTAACGATAAGAACATGTAGGGACTACTAGTAAGACTCTAGTAACGATAAGAACATGTAGGGACTACTAGTAAGACTGTAGTAACGATAAGAACATGTAGGGACTACTAGTAAGACTGTAGTAACGATAAGAACATGTAGGGACTACTAGTAAGACTGTAGTAACGATAAGAACATGTAGGGACTACTAGTAAGACTGTAGTAACGATAAGAACATGTAGGGACTACTAGTAAGACTGTAGTAATGATAAGAACATGTAGGGACTATTAGTAAGACTGTAATAACGATAAGAACTTGGAGTGACTACTAGTAAGACTGTAGTAACGATAAGAACATGTAGGGACTACTAGTAAGACTGTAGTAACGATAAGAACATGTAGGGACTACTAGTAAGACTGTAGTAACGATAAGAACATGTAGGGACTACTAGTAAGACTGTAGTAACGATAAGAACATGTAGGGACTACTAGTAAGACTGTAGTAACGATAAGAACATGTAGGGACTACTAGTAAGACTGTAGTAATGATAAGAACATGTAGGGACTATTAGTAAGACTGTAATAACGATAAGAACATGTAGGGACTACTAGTAAGACTGTAATAACGATAAGAACTTGGAGTGACTACTAGTAAGACTGTAGTAACGATAAGAACATGTAGGGACTACTAGTAAGACTGTAGTAACGATAATAACATGTAGGGACTACTAGTAAGACTGTAGTAACGATAAGAACATGTAGGGACTACTAGTAAGACTGTAGTAACGATAAGAACATGTAGGGACTACTAGTAAGACTGAAGTAACGATAAGAACATGTAGGGACTACTAGTAAGACTGTAATAACGATAAGAACTTGGAGTGACTACTAGTAAGACTGTAGTAAAGATAAGAACATGTAGGGACTACTAGTAAGACTGTAGTAACGATAAGAACATGTAGGGACTACTAGTAAGACTGTAGTAACGATAAGAACATGTAGGGACTACTAGTAAGACTGTAATAACGATAAGAACATGTAGGGACTACTAATAAGACTGTATTAACGATAAGAACATGGAGGGAGCGAGGTATTTTGTTCACAGAAATACTAGTCTTCGATTATTGTTAAAGTATGTGGAATTTCTAAGTATATAATCCGAAAAATCTTAAATAAATATATAGATAATATATTAGTATGGTTTAAGATTAGTTGACAGATAAGAACACAATAGTTCTAAAGATGACTTACCCACCACTCCTCAAACCAACAACAGAATTAAAATTCACGACAATGGACACTCAAAATAAACTTATATTCCAGCATGGTTTTACATAAACGTTTTCTCACTCTCTCTCCATGCAAACGCCTGTAAATTTCCTCTAAATTCTTCCTTGATCATTCCTAAACCATTAGAGTAATCAAAAGCTTATAGTACAGACGGCTAATAAGATGTGTAAAAAAAATATTTATCAAAATATAGATAGATTGATTAAACATAAAAACAATTGAATGCTGAATATTTTACCATTTCAAAACTATTCAAATTATAATTCACAAAAAATGAACCAATTAGAAGGGAATATTGAATTAAAAGTATTAAAAATAATTCCTTAAATTAATGTATTGAATCTCGATGGATATACAAACAAAATATCAATTCCGCAAACGGAAAAATATATTATTAATAACAACATTCTTTCATTTGTTTTAATTTCTGAGCTAGTCGTTTCATTGTTTATTGCGTAGACTCGAGAATATATTTTGTATCTTTTTGTGTCTCCTATTAAAAAAAAAACAAGGTCATTGGTCCTAAAACGAAGGAAACGTTCGCAAAACAAAAGGAGACAAAAGGAAAAAAAAAAAAAAGATAATTTCAGACACAGTACAAACTCGAAAGTAGTAGCGACTTGATTTTCCTACGAAAAACAATGCCTTCTCTTATATATACATCTTCAAATCTGCCAAGGGGCGATAAGTAAAACACACATCTTCCTACCTTGCGACAATGGAACCCTCTGGCGGAAGGGGAGAGAAATCATTGCGAGAAAGCAATTATACAAACTGTTTCTCCATTTTTGGTCTCCTTGGAGAAGTGCTACCCAAACTAGCGCTGTCTAACCATTAGCGTGAAAACTTGAAGACACAAGGAGAAAGGTAGAGAGGGGGGGGGGGGGGGGGGGGAAGAAAGACAGAGAGGGGAAGAAAGACAGAGAAGGAAAGAAAGTGGTAGAGAGAAGAGATCTGAATGCAATTTAAACACGACGTTTTGGGAAGAGGGAGTGAAGTCTATTAATTAACGTGTGGGAATTACTTTCTAAGATTATATCCGTCAACGGTTTCGGGAGTAGGAGAACGCAAGACGGGTACTGTCTTGCATTTAAAATTATCGTAATAGAATGTGTTTGGGTTGATTTAATTATATGCAGCCCACCTCACTGATCGCATAGTCTAAGGCGTTATATTTAAAATTTGCATCAACCCACTTCTGTGGCCGCAAGGTCTAAGCCGCTACTCTCGTGTTGGACTCGATTGCCGATGACGGGGAGATCGAAGTTTGAGTCTCGGTCGAGTGTACTGAGGGTGGTCTTTTCCAAAAATTGTTTACCACTTTACCTCCACGAAAATGCGGCTACATTTACTCTAAATATAAACGTACTTATCCCTAAAACCCATTAGAATAATTAGTACATAAGCGTATAATCTGAACAGGTAGTAAGACTTTGTGCCAAAATAGATACTACACTACCAATGACAGGAGATCATGGTTCAAATCCCGTTTTGAGTGCAC
The DNA here is from genome assembly GCA_033556935.1 of Timema podura. NCBI lineage: Eukaryota > Metazoa > Arthropoda > Insecta > Phasmatodea > Timematidae > Timema > Timema podura. The sequence goes on from JAVRXN010000014.1 coordinate 22,134,804, forward strand.
CGACGGTTTTTTTCCTAAATGATTTCTCCCTTTCTCCGACGTAAATTAGGTTACATATCTTCTAAATCAGTACTTCCCAAAATGTTTATAACCAAGACCCAAATTTAACGATAAGCTTACTTGACCCCCCAACCCCTGGCTTTAATATAATATACATATGTGTGTGTGTGTGTGTGTGTGTGTAAAGTGGGGTTATATTTTAATTTTGATTATTTTTTTTAAATGAATCAACTTGATATTATTAGCCCTAGTTTAAGAAATTATTTGTATAGACCTAGTCGGCTTTTCAAAATAAGGCATTGAGATATATTTAACAAACTAGCGATACTAGAAATACCACAATATGAATTAAAAAAATAGAAATTAGAAAGAAAAAAACTAGTGGTTCATAAGGAGGCTAAAGCGGCCTGATGTGTTGTGTGTCAGTAATCAGTTTATGTGTCAGTTTCTTGAATTACAAATGGATATAAATTTTTATGCGTATTGTAGTTAAAAATTTAAAGTATATTGTTAAATTATGGAGCCTGAGATACGTCTAAGGAAAGTGAGGTGGGTGGGGATGAGGTGATCGAAGTATAGTACCCGTGGGTACACCCCACCCAAAGGGTGACTCCCTAATCCCAGTGGTTCCGGAGATACTTACAGGGGTGTTAGGGAGAGGGCGGTGGGACTGGTGTTTTAGGTTAAGAGGTATAAGTAATTTTAACTGGCCTATATGTAACCGAACGTCTGAGTTATGCCAATGCGAAATTTCAGCTCAATCAGTGAAGTGCTTTTTGTGTGAAAGGGTAAAAATAGATTTGTAGCACATGACACAATGACAAGAATGATTACTTCATAGTATAGTTGTAGATTTATATAAATCTCGTATGTGTTAGGCCAATCATTTGTTTATATTTGTCTTTAAAATTATTTAGACTAAATTTGCTAAAATTATAGATTATAGAATAAAACTTAATTTTATATTTCTCTAATACATTCCAAATTACTTAAGCCATCGGCGTTAAAAACTGTTGGAAATAATTAATTACTATTTTTTTCAATAGAATTAATATGAATAATCTACACTTTTATCATAATTGAAGTAGAAATGTCGTTATTTAAAACAAAAGTTAAGGCAGTGATGTTCAAGTTATGAAAGGGATTAACAACATTAGGAGTAATATTTTAGGAAAAAAGAATCAGATTTTGATCAAATATGGTGCTCACATACTGCTTAAACTTTAGTACAATTTTCATAATAAGAGTCTTTTAGAAAATACAAACCTTTCTGTGGCCAAAGATGATGGCATTTTGTTATACTATTAGTGTTAGTTCATAATTACTGATATTTATTTTTAAATGAAGAGAAAAAATTGTAGTTAAATTTCAGTTGGACACCATTGCTAGTTATTCAACAACCATTGATATCACCATTTGAATTAAATTAAACTCTTTGTTTCTACTGGAGAACTATTTGCTTTCATTTGACCAAACGATGTGTTTTGATATAAAAACTGCAAAAACACCTTTTCTCGCGTCCCTTATATCTACATTATCATTCTCAAGCAAATGATAGTAATAAAACAGTGAGTAGCAATCTTGGAAGAACATTTGACCCAACAATACGAAAACTCATGGAAGACAACATCCATATAAGCGTTAGCACTCTTTAACAAACAGCTCCTTGATTCAGGAGATAGTGGTATCAGTGATGTTAGTAGCAGCACTTCTGATGATGAGGATTGAACAATAAAAGATAAAATGATGAAAAATGTTAAGCAAGAGAACCATAAACAAAAAAACTCTGATTTACATAAAGTACAAGCAACTGATGAATTAGAAGGAACCCTGAAACTTCCGAAAACGCTTAGCAAGAAATTGAATAGATTTTTATTTTTCTACCTTAACTTAACTTAACTTAACCAAAGCACATTGTTGTATTATGTCCTTAATAATTTATTTAAGTAATCAAGCAAGAGTGTTATTCCAAAAACACATTATTTTGGGATATAAAAATGTGTTCACAGTTCACACTCTCTGAATTACGTTTTGTTAATAAACTAATCGATTAGTTTTTACATTTTATACAACACAAAATATCTGGGAAAAATATAAACATTTTGGCTACAACCCAAACGGGTAGTAATACGCGGCGCTGAAAAAATATTTGTTCTTTTCAAAGAAAAAGATCATATTAATCTTTTAACCTTTAATAAATTATGTCATTGATATTGCCGGATTTTATTTCACGTTGTTTTTAAAAAAACAACAGATGAATGCCTCTCTTGTCGTTTATCGTAAATTCGCCATAGAGTAATGATCCAAACGATATTATATTAAGCAGTGAGTTCAATAGACCGACCAATAGTTAATACCTTTCAATTTGAAACTGAGCCAACCGCGTGGTATGAAACGAACCCTCCGACCGCAGGCGATACTCAATTAAGTCTATTATGCGGGGGAGCGTAAAATTTGATATTTGTTTCTCAATCATATCAACATGTTAAGTTATTTAATTTATTGTGATTTATTTAAACACAATTCTATGAAATACACGACCTAATAATAACCAATGGAGTAAAATTAAAACAAACTTTAAAGGTCGAACGAGTCTGAATGAATTTTAGTTGACCTTAGGTTTGATACTGGCTGGAAGCTTAAATAATTTTGTTTTCTTTAATAATTGGTATTGTCACTCAGATATTATAACGATTTCTGGTGAAAGAGTTGGGTGCTTAGTGTAATGTTTGAAGCTCAAATGTATAATAAAATACAACAAAAACCCATTCTGTAAAGCCATTCACTTAGTTTTACCAGGTTCGATTCACGTTTTCAGGTGTGATTATAAAACAATTTTTAAAGGAGTCATAATTTACTCTAACAATATAACATTTCACACCAATTTGATCTCACCCACTTCGGTTGCTACATGGTCTAAGATACTACCCTTGCAGTGGAATATACTACCGATGACGGGGAGATCAAGGTTCAAATCTCGGTCGGGCGTACTGAGGTTTTTTCCAAAATGATTTTCCACTCTACCTTCAGGCAAATGCGAATACACTGTCTCTAAATATAGCCTTTCTAATACCTAGAACCATTAGCGTACTTAATTAGAAAACAAGCATATAATCCGAACGGTTGGTAACACGCAGTGCTAAAGAAAAATTGATCTCAAATATTTATGAAAGCGTGTTATTTACCACGTCGGTGACCTGGTGGTCTAGGGGTAAGGTGTCAGACTTCTGTGCTGAGGGTCCGGGGTTCAATCCTCGGTACCGGCACAGATTTATCTTATTGCCAAACCCTTCCTTCACCTCTGACAAGGTGTGTATTAATCACAGCTTGTGAATGTGAGGAATGCCAGGCCTCCACCGTGGTTTGGATTCCACGTTAAACTGTAGGTCCTCCATTTCATCTCACAATCACCCTATCATTACACATTAGCGTAAGTGCGTACAACCCGAACGGGTAGTAAGACGCGGTGCTAATAATAATAATAATTCACCACGTCAATTTTAAAAACAGGAGGTTTACCACTTAGCCACCAGAAGGATAAAAACGCGGAAGGTTTTAAAGCACTTCATTATGTAACTACATTGGAGTTACCTGAAGCGAATAAGCTTTTAATATTCATAGAATTGAGTAATAAAACATTTTTTTCTTTTGGATTTAGAAATGAACGTGGGAATAGAAAACGCACTCCTAAACGCATCTACAAAACAAACATGGCACAGTGAAAAGTACAATCCCTAAACAACAATAATTTGCCAACAGAGAGATATAAAAAAAAAATTCTAGGATGCTCCACAAAATCGTCCATTATAAACGACATCATTCAAACATTTAGTGGCGTTTATTAATCTACTAATGCTCTTGGGTCGTAGTACTTCATGGGACTTTGTACTCCATGTGAAAACAGCATTCGATATTGATGGCATCGTATCCAATCATTTCACCTAGTGGATGCATTTTACCCACGTTCTAAAGCTGGTATCGCTGTTTTATCTACACGGCTCTCGCTGATTAACATGGATAAAGTAAAATTGGTGTGATCAGTGTCAATGCTGTCGTTTTTGGTGGCCGTCATTCTGACAGATCGTTTGAATCATAACATGTGAGGGAAAAGGGATTGCAATAAATGACGCAGTTACGCTTTTAAATATTTTTTTAAAGTGTCGTACATAGCATTGTACACTTATTTACCAAGGGTAGTTAAGACACTTAATCGTGAATGTTTTCCGAGCCGGCGCGGATGGATACAATCAAATTTAATAAGGCATAGTGTGCTCGTACCTTAAGGCGCGAGAAGAGTCTGGCAGAAATTCATAAATGTCAGAAACTAAGTTCCTGAGTGGAACTGTCTCGCAGTAGGAGAAAAAACGGGGGAGGAGGAAAATACAAATACAATGTGTTATGACTCAATCAATTCATCAAGATACTTTCTACGCTCCTATACAAGCTACGTTCCGTTTTTTGTGCATTTAGGCCTTGGTGCTCAACCAAATATAAGTAGATTTTTGGGATTTTCAGAGTGTAAAATGTCAACTTTTAAACTATGTTTGCGTATATTATATATATATATATATATATGTACAGGATCATATAAAAAAGGTTTTTTTCATTACAGTAAATACCGAGGTCGTGTACTTTTTTTTTTAGCACGACGTCTTACTGCCTGTTCAGGTTATACGAATCTGTGCTAATTACGCTAACAAGATTGGAAAAACATTTAAAAAAACACTCTCATTACATTCGACAGGGTTTCGAACCCCGATCTCCCTGTCATCGGAAGACTAGTCTAAAAAAAGAGAGTGACGCCTTAAGCCAGTAATGGAGACACTTTTCCAGCAAGTGTGCCACTTAAGAACAAGCTGAATTTTGTTTTAGTTTAGTTTGCCACTTCTTATTTACATGTAACGAATAACTCTCCGATTGTAAATTTATTAATCCATACATTTTAAAGAAAGAGAATTTATTAAACTGCTAAAGTGATTGTATTAGACAGTATCATTTTAATAACACAAAGTAAAGACATTAAAAGCAGTGAAAAAAAGTCAACAAATTGAGAAATAATTTTTAAAAATCAGAAAATTACATAACTTTTTACATTTTATTTTAAAACCGGTTTTGTACTTTGCCAGCCAAGATATTTATGTTCGATTCATAGCTTCTGGTCTTTAACACCACAAAAGTTGCACTAAAGTATCCTATGAACCAAAGCGATATATAACCGTTGAATTATTAAAGCTAATTATGACATGGCATTGAATGATATGGCTGTCTAAATATTATTGACTTCAAAAAGATTTACCCCTTTGGGAAAAGTTTAATTGAATGTTTGTTTGTTTCATGTCGGCGTGCCACCAAAATCGTGTTAGAGTGACACCCAGTGGCACACATGCCATAGATTTGCCATCCCTGCCTTAGACCATGTGGCCACCGAAGCAAGTAGTATACTGTTAAAGTTTGTATGAATATTTAACCTAAGCGCAACATTTGATTGGTGATATCTCGGCTAACAATACAGCCTCCTCTGTACGAGTTGTGTCTAGGACCAAGCCTATGTACGTACCTTCCATCTAACCTGAAAACTAAAAAGCTTACCTTGACGGGATACACTATGGTGCAACTTTAAGATTGAGTCATTTTTAATCTGTGCGTGGGGCCGCCCCGGTAGGCGAGAAATTGTCGCGCAGACGTAAAGTTCTAACGTAATAATTAATTATACGATGTATTTTTTTCAAACTATGGTTCACGCCAAAATAAAAGTAGAAATATTCAAACAGGGCTCTTTTTCCTTAACAACCCTAAAATTTGAGTTTGATTAGTAAATTATGAAAAAGTTTGAAAATGTGACAATGGAGCTATCATGGTATGCAGATGATTTAGCTTTATTGGGTAATAGCAAGGAAGCTGATGCAAGAAATGCAGACATTTTATTAGAAACTAGTGAAGAAATAGGGTTATAAATGAACGCCGTAAAGACTAAGTATATTATCACACAGCGAACACAGATTGGGGACGATAATTTAGAGATTACCGCGAACAACATATGATTTGACATGTTTAATGAGTTTAAATATTTAGGTTCAGTTTTAACTTGAAATAACGATATTAGATTGGAAATTGGAAATTGGATACAATTAAGATCGGGAAATGCACGTTATCTCGGCCAGTTAGTTGTTGGCGTCTCGCCTACTGTCAAGGAATGTAAAACTAAGAATTTACAGAACAATAATTTAGCTTGTTCTCCATGGGTATAAAACGTGGCCTCTTATCTTACACGATGAAAACAAATTTTGGGTGTTCGAAAACAAGGTGCTTAGGTATTTATTTGGTCCACAAAGGGAGGAGGTTACTGGCGAATGGAGGAGGTTACATAATGATGAGTTACAAAACCTGTAATCATCACAAGTCATTGTTAGGATATTCAAGTCTCGTATATTAGGATGGACAGGACATGCAGCGCGAATGGTATAATCTAGAGCCATGTTCAAAGTACTGGATGGCAAACCCAAGGGGGAGATACCATTGGGAAGACCTAGATGCAGATGGGAGGATAACGTTATAATGTATCTGAAAGATAAGATGCCACGGTTTAATATAGGTATTTAAAGCGCCGTGATCGAGCGCCAATTAAAACGACACTGTTAAACATTGGTATTTATAGTCCCGTGATCGAGCACCAATTAAAACGACACTGTTTAACATTGGTATTTATAGCCCCGTGATCGAGCACCAATTAAAACGACACTGTTTAACATTGTTATTTATAGCCCCGTGATCGAGCACAAATTAAAACGATACTGACAAATTAAACGATACTGTTTAACATTGTTATTTATAGCCCCTGATCGAGCACAAATTAAAACGATACTGTTTAACATTGGTATTTATAGCCCCGTGATCGAGCACAAATTAAAACGATACTGTTTAACATTGTTATTTATAGCCCCGTGATCGAGTACAAATTAAAACGATACTGTTTATCATTGTTATTTATAGCCCCGTGATCGAGCACAAATTAAAACGATACTGTTTATCATTGTTATTTATAGCACCGTGATCGAGCACAAATTAAAACGATACTGTTTAACATTGTTATTTATAGCCCTGTGATCGAGTACAAATTAAAACGATACTATTTAACATTGGTATTTATAGCCCCGTGATCGAGCACAAATTAAAACGATACTGTTTAACATTGTTATTTATAGCCCCGTGATCGAGCACAAATTAAAACGATACTGTTTAACATTGTTATTTATAGCCCCGTGATCGAGCACAAATTAAAACGATACTGTTTAACATTGTTATTTATAGCACCGTGATCGAGTACAAATTAAAACGATACTGTTTAACATTGGTATTTATAGCCCCGTGATCGAGCACAAATTAAAACGATACTGTTTAACATTGTTATTTATAGCCCCGTGATCGAGTACAAATTAAAACGATACTGTTTATCATTGTTATTTATAGCCCCGTGATCGAGCACAAATTAAAACGATACTGTTTATCATTGTTATTTATAGCCCCGTGATCGAGCACAAATTAAAACGATACTGTTTAACATTGTTATTTATAGCCTCGTGATCGAGCACCAATTAAAACGACACTGTTTAACATTGTTATTTATAGCCCCGTGATCGAGCACAAATTAAAACGATACTGTTTAACATTGTTATTTATAGCCCCGTGATCGAGTACAAATTAAAACGATACTGTTTATCATTGTTATTTATAGCCCCGTGATCGAGCACAAATTAAAACGATACTGTTTATCATTGTTATTTATAGCACCGTGATCGAGCACAAATTAAAACGATACTGTTTAACATTGTTATTTATAGCCCCGTGATCGAGTACAAATTAAAACGATACTATTTAACATTGGTATTTATAGCCCCGTGATCGAGCACAAATTAAAACGATACTCTTTAACATTGTTATTTATAGCCCCGTGATCGAGCACAAATTAAAACGATACTGTTTAACATTGTTATTTATAGCCCCGTGATCGAGTACAAATTAAAACGATACTGTTTAACATTGGTATTTATAGCCCCGTGATCGAGCACAAATTAAAACGATACTGTTTATCATTGTTATTTATAGCCCCGTGATCGAGCACAAATTAAAACGATACTGTTTAACATTGTTATTTATAGCCTCGTGATCGAGCACCAATTAAAACGACACTGTTTAACATTGTTATTTATAGCCCCGTGATCGAGCACAAATTAAAACGATACTGTTTAACATTGTTATTTATAGCCCCGTGATCGAGCACAAATTAAAACGATACTGTTTAAAATTGTTATTTATAGCCCCATGATCGAGTACAAATTAAAACGATACTGTTTAACATTGGTATTTATAGCCCCGTGATCGAGCACAAATTAAAACGATACTGTTTAACATTGTTATTTATAGCCCCGTGATCAAGCACAAATTAAAACGATACTGTTTAACATTGTTATTTATAGCCCTGTGATCGAGCACCAATTAAAACGACACTGTTTAACATTGGTATTTATAGCCCCGTGATCGAGCACCAATTAAGATGATGAGGGGGTTTCACGATGGGGACAACACGAGCATGCCTTACTGCGCACTCACACGGATATGCGATCTGATTACTTATGGTTTTTGATATTAATAAAATAAATGACTTTCAATGTTGCACACGATTTATTAAGATGATTTCACCTTCTGCACTGAAGATATAATATTAGATGATCAGTTTTAGTTGAATTACAGATTATTTTTCTGTGATTTTACTCGCTTACATTTTCTGTGTACTCTATGGATTTAAGTTAGTGGCACTGTGTAGGATATTACTCGATCTCTAGATTTATGCTACCAGCACTGTCTGTATTCATACGCACAAGCGGCTTATATATGACCTACCCCCTTGCCTCTTGGACCCCTTGTCTACAGTGTCAAAACTAACTAATAGAAAGACTCCTGGCGATCTGATGTTATGAAGGCTGGCTTCCTATTGGGTGGAGGGAGCCAGTGTCATAAGATCCTTCTAATATGACGTAGTTGATCTTTTAAAGAAAAAAAAAGTTTTGAAACGTAGTGTATTGAAATTAATTCTAAAAGTGCGTGATTTTCCATGGTTGAAGTATTAAAAGAAAACTTTACATACAGTATTTTAAAGAAAAATATACTTCATCATCCATGACTTTTTGAATATATTAGAGGGGTCCAAAACAGTATCATTACAAAGAGATAGGGTGGAATGAGGTGGACTGGATAGAACTAGCTCAAGATAGGGATATGATGTAATGAGGTGGACTGGATAGAACTAGCTCAAGATAGGGATAGGATGTAATGAGGTGGACTGGATAGAACTAGCTCAAGATAGGGATAGGATGTAATGAGGTGGACTGAATAGAACTAGATCAAGATAGGGATAGGGTGTAATGAGATGGACTGGATATAGCTCGCTCAAGATATACATTAATAGCGTACTTTTGTATGTGCGGCAATGAGCTTTCGAGCTCCTAATACCATAGAGTAAGTAAGGGCTATAAGTTTACAAAATGTTTGGAGTAGTTAGATGAGGCGGGGCAGGGGGTAGGGATGAAAACGGTAGAATTTATACAAACTATTTAGAGGAACGTATCTGCATTACGTATCGATGGAGAGTGAAAAACTATTTATATACAAAAAATAACTCATTGCACCTGGGCCTGTATTTGAACCTCGACCTCCCCATCATTGGAAAATTAGCGCCTTAACGTTACATACATCTTTGTCCTGCGTGTGTTTCCTTTGAGTTTTCTTGCTATGGTCTATTTTATTTGAGGTATTTTACGTGCACTTTCTGAACCGACTGATTATATCAGTTCACGACTTACAAACTAACTTATCTCTAGTATGGACAAAGAAACTAGCCCTCCCCAGCCGTTAATTCATCACTGTAAAGGGGTAAACCCACATCTCACCGCTGACAAATATTTCGGCTAAGCCAGGAATCGAACCCGAGACACCTATCTCTTGCTTATTTATATATATATATATATATATTTATTAGCATCGCGTCCTACTACCCATTCGGGTTATACACTAGCGTACTAAACACGATGATGGTTTTAGTGGTTAGGAATGTTATGTTATAAGAAGTGTACCCGCATTTGTATGAAGGTAGAGTGGAAAACAATTTTGAAAAACCATTCTTGGTACACCAGAACGAGATTCGAACCACGATATCCCTGTCGTCGGCAGTCTAGTCTACTGCGAGAATAGCACCTTGGACTTTAAGACCACCAAATCGGGTCTCTTGCTTGTATTATTATTATTATTAGCACCGCGTCTTACTACCCGTCCGGGTTATACGCACTTACGCTAATGTGTAATGGTAGGGTGATTGTGAGATGAATGGAGGACCTACAGTTTAACGTGGAATCCGAACCACGGTGGAGCCTGGCATTCTCGCTTGTAGTTAGTTAACTTTCTGTGATTAGAAAGTGCACGTTGACATAATCAAAATAACCATCATGGTTCGGGTCGAGAGGAGATTCGCGTTAAGGCGATCCAAGCAGATACGACTCTTGCTTCCCCCCCCCTCCATTTCCCCGCTTTCCAGCGAGTGACTGTGTAATAATTAGAGGATTATAACCGCACGCATCTCACGCTCCGACACGCGCGCGTGCTCTCTCTCTTTCCTCTCTCTCTCTCAGACAGTGGCGGTTTGAGGAAACACGTCACAGGCAGAGACAGCAAGCAGACCACGACGGTTCCGACAAGTTGGTGTCACTTTGTGTGAGGGCTATGGGGGGGTAAGACTTGACAGGCAAGGAAGGAACGGTGAGGTGAATTCTCTCGTGGAGCCTAATACAGATAAGTGACTGGTATTTACTCCTGCCTTACAGAAAAAAAAAAAGAGTCACAAGCTGTTGATTTATTTATTTCGGAAGTTAGCAAGCACGTTTAAGATGCGATGGAAAGGATCGCAAATTAAGGTAAGAATCTTTTAATTTTTATAAAAAATACATGTTTTGGTCAAAATATTGATATAGTAAAAACATTTAGTTTAATTTTTTCCCCCATATATAAGTAACATCAACAGTTCTTGAATATTTGTCATGGGCTTCGCGAATTTGGATTAGGACTTTTTCTATTCGTTTAAAAAGTTTCTAGAAAATTTCTCACTTATAAAGAACTGCCAAGATAATTATGTTTGGAAAATTTAGTTGCTAAACATAAATACTGTAGAAAGTGTTAGTTTATTCTGACCATATTTTTTTTAAGGACCTTTTCATTTGGCGTGGAAATGCAGAGCCATGGGAGCAAACGGTTATCTTCAAGAATTTTTATTGTTTCGCAATTTTCTTTTCGGAAATGATTTGTTCAAGAATAGAAGCTTGTTGATTTAGTCATACTTTTTATATAAACACCTTCACTATAATTTTAACAGTGATCAAATATAAATAATTTCGAAATTTTTCAATAGAAAACTGCCGGCTGCATAACAAAAAAAGTAAGAAAATGTAACACCCAATAAACATTGATGCATTATCTTAGAAGAGGTGTTGAAAATATTAAGGTGCGGCAGAAGGGAGCTCAAGTTATTTTACAGTTTTTATAGCATTACAATTTTTTGGCCAAAATAAGTCAAATATTTCTAAAGTAGCAACATAGAGTTTAGTTTTCTGCACATTCTAATATCAACAGATATTGAATACTTGTCAAGGGTGTCCTGGAATTCTGTAAAAACTTTTTAAATAAAGAGAAAAAGTTTTGACATAATTCCAGGACACCCTTAACAGATATTCAAGATCTCTTGACATTAGAATGTGCAGAAAACTAAACTGTATGTTGCTACTTTAGAAATATTTGATCTATTTTGGCCAAAAAAATGTATTGCTATAAAAACTGTAAAATTACTCACGCTCCCTTCTGCCGCACCTTAATATAAAATTTTCACTCATTCTCGAGAAAACTGAAATTTCCAAACGTATGATTTTTCCGCAAGACATGTCCGGTAGTGCACGTTGACATAATCAAAATAACCATCATGCCATGCCACGCCACGCCTTTCACCCTCCCACCCACCATCCCAAAAAATAGGTTTTAGACTTTCACTCGACAGGGCCAAGGTCCTTAATATAAAAACTTTACTTCCATCCCACCTTAAGGTGACAGTCTACCAAAGCATCAAGAAGCATTGCACATATTATTGTTAAGAATTCGTTTTGTTTTTTAATATAGCTCATGCCAAAATGAGGACAAAACATATTCCTGTGGAATTTATAACCTTACTTTACAAATTTTATAGTTTTTATGAGTGTATAAAAAGATAAAATGACCTAATTTTTAACTAAGTTCTGCCCAAAATTAAGATAAACGGCGAGGAAAACATATATACTCTATTCACGGTAGCAATTACTCTCTGAAAGGTATTTTTTCCTATTGATATCCTACTATATAATAGATTTCTGGTAGGGAAAAAATGGGGTGTGGCTGTGTCATGGACACGGCCGTGTGTTGTACGTGAATACGTTTATGTAACGGGTTATATTTTTTAAATAAAATATTTTTATTTATGTATTTAGGATAAAAGCAAGGAAAAAAATAATTATTGTGTTATAATTATTGTATTTTTGATAATATATTTTTATTCTAACACCTTATTATATTCACTATCACTACTTTAAACTAATGTTTTATATACAATCGATAGATTTTGACGACAGCTGACGATTAAAACCTAAACGAACATCGTATCTTCTCCGAGTCAAAAGTTATACTAATTGCAAATCTCGATACGCAGCTAAATAACCTCAAAATGGCGGCGCTTCCCCCTACACCACGCGCGATGCGTCACTGTTCTCGCTTATTGTAATTAGTTCTTTGATCCTTTAGCTATCCAGTGGTATAATTTAATTTTGGATGTAGAGGAAAAATTCGAAACTACAACACCAAACTGAATCCCCCGATTTTGTTATCATTAGGTTTTTGGGATTGCCCCCGTATGGTAGCAAATTTAAAGACGTATTCACGTCAAAAGGCTTTTCAGAAAATAATTTCTACGCTGAACAGACTTTAGCTTCACTTAAAGAAAGCAATGTTTAAATGGAGTCTCAACCAAATATTTTAATATAATTGAGGATTGTTTTAATAGTTTTGAAACTTAAAATCTGCTAGTTATATAATAAATACCATAGTGTGAAGATATATATATATATATATATATATATATATATATACCTTCAAGAAGACAGCACACTGAACACATGACTTACAAACAATATTAACCTACTCAGTGTTCAACAGAGCCAGGTGTTCCTAGAATGCCAGCTATAACGCGACTTCATCAGAATTAACATAACAAAACCCGCTTCAGTGTCTGAATTGTCTAAGGCGTCACTCTCGTGTTAGACTGGCCTGCTTATGATGGGAATATAGGGTTCGAATCCCAGTCGGGTCAACTGAGGGTGGTTTTACCTAAATGGTTCCATCCTCTCCTACGCAAATGCGGGTTGATTACCTCTGAAATTATTCTTTCCACATCCCTACCATTAAATTAATATGTTTTAAAACATTTCATATTCATTGTATGTGTTTTTCTAGATTTGTAAGATTACGTGTGTTCTTATTTAGTTTATTTGAGTTGAGTGAACGTTAATTAATCGGAAAGCCAGCATTTGAGTGAACTTATATTTCAAATATCTCGCACTCTCACCGCTTTAATATTTTTATTTTTTTACCAACGCATTTTGTTTAAAGCTCTCACCATCTTTCTATCCCCAGTTTACAGTTTGCTTTGTTGTAACATTCCTTTTTTTTTTAGCATCGCATCTTACTACCCATTCGGGTTTTAATTTAGGAAAATTATATATAGACGAAGTGTATCCGCATTTGCGTGGAGAGAGGGGAAAAAAATTTTTTTTTAAAAAACTACCCTAAGTACATCCGACCGAGATTCTAACCTCCCTCTCCCCGACATCGGCAGTCTAGTCCACTGCAAGATTAGCGCGTTAGACCGCATCTGCATCATTATTATTATTATTATTATTATTATTATTAGCACCGCGTCTTACTACCCGTTCTGGTTATACGCACTTACGCTAATGTGTAATGGGTGATTGTGAGATGAAATGGAGGACCTAAAGTTTAACGTGGGATCCGAACCACGGTGGAGGCCTGGCACTCCTCACATTCACAAGTTGTGATTAATACACGTCTTGTCAGAGGTGAAGGAAAGGTTTGGCAAGCAGATAAATCGTGCCGGGACTAAGGATTAACCCCGGACCCCCAACACATAAGTCCGACACCTTACCCCTAGACCGCCAGGTCACCCTTGCTCATGTTCAGTTCAGTTCGTGCTCGTTCGTATTCCCGTAAAGTTCCCTTATCTTATAGCTAAAGTAATCTTCGTCTTTAGCATCTACTATCTTGTCGGGCGGGGGAGAGGGGTAGGGCGGGTTCCTACGTACAATATTAACTTGAAGAGCCACGCTGACGATAGCGAAGCAGCAGGGCCACCCATATCGAACAAGTCGATGAAGAGTCAGACTAAGTGATACACCCGATCCTCCTCCAAAGGATCGGGGCTAGGCCGTAAGACCAACAACTTTATACCCGTAAAAAAAAAAAACTGTAAATGATACACTCAGTACTAGTATGGTGCCTGCTTTCATACCACAGGAATACTTATATTTCGATTCACCGATATTCGTGGTGGTAGGTCCTTAAAAAGTGTTGACCCCAAACAACGTCTACGGTTACTTTATCCACCCTTGAGAATGCTGGCTTTAGGCCCCGGGTACGATAAGAGCGGCAAAGCGGTAGCGGTGCCGCCTACAATAAAAGCGGTAATTTGCCACATTTCAAAGCGGTACTCTCATCCAGTTGCCAACATGGAGTCAAGTTGATTGATGATCCGACCTCATTCCACAGATTCCTAACTATGACAGTGTTTTTAAAAACAGTTGTGGCAATCATTCCACAATCATGGCCTCGACTATACATCCGAAATCAAGACTCGGTCAGTTTATGTGAGGATTTGAACTTTTTATTTATGTTTTTTGGAAGACATTTGTACTTCAACAGTTGAACATTTTCACTTGACCAGATGACACTTGCATTTCACCAGCCTTCAGTTTACTTTCCTTGCAAGATTTCCTTTTTGAGGACACATCGGTTCAATGACGACATTTCCAACTGGACTGAAACTAGAGCGGCACCCGAAAATGTAATGTCTCAAACCTGCGGTGAGCGGCGCCCTCTGAGCGGGTGAGTTGTGCCGCCCTGCCACTCTCGTCTACCATAGCCAGGAGACGTCGTTCTCCGTAGCAAACAGTACACACAAAAACTGGAGCGGCGTCGCTCTACCGCTCACCCCCCGTATCGTAGCCGAGGTCCTTAGGCAACAAACTCGACTGGTCAGATTTTCTGGCGACGTCATCATCTATGTATTCTTCTATGGCAAGTCATCAAACAATTTTTGGCTGGGGCGAGGATTTTTTTAAAAGAATTGTAAGAGATGGGAAGTGATTTTGTTTAATTTTTATTATTAATACATCACATATTTAAAAGAACAAGTGATTTAAACAATTAAATCACGTACCCGTCATAAAAACTATGTACACACGGGCATAGGTGCTGGAATTGGGGGGGGGGGAGGTGGGGTTGGGTTCCCTCCCTGTTTTCTTACAGGAGAAACCGAAAGGGGGTGGGGGCAATGACCTTGGAAAATTGTTTTAGAAATTTACTTCTGATTCTCGTGACCAGTAACATTGAACAATGATTTATTAGATTCGTCCTTAGTCAAAATTCGCATTACTGATTTTTTTATGGAACATACCAGTGTATCAAAATATATTAAAATGTAGTTGAGTTTAAATAAATTTTATTAAAGCAATGAAAAAGCAAAATAAAAAAATTCTTACTCCCAGCCTTTTGTTTTGTGAAGGAACGAACGATTTGGCGAGCAATTTTCACAGATAAGCTTAAACCAATCACATTTGTTTTACACATGACCGATATATCGCCACATATAACTAATTTACGGTGCCCATGTTAGACAATAACATTTTCATGATCTGTATTATGAGGTAACGTAATTTGGTTATGGTTCTATACACTGGCGATTTTCCACCGTTTTTATACATTCTTTAGTAGTCTGTGTATTGTGTAGCTTGTGCAATGAGTTTACGTAATTTGTTAAAAGTTATAGACAGTGGTGTATTGGACATTTTTTCATTTTTATAATTTTTTTTGTGTGTGTGAAAACGATAGAAGTTTTGTTTGTGCCTAAAACAGTTGTTGTTAAAACCTATTTCGAGGTCTCAGTTTAATTGAAAACATAGAAAGCAAAATTAAATAGGTTGAAAGTAGTGTGATCCAATGTTGTGGTACCCAAATCTATAAATTTCATTGGTATATATTATCTTATTACCTTGTTTTGTCATCAATAGTATTTCTTCAAACAGCATACATTTATTTATTTTTTATATGTACGTTGTTTTCCCACCCCATACAACCCTCCCATTTGTTTTTTATTCAAACTAACCACTTAACTTAACATGACAACATTTTGTGCCCCATAACACACTACAGTATTTTTAACTAACCTAACTTAACCTAACTTGGACATGACTTCATTTTGTCTGTCCCTCCCCGGACAATAAATGAAGTTCCAGCGTCCCTGCACACGCATATTAATTTGTTCCCGTTTTAATTATTTTAACAACAGCTTCATTAGCCTTATGGTCTAAGGAAGCCACACTCTCGAAAGTGACCGGGCCAGCCGATGACGGGGAGATCGTAACTCGAAATTTCGTAATGAGATTAAGTTTTTCCTAAATGGTTTGTTTACCAATCTCCTTCCTTGGAAATACGGGTCACTTCATCTAAATTGAGACTTCCTCTCCTCTAAATAGCGTCTTACTCATCCCTAGCTCATTAACGTAACAATACATAAAAGTTTAACCCGAACGGGTAGTAAGACGCGGCGCTAAAGAAACGCAACTATTTTATACTTCCCACCTTGCAGTGCGTATGCTCTGCTAACGTTGCGAAGGCGAAATAAACTGAGAAGTGTTTTCGGTCCACTCTAATGGGATGGAAGCTAAAGTGCCGCAGATTGCCGACCCTTGATATATGCAGACAATCTGTATCTTTGGTCGGAGTCAGTGACTCTAACCCCTCGTATAATCTTTCCGGTAAATTAATGGAGAGTAGCGGGGAAAAAAGTTTTGTAGGAGACTGTACCAGTCCTTCTTAGCCCTACTTTTTGTTTTTTTTTTTTCAGCCCCTTTCTCCCCATTTAATGATGTATTCTCAGCACCCATTTGCGGCCGAGGTGTCTTGTTGCGAGTGAGTGGATGTAAGGTAGGAGTAATGGAGCTCTCGGTCCCAGAACATTTACTTCAAGTGATAGCCACGTCTGCCATTTACGACGCAATTTCCTAGGTTTGATTCTGTTTTTTTTTTAAACAAACATATGTACGGAATACGGAAACAGTATAAATAATGTTAATATATTATCAGTGAATTTTGGTGCTCCGCAATATAACGAGACTTTTTTTTACCTTAATAAATATTACGTAATACGGTTCGGTGGCCGCATACTCTAACGCGCTACTCTCGCAGTAGAATTAACTGCCTATGACGGGAAATCGAGGTTCAAACCCCGGTCGGGCGTACTGAGGGTGGTTTTCTAAAATGCTTTTAAACTCTCCCTCCGTGCAAATGCGGCTGCACTTCTTCTAAATATAATCTTCCAACCCTAAAACCATTAGTGGATTTAGTACATAAGGGTATGACCCGAACGTATAGTAGGACGCAGTGATTAAAAACATATATATATATATATACCCCTGATTATGTGGTAGCATTGTCTAGGCACGGCGATATCTGTGACTTGGTCGCCACAGAAAAAAAAACGCCGTGACCTGTTCGCAAGTACGCACCACAACCGATCGAGATTCGAACCTCAATCTCCCCGTCATCGGCAGTCTAGTCTACTGCAAGAGTAGCGCTTTAGACCATTCAGCCACCGAACGGGCTATATTTTGTTGTTGAAATAAAATATTTTCCTTATTTATTAACTCACTTTAATTAAGCTACATGTTACCTAACATTTTTATTGCTAATTAAATATGTACACTTGTTTTCCTTGCATAACATTTTATTAACTTTGTTTTTAAAATCTTCGTTGTTAATTAAACATGAAGTCCACAGGAAAACATTATTTATTTCATATATTTAATGTTTGCTGTTTATGTCTTCTTTACAGCAACCTCCAAGATCTACAAACTTTTAAAGTTTCCCATAGTTACCCTCGTCCACATATATTTATAATTTAAACATTTGACGGATTGTTTTAAATATCAACAAAACTTTCCCGCACTTGTTTTTATAATGAAAAATAAACTACTTTAAAAACTAATTTTATTTTTTTGGAAAAACAACTATTTCTAAACTAAGGATAAAAACAAGCTCCATGTAAGTGCATTTTAATTTATTTGAGGTATTTAACGTGCAATTTCTCAACCGACTAAATATATCAGCACACGACTTATAAACTAACTTTAAATATAGAACAGACAATCATATAGACCCCAGCCTTAATTCATTAATGTGAAAGGGGAAAAACCACATTTCACTAGCGACAGATATTTAGGCCATGCCAGGAATCGAACCCGGAACCCTTAGATTAGTAGACATACACATACAGACTGAAGACTACAGACTTAAGTGTCGGATCATGTGAGTGCAAGTCGTATATCTCGTAGTTTATAAATAGCTGATTATTTCGTGATACTATTTCAGTACACCATTCATTCATTACGTGATTAAGTACGAAAACATCGCTCGTGTGTACGAGGAGTGGAATATAAAAAACAACAACACTTCAGTAGCCGAACGATCTAAGGCGTCTCTCTCGTGTTAGACTGGGCTGCTGGTGACGGGGATATCGGGGTTCGAATCTAGTCGGCTCTACTGAGGTTGGTTTTCCCTAAACGGTTTCCCACTCTCCTTCCATGCAAATGCAGATAGATTACCTCTAAAATGCCTCCTTGCACGTCCCTACCCCATTAGAGTGATTATCATATATATATATATATATATATATATATATATATATATATATATATATATATATATATATATATATATAGCCTGAAGAGGTCGTAAGACGCGGTGCTAAAAAAAATATATTTAAAAACTTTTGCCTTAAGTAAATAAACTGTTCTCTCGGATTATAGAGTATTACCGGTTAGGTTGATGATGGATATAATTTTATTTCATGACTAAAATTAAATGCAATCCTTCTCCTGTCAAACTTTTCTAGACACTTGCGTCTACAAAACTTTTATTGAATGAAAACGATAAAATGAGAAAATCAATAGGCTTTTGCAGCCTAATAATAGTTGTGTTTTATTTTTTATAGAAACGCAATAGAAAGAACAACAATACTTTATTTTCTAGATAACACTAAAACACTATGAAAGAGTATCGTTATGTTTAACTAAAAAAAAAAACCCGTTCAGCAAATCATATCTTTTTTTTCGTGAGCTATGTTTTACAACGACCTTAATTTGGTCCCTCCACTTTTAAAAATGAGGACGAGGAAACTTAAGCAAGTCTTAAAACACCAAGATTTCTTTCTTAGTATTATTATTTTTTGAGCTAAGAAAATAAACCATATTAAAGGTAGTTCTCCAATTACCTTATAGCATATGCTAAGGATTTGTCCTTAGTGAGACATAATACCATGACAACTCCCTCAAATATATTCGAGCTATCAAAACACACAAATAAACATACACAACAAGCAAACATACACACATAAACACCCAATAAGACACAAACGCACACACCTAATTACGGCGTTCAACTAAAATGTGTATGTAGCTCAAAAAACAACGCCGTGCTTAATCCACCATCACTTTATCTACACCTCCCTATCCTTGGCTGTTCCATTCGCTTCAACAACAGCCATACACCGAGTCATGATGCTCCAATTCATAAAACTCTAAATGTTTCTCTTTTTCACACATTCGTCTACAAATTTAGCCAAGTCTTACATGGCCTACCCCTTCCTTTTGTTTTGCACTCTCTACCTTCATGTATTTGCTTCGTAAATCGATCCACACTAATTCTATAAACATGCCCAAACAAACGTAAGATGCTTCTTTCCCGTTGACCTATTATAATCCCTTTAAATCCGCACTCCTTCAGCACTCATTTATTACTGAATCTTTCCAAAAGAGTTTTTCCAAATATATTTCTTAGAGATCTCATTCCTACCGCATTCACCTTGTTCTTGTGTTTCTCCTGACAAACCCACGCTTCACAACCATAAAGCAATAATACATAGAAATAACTTTACAATGGTACATTGATTGAACAATCCTGAAAAGTAAACGTTACTCCTTTCACTTAACAACTTTCCTAAATTATTACGTCTTGCCCTTACACACTAAGGGCCAGTTTCATAGTCAGACTTAGTGAGCCTAAAGTGCGAGTCGATACTAAATACAGGACGACACCTACCTAGACCAAAATGGAATAGGCCAGTTTCGCATATGAAACTGGCCCTTCCATTCAATTTCAGGTAGGTGACGTCTTGTATTTAGTATAGCGCCGCACTTGAGGCGTACTAAATCTGACTATGAAATGGCCCATTCCATTCAATTTCAGCTAGGTGACGTCTGTATTTAGTATAGCGCCGCACTTGAGGCGTACTAAATCTGACTATGAAACTGGCCCATTCCATTCAATTTCAGGTAGGTGACGTCTTGTATTAGTATAGCGCCGCACTTGAGGTGTACTAAATCTGACTATGAAACTGGCCATTCCATTCAATTTCAGGTAGGTGACGTCTTGTATTTAGTATAGCGCCGCACTTGAGGTGTACTAAACTGACTATGAAACTGGCCCAAAAGAGCGCATCGAACTCGTAGCCTACTTGAGAATATATTCTTTAGCTGCACGGCGACGCCCCTAACTGGCCCTTATTCTCAAGATGGCGTCAAGAAGCACGAGGCTTGGCATTAACGGAGCGTGCGCCCAAACTTAGCTTGAGCAACCCAATTCCACGCCCCACTCACAGCATGTAAACGTTCTAGTTCTAATGATCAGACATTAAAGCAAGAGTGCTAGTATCTCTTCAATATTAGCACGCGCACAGTTAAATATTGTAGACAAGTAACTACTACATTTTCATTTCAACAATTTTTGGCTTCGATGTATGATCTCTGGAGTTAAATAGTAGCCGTATATATTAGACCTTGACTTGGCGTAATTTTCCGAGACGTCACGGAATATTTCCAGTGACCAGGATCATTGCGCAGAAGGTGGTGCGCGGTTGACACTCCTGGTGCTAGATCATTCCCTAAAGGGCCCATATACTTTCGGGATTGTTGGCAAATTTAACGGTTCGTGATTATTAGGCATGTTTCCCGTCGTGATATCCCGTTTCCCGACAAATCACCTACATTCTCGGGAAAGATGGATTGTCAACCGTTCGGTTAGTCACAGACGATGAAAAAGGAAGAAAATGGAGTTAGCTTTGATTCCGAAGGATATTTTTGTTGTTGTGATTTCCCCATACACTTTCTTGGTTTCACGTACAATTAAAACTGCCAACAATCCCGAAAGTGTTATGAGCCCCTTAAAACCTCAAGAGCTCCGAGTACGACGCGTTATTCCCTCCCCACCTCCTACTATTCCCGGATACGTCTCACTCTGGACACAGTCCGTATGTAGGGGAAGTTCAGCCCAAGAAAAGATTATTTTACGCCTACTCTACGATTAGGACACATCTCGTTGAAGAGGCGATAACCTGGAAGCCACGATGGCGGATATATATTCCAAGTTATTTCTATAGAAATTGTAAATATTAAAAATTCATTTTCGTCCTCTTCATATGTAATTGTGAATTTTTCAGTTCATTTTAAGACAAAGTGAATAGCTTCGGTGGCCGCGTGATCTAACGCGCTACTCTCGCATTAGACTAGACTGTAGATTACGAGGAAATCGAGGTTCTAATTTTGGTCGGGTGTACTGAGGGTAGTTTTTCCAAAATGGTTTTCCACTCTCCCTCCAGGCAAATGTGGGTACATTTTTTAATAAATATAACCTTTATAATCTCTAAAACTATCAGCGTAATTAGTACATAAGCGTATAATCCGAACGGGTAGTAAGATGCAGTGTTTTTAAAAAAAGCTTCACAACAATGTTTTGGACTATTTTAAGTCCTTATAAATAATGTTTATGCTAGAGATAACGTTAAACTTTTGTTCACTTGTAAAAAGTGACTAGTCTTGCAACGATTTCTCAGGACTCGAAGTCCGTAGCGATTATGCGGAGTTTAACTTGTGTGGAACCCGCTTCTGTTGCCGCTTGGTCTAAGGCGCTACTCTCACGAGAGAGAGAGAGAGAAAGAGAGAGAGAGTATGGGAAACCATTTAGGAAAAATCACCCTAAGTACACCCGATCGTGATCGAACCACGATCTATCCGTCATCGACAATCTAGTATTTTGCGAGAGTAACGTCTTAGACTAGACGACCACCAAAGTAGGTTTAAAGAACTATTGAGATTACTATGTATAAATAACTAAACAAAGTTTATCTATATAAGTAATATTTTATTTATTTTGTAAAAGTGTTTTTATTAAAGCTGAAAAAATACTGACCTTAACCCACATTTGCTTCCATTTCACCAAAAGATTCCAACTTCAATAAAGGCCAATTTCTAATATTTTTTATTTCAATCCCCCCTGCCACAACGTGGTGAAGTTCTGTGGAACTCACCTGGGGGTAGTCGCCGTACTTGGTCTGGTAGTCGAAGACGTACAGGTACGAGTTCTTTCTGGCCGAAGAATGAAGGTCCGCAGTGTGGACGACGGGCGCCACCACCTGGGCGTCGCTCAACGCCTCCAGTGTCTCATCGCGGATGTTTATGGGGTGCTGCACCGGTCGCTCCCAGTCCGTATACTCGTTCACGATCGTCGCCAGGATCTCTGATAGGTGATACCTGAACGTGTTCCTAACGTAAGTCCTCAGGATCTTAGACCTCCTGTCCGATTCGATACCGTACTGCACGTCCTCCCCGGAGAACGAGAAATAAGCCTCGGCCTTCACCACACCGAGGAGGAGATCGTATTTGGCGAGTCTCGACACTACCGACTTCCTAAGAAGCAAACTGTTCAGGGCGTTGAGGTCCATATTGCCGATACCCCCGTTGTTGGACGAGGAGGAGAACTGGGAGCCTGAGCCGTCACCACCACTCCCACCTCCTCCCCCGGGGGGTTCACCACTATCGATGACGACGCCGTCGACGCTCGGGCCGAAAGCGAATGTGAACTCCGGCGCTCGGACGGGTGCGGCGAGCAGCGACGCCAGAGGACGTTCTCGCAGACACTTGAGCAGGTGCGTGTGAGGGAGGTCAGGGGAGCAGTTGGCGTGGCGGGCAACCTGATGGGCGTACCGAGACGGCGTCTGGATGAGGGCCCAAGGACTGAGGGCTGAGCCGCTCATCAGCACGGCGCGGTGGAACAGCATACCTGTCGACACCGGTAAGAATAACAGCGTTAAAATCAGCATCGATGGTCGAATAACCCAGACCAGGGGTTAGCCCCTCTCTCCTTACTAAAATTTATACACGTTCTTACTCGCTTCCGTAGCAGAATGGGCTAACGCGTTACTCTCGTGTTAGTCTAGACTGCCGAAGACGGGGAGATCGGGGTTATATCTTGGTCGGGTGCAGTGAGGGTGGTTTTCCCTAAATGGTTTTACACTATCCCTCCACGCAAATGCTGGTGTACTTCCTCTAAATTAAAACTTCTTAATCCTTAACACATTAATGTAACTAGTAAATGAGCATATAGCCCGAACTGGTATTAAGAAGCTATGCTAGAAAAAAAAAGTTTACCAAAAACTCAAAGTAAAGAAATAATATAAATAATTATTATAGTAATTTCTATTAATTTAATCACTGTCTGAAATTATCCACGCATAAGATTGGAATCCATCTTATTCAGTCAACCCTTCCAAACTATTCAAAATCTTATTGAAATAAGATTTTATTTATTGTATTACTCTGAGCCATTTTTAAATAGATTTGGGGGTTATTTACCTATAGTTGGATCCCTTTAACCAATCCTAAGAAATTCGTAAAATATTATAAGATCTGTGGATGTATTCGCTCTTTATAAATATCCAAATTCATATTTCTTTAAAGAGCTTATAGTAACATATGTTAACAGGAGGAATATATCATTCATTCAAAAATTCTTTTAATACAGCTATATAAATAAAATATGTAGGAATATGTATATAGCTCGGACAAGTCCCAGGTATAATCAGCTTGTTGCATTAAGTCAAAGATGGTCGTCTTCTTCATAAAGTGGCCAAAACTCCCTATTATTTATGTGTTTAAGTCACGGGTTCGATTCCCAGAGGTACCAGAGATATTGTTTCCCGAAATGGAATTGTTTTTATGCTTGCTATGATCTGGTAATCAGGCTTAAGACTTATGCTACAACCCCATAGTAATAATCATCATATCACATCGGGACCAAGTAACCACACATATACCTCGATTTTGATCGGAAGAAGAGTTTAGCAGGCGTATAACCCGAATGGGTAATAAGACGCGTTGCTAAATAGTTTAGAAAATACAACTTTTTTTTTGCGGCCAACATTGATAAAATGTTACCGTATTATTTGTGTTATTTTATATATTAAGTTATATATGAAATATTACACCTATAGATAATAAGACTTGACGTATGAATTCATGAAAGTATTTCTATTAACTTTTTTAACTGTCTTATAAGTGTATCCTTTTGAATACTAAGCTGTAGCTATTTTGTAAGCAATTTTAATGACTCAAAACAGGTTTTGTTAGTTTATACTAACTTACTTTAACAAATTTTTAAAATTTAAAAAGTATCCAAACATTTATGCCAATTAATTATATCTAACTAGCCAACATTCTATTTAAGGGTAAAAAAAGTTATGAGTTAAAATCATTTGTAACTATTTTAATTAGTTATCAGATTGCTACTAAAATAATGACCATCTGAGAAAACTTTACACTTGAATAAATAGTTATTTTTAATCATATCTAGATTCTATTAAAATAAAGTTTCTTTGAAATACAAGTTTCTTTCAGATAGTGAAGGACATTTCCAAGCGCAATAAACCATATTGGAAAAAGTTTAGTATTATTTTTTATCTTTTATTGATATCTTAAAAAAGTAAAACATCATAATTTTATATTAATTAGTAAGAATATAATTGTGTTGGTTTAATCATGTTATATATAGTTAGTTGTTTTAAAATCCTGGTGTATCTGTGTTTTCTAAATATTTATTTGTTCACATTCATTTGTTAAAAACATTTAGTAATTAATAAATTAGATTATTCTTTTCAAATTTAAATGGAAAAATATATGTATGAATATTATCTTATATATATATATATATATATATATATATATTAATATATATAATTCTTCTGTACGTGTGTATGTCACTGAACTCCTCCTAAACGGCTGGACCGATTTTGATGAAATTTTTTGTGTGTGTTTGAGTGGGTCCGTGGATGGTTTAGATTCAAAATTGGACCCGGTAGGTGGCGCTGCAATCGGGTTCTAGGATTTTTTTTAAAATTTTTTAGGGAATTTTTTTTGGGGGATTTTTTTTTTTTTTTTTTTTTTAGAATTTTTGCATATCAGAACATGTAACCTCAAATTTTTTTTCGATACAGTTGATATTTGTGGAGTTGTGGGCGAAATGCCAAAAATGAAAAGATGTTTAATTTTGTATGTTTTCTTGACAAACACTGAATTTGTAATATTTGTATTACTCACTAATTGGAGTTCATTGTGAATTTGTAATTGTGATGATCACATAGTATTTGTTTTATTATCGAAATCAATTATGCCACCCAAACTAAAAGCCAACGTTCGGGCAGGACAACGTCTGTCGGGTCCGCTAGTAATATATATAATTCTTCTGTACGTGTGTATGTCACTGAACTCCTTCTAAACGGCTGGATCGATTTTGATGAAATTTTTTTTGTATGTTTGAGTGGGTCCGTGGATGGTTTAGATTCACAATTGGACCTGGTAGGTGGCACTGCAATCGGGTTCTATGATTGTTTTGATTTTTTAGGGATTTTTTTTGGGGGGGGGGGGTTGGCTGGACCGATTTTGATGAAATTTTTTGTGTGTGTTTGAGTGGGTCCGTGGATGGTTTAGATTCACAGTTGGACCTGGTAGGTGACACTGCATTCGGGTTCTATAATTTTTTTAATTTTTTAGGTTTTTTGGGAGGATTGGCTGGTCCGATTTTGATGAAATTTTTTGTGTGTGTTTGAGTGGGTACGTAGATGGTTTATATTCACAATTGAACCCGGTAGGTGGCACTGCAATCGGGTTCTATGATTTTTTTATTTTTTAGGGATTTTTTTTGGGGGGGGGAGCTTGGGGGATCAATAAAATAAAATTAACTGTACCCGGCATAAAAATTTGTAAGCAAGATTCGAAACTTTTTTCGATACAGCTGATATTTGTGGAGTTGTGGGCAAAATTCCAAAAATGAATAGATGTTTTATTTCTATGTTGTCTTGACAAACACTGAATTTGTAATATTTGTGTAACTAACTAATTAGAGTTCATTGTGAATTTGTAATTGTGATGATCACATAGTATTTGTTTTATTATCGAAATCAACTATGCTACCCAAACGAAAAGCCAAAATTCGGGCAGGACAACATCTGTCGGGTCCGCTAGTATTATATACATATTAAATTTAATTAATCAAGGGATGCTCTTTTGGTTGTGAGTTGGGGTGCAAGATCTGTTTAGTAAATTTCAAACATGTACTTAATATTAAAATACTTTATGATATTGATTAATTGATATTCCCATGAATATCATGTTAAATTATTCAAATGATAAGGAAATTAAAATTAATAAAAAGAACTGTTGTACAGAAAACAATGGAAGAAGCAGTTGTCCAAGGATATGATATGCAATCAAAATATATTAAAAACAAAGTTTTCAAAATTAAATCTTATACGGCATCATCTGCATACAACAGCAGTCCCACTTTCACCTTGTTCAATGTCAAACCATTCGTTAAAAGCTTCTTCCATCCTACGACACGCTTTACTTCCATCATACATCGCCATTGTTGAATTTACTAACATTGCATACACACCATACTCTCTAATAACATTCCTTAACATAATACTATTCACACGATCATACGCTTTCTCTAGATCAACGAATACATAATACACTTTCTTCCTTATTGCAATACATTTCTCACTCACTTGTTGCAATGCAAATATCTGTTACATTCAATCTTTACCTGGTATGAAACCACATTGCACACCCCAAATTTTGTCCGCAGTTTTTTCACGTACCCTCTCAATTAAAACTCTCCCAAAAACTTTGCCTGAAATACTCAACAAACTAATTGCCCTGTAACTCTTTTACCTTATCTTTTATTGCCTTTTTCTTTTTTTTTTTTTTACAAAGGAACGATGAAAGCATTCTTCCAGTCATTGGGAACATTTGCACACACTTTGAACAACTCATACAATCTGACAAGTAGCACCATGCCCCCAAACTTTAGCATTTCACCTGTGATCCCATCTACACCTGCACCTTGCAATTCTTTAACACTTGTATAGATTTTAACATCTCAGACTTGTTAAGTCTTTCCCTCATAATAATAACATTTTACCTATTTTCTTCTAATTACTTTCTCTAGGTTTTCACCATAG
This sequence comes from Timema podura, assembly GCA_033556935.1. Lineage (NCBI taxonomy): Eukaryota > Metazoa > Arthropoda > Insecta > Phasmatodea > Timematidae > Timema > Timema podura. Next base: position 22,162,564 of record JAVRXN010000014.1, read on the forward strand.
AATTGCTCAAAATACTCCCGCCATAATGATAGGCAACGGTTGCACGGTGCATCAAGTAATACATTTAGCTAAAATTTTAATATAATGCACTGCCACGCAAATTAGAAATATGTACAAAATTTCAGCCTCTTTCTCTATTATAAGTGACTGAAAAGGCGATTGGAAGTTATGATGACAGAGGAAGAGAGTTAGGTATATGAAAATACTGTGGTTAGCGATTGATTGAGAGAGCTAAAATTTTAACAGAACTCACTGTCATGCGAATTAAGAATATGTACATGTTTCAATTTTCTATTTCCAATAGAAGTGACTGAAAAAGTGGTAGACAGATTTGATGACAGAGGCAGTTAACTAATACAGATTATATTACAAAAAAAAAGTAATACAAAATTAATTTAGTTTAAAAACAATTGTACTTTTAGTTTATGTTTAAAAAAAAGGGGGGAGTAGGGACTTTCTAATTCCTTTCCCTGTTTGTAGATTGCTGTTTGTCAGCACGTGGCTCAAGAGGCAGCTCTTAACTCGTGGTGACTGATGCCCCGCCTTAATCACAAGTTCGTTGAAGTACCTTCTACCCTTAGCATCAACAAGCCTCCTCTTCACCGCGGGAGGTCATATATATATGTAGTCTCCTGTAATTACACTTCGCCGCTGATACCCCGGGCTTCCCCTTCCTCATCTACTGCTAGTTTCCTTTCATGGGCATCGTGCACCCGCCTTCCACCACGACTATCACACACTGTGGCTTCTACAGCTAAGCTACTACCTTCTATCACGACTACCACACATTATGGCTTCTACAGCTAAGCTACTACCTCCCATCACAACTATCACACACTGTGGCTTCTACAGCTAAGCTACTACCTTCCATCACAACTATCACACACTGTGGCTTCTACAGCTAAGCTACTACCTTCCATCACGACTACCACACATTATGGCTTCTACAGCTAAGCTACTACCTTCCATCACAACTATCACACACTGTGGCTTCTACAGCTAAGCTACTACCTTCCATCACGACTACCACACATTATGGCTTCTACAGCTAAGCTACTACCTCCCATCACAACTATCACACATTATGGCTTCTACAGCTAAGCTACTACCTCCCATCACGACTATCACACACTGTGGCTTCTACAGCTAAGCTACTACCTTCCATCACAACTATCACACACTGTGGCTTCTACAGCTAAGCTACTACCTTCCATCACGACTACCACACATTATGGCTTCTACAGCTAAGCTACTACCTTCCATCACAACTATCACACACTGTGGCTTCTACAGCTAAGCTACTACCTTCCATCACGACTACCACACACTGTGGCTTCTACAGCTAAGCTACTACCTTCCATCACGACTACCACACATTATGGCTTCTACAGCTAAGCTACTACCTTCCATCACAACTATACACACAGTGTGGCTTCTACAGCTAAGCTACTACCTTCCATCACAACTATCACACACTGTGGCTTCTAGAGCTAAGCTACTACCTTCCATCACAACTATCACACACTGTGGCTTCTACAGCTAAGCTACTACCTTCCACCACGAATATCACACACACTGTGGCTTCTACAGCTAAGCTACTACCTTCCATCACGACTATCACACACATGCGACTTCTACAGCTAAGCTACTACCTTCCACCACGACTATCACACACACTGTGGCTTTTACAGCTAAGCTACTACCTTCCACCACGACTATCACACACACTGTGGCTTTTACAGCTAAGCTACTACCTTCCATAACGACTATCACACACACTGTGGCTTTTACAGCTAAGCTACTACCTTCCATAACGACTATCACACACACTGTGGCTTTTACAGCTAAGCTACTACCTTCCACCACGACTATCACACACACTGTGGCTTTTACAGCTAAGCTACTACCTTCCATCACGACTATCACACACTGTGGCTTCTACAGCTAAGATACTACCTCCCATCACGACTATCACACACTGTGGCTTCTACAGCTAAGCTACTACCTTCCATCACAACTATCACACACTGTGGCTTCTACAGCTAAGCTACTACCTTCCATAACGACTATCACACACACTGTGGCTTCTACTGTTATTCTTACACCTACCACCACAACTAGGAGGAACTGTCATACACTTCGACTTCTACAGCCCATTTTACCCGCCTCGGTGGCGTAGTTGGCTAACGCGCTAGTCGTGCTGAGCCCGACTGCCGAGGACGGGAGATCGAGGTTCGAATCTCGGTCGGGTGAACTGGGGGTGGTTTTTCCTAAATGGTTTTCCACTCTCCCTCCACGCAAATGCGGGTTCACTTCCTCTACTCAACCTTTCCAATTCCTAATCCATTAGCGTAATTAGTACTTAAGCGTATAACCCGAACGGGTAGTAAGACGCGGTGCTAAATAATAATACAGCCCATTTTATAAAATGAATCCATGTGAATGTGTGGGATGTTAGACCTCCACCGTGGTTCGGATCCCACGTTAAACTGTATGTCCTCTATTTCATCTCACAATCATCCTTCCACTACACATTAGCGTAAGTGCGTATAACCCGAACGGATAGTAAGACGCTGTGCTAACAGTAATAATATAAAATGAATCATAGTGAAATGCGTTAAGGTAAGTTTTTTATATTCCTACATTTCAGGGTAAACGGTGTGTACACTCCTAATCATCTTATCTTGACAGACTACACTATGGGCTTGTCTTATAAGCTAAACCATAGTGGAACAAAGCAAGCTAACTATAGTTCAATGTTGACGAAGGATACATCTCAGATATTGACATAAAACATATATCAATCAGCACTAGCCTTGCTTCACCAGTCTAGCTGTAGAAGGCGCAGTGTGTGAGAAGCTTAAGGGTTTGTTAATGCAACAGTGGGGTGAAATCCACCCCCTTTTCACCATAACGTACAAGACCACACAAGACGCCTTGGGTCATTCTAGGCCTTCACGAGACTCTCATTAAATCCAGGTAATTCGATTTTAGTTTGGCCAACAAGAGAAAATATCTTACCACCGTTATTATGGCTACGTATTGAAAGCACACAGGCTAAATGTGTGTGCCTGCTTTGGATTATATCAGAGGCGCACAAGGCAGACGCATAAAAAGTGCGCCATTGTGTGTAGTCTTTGATTCCCATGAGGCAATACCGCTTGTTGACATCGGACTATTCTAACCCAACCTAAACATGCCTAACCTTAGCTAGCACCAAATAATGAAACGCTACTACTATTTGCTGATTATATTTTTGAGAATTACATTCGACGTGATAGTTCATTCCCGCTATCACTGTGGGTACAAGATGTTTGCCCTTTGGCCACTTTATGCAGGTGTCCCCCCCCCCGCCCCCCGTGCGCTTTTGAAATGAAGTTTATCCCTCTTTAAGCGCTTTAGATCTTCGCCGTAATATTATATACCGTCTTTTTAATGAGATCTGAGAGGTGGCAAAAAAACTATGACTCATTACGGCCATAAATAACTTTACTTTTATGGTCTATTAATAACATAATTTGTAGAGTACTTTTCTTGAATATTAAGGTGAGATAAAAAGTAACATGAATTTATTTCCATGTTTTTTAAATGTTTTTATGACATCTATATATATATTTTTTTTGCAGAATAAATTTGCTCTAGTAAATACATTTAATTAAATTTCCTACACGAAGTAATCTCAACAACCTTTGAATATCTGCGATATGCATTGCAGAATTTTTAGTTGGACCTTTTTGTTCATTTAAATTTTTTGTGGTGAAATTCTACGATACCCATGAAAAATATTCAAGAACTATTGAGATTGTTTGAATAGAGAATTAAAATAAATGTATCTACTGACTGCGTTATTTTATTTGTTCAACACCTTATCAGTCAGACACCGTATCTTTGATGGTAGCGTGTCTGACCACTGAGCTAAGGGTCCCGGGTTCGATTCCCGGCATGGCGGAAAACTTATTAGTGGTAAAATGTGAGTCTACTCCTTCACAATGATTAATTAATGACCGGGGGCTGGATGTTGTGTCTGTTCTAGATTTAAGTTATTTTATAATTCATTCGCAGATTTAATTAGTTTGCAAATCAGTGCAAATTAAATACCTTAATCAATAAAAGTCATAATATTTTAATTATTTTGCCACAATAAGTTGCTTACTGTAAAATAAAAAAGATAATAAAAATATACAAACCTTAAATTGAGTTTCCTCCCCCCCCCCCCTTTACTCCCATCAAACTTAATGCTCCGACATTTAGCCCAGTGTTCATGAACGAGGCTAAATGTTGTGTTAGTGTAATTTTAGTGGCAACATTAGTTCATTCCAAAAATGTCACAGTCATTTGATCAAGATATGACATCAAATCGTGAATGGAAATTTAGTAACGAGTTAGGGCTTGACAGTAAAACTACACTAAAGCTACACTCGCACTCAAACAACACTATAAATCGTTTTGGTATACCACTCCTAGTGTTATACTAGTCTTTTATTAAAACTAAATAACAGTATTTATCGATTTTTATGTTTCTTTTGCCTTTAAAATTATTTATTCATTTTCAAACAACTCATATATTGCTCATTAATATTTAAAACAATAGGTTTTATTTTTAAAATTTATAATTATTATGCTAATGAGAATTTTTATTAATTATGTATGCTTTGTGTAAACATTTTAAATTTAAAAAAAAATAACAACAAAGTCTAAAGCTAAATTAATATCTGTGACTAAAAATGTGTTCGCCTATTCAATTGGATGGGTACGATTGTCTCTATTTTAAATATTTAATATTAATTGATAGGTATTGAGTTAGAATGTTATATTAGGCAGCTTTCATTAGCTCATTATATGTTTCATTTTGCCAAATTATATGATTGTGTACACACTCAAAATAATGAAATAGTTTCGATAACTTTCATGGTTTTGATTTAATCTGGCACAGAGATATATCGAACTGATAATTATCAATGCATATCTGACATGAAGTCAACAATATTGGAGAAAATAAATAATAAAACATATTATAAGATATATTAATTTTGTAATAATTTAGATTTTCATTCACACCACATCTTACTACCCTTTCTACTATACGCCTATTTAAACTGATTGGATAAGGAAGGTATAATTAAGAGGAAATGTATAAGAATTTTCTTGGAGGTAGATGTAAACATTTTTAAGGGAAAAAACACTTTCAATACAGCCAACCAGGATTCTAACCTCTACCTTTACGTCCTAGGAAATCCAAACTGTTGCAAGGATTAGACAATCCAAACACCAATTCAGGTAAAGATTTGATACAATTAATATTATTTTAAAGCATATTTTAAATAGCTAGTCCTATCTATATACATATTTATCTATATATGCTTATTTTGTTCCCAAATATTCTAAATATGTAATTTAAGAAATGCTACATGGTTGACGTTTGAATATTAATATCGGTAGCTTAAGTAAATACTTGCTATTCTAAACCAAATTGTTCTATAAAATAATTGACAGATTGATAAACATACTGTACGTATAAATATTATAATTTCAATATTGTACGTGCCTAAATGCATTTAAAATTTAATAATACATTTGAAAAGAATAAGGTAAGTTAAATAATTACAAATTAATTAGTAATGGCTTTGAAGATTAATTTTATATTGTCATATAATTTTATAATAGTTTATCAACAGTTTTGCAGCAGGCCCTATATGACAAAATATAGTCCCATCCCCCCATTCGCCGTCGCTACCCCCTCCCCGTTTCACCCTGCGATACAACAGTTGTGTCTGTTATTGTTATTTAGGTAATATTTTTATCACTCTTGCTAACAGTAAGAAATTAATTTTCAAACTAGAGATATAATATGTTTGTAATATATCCTAAGAATATATTAAAAAGATTTAAAATAATTTATATAAATACATTTTTAATAAGTAAAAACAAATAAATGAATGATGACGCTAGAGATTATGAAAACAATATAGAAATCCGTAAAATTATTTGATATAAGTTAAGTGACAGGGGAAAAGGAAAACTTGAAATAATAATATGGTTGGATCCTAGTAGAAAACAAATAAACCTTTCTCTTTATTTCTATTCTACCCTCTAACGTTTTCAAAGATGTAGATGTAAGATATTTTGTCCTTGTTTTTATGCTTTTCTTAAAACTAAAAAGAAGTAGTAAAAAGAAGTGTAACCGTGAAAGTGATCAGAAGATGTAATTGTGAAGAGAAATTAAGAAATAAGTTTATGTGTTTTCTTTTGATAAGGTCTTATATAGCTATCCATTTTGATATTGTTTTCATAAACTATTAATAAATAAAATATACCTTACACCGGTGGTCCATCAGTATAATAATCTCAATAGAATGTATTTCTAGTTTAGAGGAGGCTGAGGTGTTCTTTACATCCCTTCTACATGTTAATGGGGGGTGAACTCCCTTTAACTACCCTCTCACCCTACTTTATTATATATCAAGCCCTTAAATAGCCCATTTGTTAAAATATATTATATTAAATTAAATCATAACTAAAATAGTTGTCAAAA